>OX375884.1:34093047-34403245 GCA_947359465.1 Metellina segmentata
TACAGGGTGGTCCCGAATTCATGGTACAAACTTTAATGGTAGGTACAGGACATTGTAACAATGATTTATTGTATAGGAATGTATAGTCGCAAGTGACGCGATGAGGCGAAAACAGGGGAAATAACGGCCGAAAGGAAAAACAAAGATTTTATTGAAAGCGTTGTTGACAAGTGTCATGTTTACAGTAATTGTTCAAAATTGCGTCCACCAGTATCGATACATGCTTGACAGCGTCGGTGGAGCGATTGGCGTACACGTTCAAAGATGCCTGGTATTTCACGCACACCTGCAGCAGCTACAGATAAGCGAGCGACGAGATCCTCATCTGAGTCAACTGGAGTCTCATAAACAAGATGCTTTAGATGTCTCCATAAAAAGTAATCGAGGCTCGATAAATCGGGAGATCGGGGTGGCCAAGGGACTGGTCCACCACGCCCAATCCATCGAGTACCAAACGTGGCATTCAGGTAATTCCGTACATCAATGCTGAAGTGTGCTGGCGCCCCATCGTGCTGAAACCACATGCGGTTACGAATGGCGATCGGAACATCATGCAGCAGTTGTGGTAACACTTCTTTCAGAAAAATAAGATAGCTTCCGCCAGTGAGCCGCGTGGGTAGTAAGCATTGATGTACGGAATTACCTGAATGCCACGTTTGGTACTCGATGGATTGGGCGTGGTGGACCAGTCCCTTGGCCACCCCGATCTCCCGATTTATCGAGCCTCGATTACTTTTTATGGGGACATCTAAAGCATCTTGTTTATGAGACTCCAGTTGACTCAGATGAGGATCTCGTCGCTCGCATATCTGTAGCTGCTGCAGGTGTGCGTGAAATACCAGGCATCTTTGAACGTGTACGCCAATCGCTCCACCGACGCTGTCAAGCATGTATCGATACTGGTGGACGCAATTTTGAACAATTACTGTAAACATGACACTTGTCAACAACGCTTTCAATAAAATCTTTGTTTTTCCTTTCGGCCGTTATTTCCCCTGTTTACGCCTCACCGCGTCACTTGCGACTATACATTCCTATACAATAAATCATTGTTACAATGTCCTGTACCTACCATTAAAGTTTGTACCATGAATTCGGGACCACCCTGTATACAGGATGATTATTCTCAGGATGGAAAGATGGGTAAACTTTAAGAGGTGATAGTACACATCCAAACAGACAATTTTCATCACAGAATGCATGGTCGGAATTAAACGCAAAGGTGCTAGAGGGCGCCGAAAGTGTTGTTTTTTAAGAGACATAAACACACAAAGAGAGAATAAGTGACAAGAGTAAGTTTAATGACATGTGATTACAATAAGTGTTCAAAACAGTGATCGGTAGTGGCTATGCATGAGGTTTAACTGCGAAGAAAGGATTGGCGAACTTTCTGAAAAACGCCAGGTATATCGAGTACTTCCCCTGCACCTGCCGAAAGTCTGGCGACGAGATCTGCAGATTCAACTGGGGTCTCATACACAAGAGCCTTCAGCTGTCCCCACAAAAAGAAATCATTACATGAAAGATCTAGCGAGCATGGTGGCCAAGCTACAGGACCACCTCACTCAATCCATTTGTTCGGAAAAGTTAAATCCAGATAGTTTCGCCCCTCTTGTGCATAATGGGCTGGTGCTCCATCTTACACATTACATTCTGGATGTGTGTGGGAACGTCCTTCAACATGTCTGGCAGCACCTGTTGCAGAAATGTGAGGTATTTTCCCCGTCAAAGCGTTCTGGCAGAAGATAAGGTCCGAGTTGGTGATCTCCGATTATTCCTGCCCAAACATTGATAGAAAAGCGCCGCTGATGAGCATGTGAATAAGTGTCATGTGGATTTACATCCGCCCAAGCATTATGATTGTGGGTGTTAAATGCACCTTCACGTGTAAACGTACATTCATCCGTGAAAAGCACATTTCTCACAAAATCTGGATTTACTGTGCTCGTCTGCAGAAACCAGCGAACGAATTCCACACGACGAGGATAATCGTTTTGAGTCAGTTCCTGAACTCGTTGAACATGGTTAGAATGTAAACGTTCAGCCTTTAGCACTCGCCATGTCGTGGATTGTGATACATGTAACTGCCTAGCCACTGCTCGGTTATTTGTACATGGCTGAATCGTCCACCATATCCAGAATGGCTTCTTCTACGACTGACGTTCTGTCTGTCTTTGCACGACTTTTTCCGACAGGGAAGCGAGAAAGGATCCCATCTCGCACAACTGTTGGTGCAAGCGCTCAAATGTTTTACGGTAGGGTAACCGTCTGTTGGGAAGCCTCTCTGCGTACAATCGGTGAACCTCTGAGCCATTTCCATTATTGGTGAAGGGCAACATCTTCCGATATGTTCCTACGCGATTGACAGTTACACACTCGGATTCGCAGCTTTTATGTATTAATCGAGGTGAAAATTTGCATGCGAGTTCTTCTTTTACTCCACATCACATTTGCATGCTATTACTGTCGTTCTTCTACAAATAACTTGCAACAAGAATAGAGCTGTAACATTTGCAAGGATCAAGTTTCAACTGCGCCAGCACCTTTGCGTTTTGTTTCCGACCATGCATTCTTTGATGAAAGTTGTTTGTTTGGATGTGTACTACAACCTCTTAAAGTTTTGCCCGTCTTTTATGAATCCCCCTGTATTAAATTAAATAATTACTATTTGTAACCATCTTTTGCACTTAGAAATGACGAACTTCTGCTAGATAGAATGCAAAATTCTAGTTGAGTAGCTATAATAAAATAAGAAATTGCCATTTTTAACCATCTTTCGCAAAAGGATATGAAGAATGGAATGTTGCTATGCATATATTTGTGAATATTCATTTCATAATCAATATTGTATAACCGAATTACTTTTATAGAAGCCTTAAGGTATCTGACTAAGTTAAAAAGTCAATTTTTGACCAATATTTCGAATTTTTTAAAATTTAATATTCTTAACATATGAAATATTCTCTTTCCAAAACTGTTTTTGTTTTGACTCTAACGAAAACAGAAGTTGAGAGAGAGGTACTTCAATTTTAAAAACCTTGAAGCAAACTTTTCAAACCGGAAGTGGTGTTTGCGTGCCGGAAGTTGGTTCGAGTTTCGGTTTCTCACAGGATTAAAAAAATTTGGATTACAGTTTATGATTTTTAGTTGTACTATGTTCCAGCCAACATTTGTTTTTAGAGCAAATAGATAAAGATTAACGTTAAAGATTAGCAATTGCTTTTCAATCTTTAAATGTTTTTTTTCCTCTGAATGCTGTTTTCAATCAAATCAATTCATATAATGTCTACGCCATCCCTTATATCTCCAGCTTCAGACACTCTATAACAAAAAAAAATCGATGCGCCAAGAAGGAGTTGTCCGATGGAGACAAAAATTGGTAGATAGGACAATTATGTACAGAATAGAAAATGATTAAAATTTCAGAACAATTGAATGATTTATTTCAGAGTTACAGTAACAAGCTCAATAAGATGTTGACCCGCATCTAGCCTGGATGCAAGCTGCCACACGGCGTGGCATAGACCGATAAAGCTCCCGGATGGTCTCCTGCGGTATTTCTAGCCAAATTTGCTCCAATTGTCGGACTACGGCATCAACATTCCCTACCGGATGCAGTCGCCTTCCCTTCATATCCCAGACATGCTCGATGGGAGAGAGATCGGTGATCTGATTGGCCAAGGAAGTGCTTGACAAGCTTGAAGACAGTTCATAGCAACACGTGCCGTATGTGGTCTGGCATTGTCTTGCTGAAAAATAAGCCCAGGGTACTGCGAAAGGAACGGTAGCAAAACAGGTCTCAGAATGTCGTCAACGCAACGCTGTGCAGTAAGTGTACCTCTAATGACGACCAAAGGGGCCCGTCTATCAAGGGAAATGGTACCCCAGACCATAACTCCTTGTTGAGGGCCCGTGTGGCGTGCAATAGTGAAAGCAGGATCGGCACGCTGCCCTGGGCGTCTCCAGAAACGTCTTCGATGATCGTCAGGACTCAGTTGGAAGCGGGATTCGTCGCTAAAGACTATACGTCCCCATTCAGCATCATTCCAGCCAGATCGAGCCAAGCACCACTTTAATCTGGTTCGACAGTGTGCAGGCGTGAGTGGCAGGTGGCGTAACGGTCGGTAGATTTGGATCTCTCAGCCGTCTGTGAATGGTCATGGTGGACACTCGTGTGCGGGTCGCACGACTGATGGTTGATAGCGATGAATCAGGCGCTGTGACAGCTGATCTGACAATCACTCTGTCTTCGCGATCTGTTGTGGCCCTACGTCAACCGCTACCATCATGACGCTGAAATCTGCCATTGTCCACCCACTCTTGCCTGCATCTTCTAATCGCCGCATCGCTTCGACTCACATGACGAGCGATTCTCCGATTTGCCCAACCTGCCTCTTTCAATCCAATGATACGACCTCTTTCAAACTCTGAAAGTTGCTCGTAATGAGCTCGAATCCTGCGGCGAGGCATTTTTTCAGTCGTTGAAAGGTATCCTAAATCGCTATGCAGCAGAAATTTTTAACAACAGTTTAAGAACAACTCCTTATATACATCTTCTGGATGCGCAGTTCTGATGCGCTGGAGATCGCACTATTCATTCATTGGACACCAAATTTTAATCATTTGCATATTTGGTCAAAACATTTTTGCATACGAAATTTCAAAGCAATCGGATGATTCCTTCTTGGTGCGTCGATTTTTTTGTTAAATAGTGTATTTAAGAGTTTTGTGATGAGTGGAAAATTGGAGTATTTTTTGTAAATATCATTTTTTGACCAAAACAAGACAGTTTTTGGCATTTATTTAAAAAAAAAATATTTTTCCTGAGTTTTGCTGGGTCAATGTGTTTTTTTTTATATTCATTCAACTTTAAAAAAAAAGAAGTGCTATTGAATCACCTGAGAAAAAAAAGTACTCCGAACGTAGTCGGATACCTTAAGTGAATTTGTTTGGCTCTTTAATAGATCATATAGAACGATTATTCCCAAGGAAAAGAGAATTTAATATTAGGAGTTCTAAACTTTCCATAACGAGAAACGACCCATCACAATAACCTAAAATTCCAAGTTAAATTTGATATAATATTTGAAACTTGTGATCAAAATCGATCCATTGTGCAAATTGTATGCATATGAATTCATAGAAAACATCGTTTTTTTTATCAAATAGTGTCGAAATTTGTTTTCTATGAACGATTCTCAAATCGATTGATTACCATATTTATGCCTGAGAACTACATTATTTCTTCCATTTGTTTGAAATTGATAATTTTAATTGTAACAATTTTGTAACAAAAAATTACTACAGAAAAACTGAAATTTTTAACAGGATGAAAACTGGCCCTTGCGCTCTACGTTGAAATTCTATTAAATGTTTTCATTGTACTCCTTATGTTTTTCTAAGTCACTGTTCATTACATTAGAATGATGTAAACTGCTTTTATTAGTAATTCTGTGAATCGTGACATCTATAGCTGACCCTGAATATGGTGAATGTAGTTTCTTCTTGATTGTGGTGCTGTTACTACACGACATACGACGTGGCCGAGAATAGGTTAAGGCATAAAAGTCCATCAACTACAATATTTATATTTCCTTCTAGTCACTGATTCTAAATTTTATCAATGGTTACAGAGCGAGTTCGCGGTGATACGGCGCATAGAGATTAATCTATTACACTTATGCCTAATTATGCTTGATAAAGACTTTATGATAAACGCTTCTAGTCAGTATTTCAGGCAATTTCATCTCAAAGACTTTAACTGAATGAGTATGTTCAGAGCCTGTAAGATATACTTAACCCTAACCAATTTTGCTAATGACGAGATAGCTTATTATCAAGATAATGTCAATTTTTTTATGGTGACGAAATCGAGATCTGGTCAGTTTTCTTTTATGGGTGAGATACTTTGTGCATCAAGGTATGGTCAGCTTTGCTAATGTCTATGTACTTCGATATCTCAAGACAGCCAATTTCGTCTCGAAGACTTTTACTGAAATAGTATGTTTTTAGCCTCGAAGGGATACTTCACCCCCCCCCCCAAGCAATTTTGACGAGAAATCTCGTCCATCAAGACCGGACTAATTCCGCTAATGACGAGATATCTCATCAAGGTTCTGCCAATTTTTTTATGGTGGATGAAATCGAGTTCTGGTCAGTTTTCTTCTAATGGGTGAGATACTTCGTGCATCAATGTATGGTCAACTTTGCTAATGTCTATGTACTTCGGTATCTCAAAACAGCCAATTTCGTCTCGAAGACTTTAACTGAAAGAGTATGTTCTTAGCCTCGAAGCAACTTCACCCTCCAAGCAATTTTGACGAGAAATCTCGTCCATCAAGACCGGACTAATTCCGCTAATGACGAGATATCTCATCAAGATTCTGCCAATTTTTTTAAGGTGATGAAATCGAGTTCTGATCAGTTTTCTTCTAATGGGTGAGATACTTCGTGCAACAATGTATGGTCCATTTTGCTAATGGCGATGTACTTCGATATCTCAAGACAGCCAATCACCAGCAGGGTTAATCGCACATTGCAGTCTTTCTACGAATATTTATATTTTCTTCTAATCACTGTATACAAATTTGACACATGTCTACATGAATTTACATTTTCAAGATTTAACGGAAAAGAGATCAAGATGGTTATACTCATATCTAATGTGGTAGTTGCAATTTCGCAATTTTGACGAGAAATCTCGTCCATCAAGACCGGACTAATTCCGCTAATGACGAGATATCTCATCAAGGTTCTGCCAATTTTTTTATGGTGGATGAAATCGAGTTCTGGTCAGTTTTCTTCTAATGGGTGAGATACTTCGTGCGTCAATGTATGGTCAACTTTGCTAATGTCTATGTACTTCGGTATCTCAAAACAGCCAATTTCGTCTCGAAGACTTTAACTGAAAGAGTATGTTCTTAGCCTCGAAGCAACTTCACCCTCCAAGCAATTTTGACGAGAAATCTCGTCCATCAAGACCGGACTAATTCCGCTAATGACGAGATATCTCATCAAGATTCTGCCAATTTTTTTAAGGTGATGAAATCGAGTTCTGATCAGTTTTCTTCTAATGGGTGAGATACTTCGTGCAACAATGTATGGTCCATTTTGCTAATGGCGATGTACTTCGATATCTCAAGACAGCCAATCACCAGCAGGGTTAATCGCACATTGCAGTCTTTCTACGAATATTTATATTTTCTTCTAATCACTGTATACAAATTTGACACATGTCTACATGAATTTACATTTTCAAGATTTAACGGAAAAGAGATCAAGATGGTTATACTCATATCTAATGTGGTAGTTGCAATTTCGCAATTTTGACGAGAAATCTCGTCCATCAAGACCGGACTAATTCCGCTAATGACGAGATATCTCATCAAGGTTCTGCCAATTTTTTTATGGTGGATGAAATCGAGTTCTGGTCAGTTTTCTTCTAATGGGTGAGATACTTCGTGCATCAATGTATGGTCAACTTTGCTAATGTCTATGTACTTCGGTATCTCAAAACAGCCAATTTCGTCTCGAAGACTTTAACTGAAAGAGTATGTTCTTAGCCTCGAAGCAACTTCACCCTCCAAGCAATTTTGACGAGAAATCTCGTCCATCAAGACCGGACTAATTCCGCTAATGACGAGATATCTCATCAAGATTCTGCCAATTTTTTTAAGGTGATGAAATCGAGTTCTGATCAGTTTTCTTCTAATGGGTGAGACACTTCGTGCATCAATGTATGGTCCATTTTGCTAATGGCGATGTACTTCGATACCTCAAGACAGCCAATCACCAGCAGGGTTAATAGTACATTGCAGTTTTTCTACGAATATTTATATTTTCTTCTAACCACTGTATACAAATTTGACACATTTCTACATAAATTTACATTTTCAAGATTTAACGGAAAAGAGATCAAGATGGTTATACTCGTATCTAATGTGGTAGTTGCAATTTCGCAATTTTGACGAGAAATCTCGTCCATCAAGACCGGACTAATTCTGCTAATGACGAGATATCTCATCAAGATTCTGCCAATTTTTTTATGGTGATGAAATCGAGTTCTGATCAGTTTTCTTCTAATGGGTGAGATACTTCGTGCATCAATGTATGGTCAACTTTGCTAATGTCTATGTAATTCGATATCTCAAAACAGCCAATTTCGTCTCGAAGACTTTTACTGAAAGAGTATGTTTTTAGCCTCGAAGGGATACTTCATCCTCCAAGCAATTTTGACGAGAAATCTCGTACATCCAGATCGGACTAATTCCGCAAATGACGAGATATCTCATCAAGATTCTGCCAATTTTTTATGGTGATGAAGTCGAGATCCGGTCAGTTTTCTTCTAATGATGAGGTATCTCGTGCATCAAGATAGGTCAGTTTTGCTAATGGCGATGTACTTCGATATCTCAAGACAGCCAATCACCAGCAGGGTTAATCGTACATTGCAGTCTTTCTACGAAGATTTATATTTTCTTCTAACCACTGTATACAAATTTGACACATGTCTACATTAATTTACGTTTTCAAGATTTAACGGAAAAGAGATCAAGATGGTTATACTCATATGTAATGTGGTAGTTGGTAAAAGCATTATTTTGCTAAAAAACATTTTTAAACAGTATATCAGTTTTATTCTCAAAAGCTTTAACTGTGGGAGTTTGTTCTTCACTGTGCACTATTTAATTGCATTTTGTTAGAACATCTCAAAGTATTTCCCTTCCGGTATTTTGAAATGCATTTCGATGAAATTTATGCATTGAAGGGCATTAAGTTCCGTATTTCCCGACAGTCTTTCAAAATACTATTGAAGTGAAGATTATTTATGCTGGTTCTAGATGAGGAATAGCGAAGCTATTGAAGAACATATAATCATTTCTTAGATTCATGCTATTGAATCATATTTTGAGAAACCATTTTTAGTTATAATATCTGATTCGGTTTCACAAGAAAATATTAAGAAACCAAATGGAGAAATGTTTCCTATAGTTATTTTTGTTATGATGTTATTTTTCGATATAGATTCCCTAAAATATGTCTAGACATATGTATAACTTTTGCTGCAGATTAAGCGATGCATGAAACAGTTAGTTCAATTAATAGAAAAGCATTAATGCTTTATGCAGTTTCCCGTTATTCGAAGGCTTCATATATTTTAATAGTGTTTCAACGTTTTATTTGTGATAAATTATTTAAGTTAAAACTTATTTATATATTTCAATATCTATATACAAAGGTTGTTTGATTAGTCCGTTTAAAAAGCAAGTTAAACTCCATATTTTGAAAAATAAAATGTATTTCTGAATATAGTATTGGAGGACTATATACTTGGTTCAGCGAGTTTTAAGTGTTTTCACTCCGTTGGAAAAGTCCAGCGAATGTCAAACACTTAAAAATATGCATTGAACCAAATTTTCAAGTTTAGGAAAGTAATATGTACAGGGTCAAGTCGGTGTAGAGTAGAAATTCACTAACTGACATTTTATGAAGACATTAAATGCTAATTTCACTATTTTCATGATGATGGGAAATACATAGTCACATTGTAAGCTGTCTGCGACATATTTAACACTCAAAATGCCTATACTTTTTTATTTTTTGAGCACAAAATGCATTTTGAGTCTTTAAACAGCTGTAGAGTATACAATTATTCTTGTCAGTTAGTGAATTTCTGCTTTTTATCGACGTTGATATGATTATGAATATGGAGAAAAGCTTGATTCGCCCCTATAGGTTTTTCTGTAGAGCTAAATGGAAGTGGCGTTAGTGCTTCTGCTGTGTAACATGTTTCCGGTAGGTTTCCGAAAGGTGACCTCACTTGGCATGTTTTTCAAATACGATCTCGGCACTTCGCTAATGAAAATTCCAACGAATTAACCATCCAAGTGGTTTTGATTAGACGTCTAATCCATCAAGATCTGGTTAGTCTTGCTAATGGCTAGATAACTCGCCATCAAGAATTCAGTTTGAATTCCAATTCATGAAGATATTGACATATTTTGATGATAGCGAGATCCAGATACGCTCAGTTTTTCTAATGACGAGATAGCTCATCCATCAAGATATGATCAGTTTTGCTAATGATGAGATACCTCGTCGAGACAACTACCAGGAAAATTTATTTCAAATTGAAAAAGGATGGTCGATTGGTCACCACCAATTAGACTAAATGCCTACTTTTTCTAATGATGAGATTACCTTGTCGAGACAACTATCAGGAAAATTTATTGCAAATTGAAAAATGATGGTCGATTGGTCTCCACCAATTAGACTAAATGCCTACTTTTTCTAATGATGAGATACCTTGTCGAGACAACTATCAGGAAAATTTATTGCAAATTGAAAAATGATGGTCGATTGGTCACCACCAATTAGACTAAATGCCTACTTTTTCCAATGATGAGATACCTCGTCGAGACAACTATCAGGAGAGTTAATTGCGAATTGAAAAATGATGGTCGATTGGTCAACACGACTTAGACTAAGTACCTACTTTTTAGAATGACGAGATAGCTCGTCCATCAAGATCTGGTCAGTTTTGCTAATGATGAGATACCTCGTCGAGACAACTACCAGGAAAATTTATTGCAAATTGAAAAATGATGGTCGATTGGTCACCACCAATTAGACTAAGTGCCTACTTTTTCTAATGATGAGATACCTTGTCGAGACAACTATCAGGAAAATTTATTGCAAATTGAAAAAGGATGGTCGATTGGTCACCACCAATTAGACTAAATGCCTACTTTTTCTAATGATGAGATTACCTTGTCGAGACAACTATCAGGAGAGTTAATTGCGAATTGAAAAATGATGGTCGATTGGTCAACACGACTTAGACTAAGTACCTACTTTTTCGAATGACGAGATAGCTCGTCCATCAAGATCTGGTCAGTTTTGCTAATGATGAGATACCTCGTCGAGACAACTACCAGGAAAATTTATTGCAAATTGAAAAATGATGGTCGATTGGTGACAACCAATTAGACTAAATGCCTACTTTTTCCAATGATGAGATACCTCGTCGAGACAACTATCAGGAGAATTAATTGAGAATTCAAAAATGATGGTCGATTGGTCAACACGACTTAGACTAAGTACCTACTTTTCCGAATGACGAGTTAGCTCGTCCATCAAGATCTGGTCAGTTTTGCTAATGATGAGATACCTCATCAAGCCAACTACCAGGAGGGTTAGTTGAGAATTGAAAAATGATGATCGATCGGTCAACTGGTATTAGACTAAATGCCAAACAATGAACTACATTTTAAGGTAAACTTGATATGTTTCTAGAGAGAATTTGGGTAAGAGAGAAGAAAAATATTCACTTTTCATCTAGTTTTGCTTATACTGAACAACCCTCTCATATCTTGCATTTTAAAAGCAATACTTATTTGAATATCAGAATACTTAATTGAATTGAAAGTTTTATAAAAATGGAAAGATACCAAAAATTAAGGAAGCCTTTCATGTTTTAAATCGAAAATTACTTATCTCAGAATTCCGCGAATTCTTAGATGAGTGATTTATTCGAGTCAAAAATGTTCGCTTTCAAAAACTGTTTCCCACTTTTCCCAATTTCGTAACTCGAAAAGAAATATTTTTCTTAGAAGCAATTTAGTTTCTTCATCTGTTTAACAAAAACAAGTAAAACATTGAATTCTCGAGAATTTAGAACCATTTTATTCAAATACGTCTTTACAAGCTTTTGAGATTCTTGAAAGAGATTATAAATAGTTAATTCCACATTTACTTAAATCGCTCTCTACTTATGTTTTATAAATGCACCTATTTTGATATAAGGTTAAAGTTACAAAATAAATTATTATTTTTACGTCAGGTTTAATATTTCACGGAATTTCACAAATGGTTCAGGGAAATCCAGTCTAAAAAATACCCCTTCATTCTTCTGTCACTTTCTCTCAACTAAAGAGAGAGAAAGAGGATGAAAAAAGGTATACGCCCCTTTCTTCACAAATGCATGCCTTCCTCTATGAGGACTTCTTGACGTCGAGTTTTATTTTTCGCAAACTGTCAGAATGCACTTTGTTTGTCATCGAGGAATTTTTCATGCAAAACGAAATAAGCGTGCAACAAAAATTCTTTTGAATTTTCGGGAAATATTTTTGTTTTAGTTAATAAGCGAAATGTTTTCATGAGTCCTGCTATTAATTTGTTTTAATAATCTCCGGAATTTGTAACGGTGTGCTTGGAAATATTTATAAATATATTTATATCCATAAGAGTACGTCTTTTCACAGTAAACACACACCATTAAATACCTACATAAATAATTTAATAATAGAATCTGAGTTGACTTTTTGTATTTGTTTAACTGGTTAGTTTGTTTAACTTTGTTTATGATGACGAGATCCACACATACTGGATGTATATCTTCCCGTATCAATATCTACCGGACCAATATCTACTGGACCAATAAATACCGTATAATCATCTCCAGAATTTGTAACGGGGTACTTGGAAATATTTACAAATATATGTATATCCTTAAGAAGTACGTATTTTCACAATAAACACCAATAAATACCTACATAAACAATTTAATAATAGATTTCGAGTTGACTTTTTGTATTTGTTTAACTGGTTATCTTGTTTAACTTTGTTTATGATGACGAGATCAATACATACTGGATGTATATCTACCGGATCAATATCTACAGGACCAATATCTAATGGACCAATAAATACCGTATAATGATCTCCAGAATTCGTAACGGGGTACTTGGAAATATCTACAAATATATGTATATCCTGAAGAAGTACGTATTTTCATAATAAACACCATTAAATACCTACATAAACAGTTGAATAATGGAATCCGAGTCGTCAACTTTGTATTTGTTTAACTTTGCTTAGTTTGTTTAACTTTGTTTATGATGACGATATCAATATCTACTCGATGTATATCTACCGGACCAACAAACACCGGATAATGATCTCCGAAATTTGTAACGGTGTGCTTGAAAATATATATAAATATATTTATATCCGTGAGAATGTATTTTCACAATAAAAAACATTAAATATTCACATTAATACTATATTAATAGGAACCCAGTCGACCTTTTGTATTTGTTTAACTCTATTTAGTTTATTTAACTTTGTTTATGATGTTGAGATCAATATCTACTGGACCAATAAATACTGGATAATGATCCCCGGAATTTGTAACGGTGTGCTTGAAATTATATATAAATATATTTATATCGGGAGTAAGTATGTATTTTTACAACATTAAATACCTACATGAATAATTTATTAACAGGAACCGAGTCGATTCTTTGTATTTGTTTAACTCTTTAATGGTTTCGACGAATATATTGTCCATCAACATTTGACCAGGTCTTTTGTTAATGACGAGATATCTCGTAACCAAGATGTTTATTATTTTTGTGATGACGAGATCAAAGTCAGGTAAGATTTCTACTAATGAATAAACATTTCCTTTACAAATATCTGACCAATTTTTCTAACGACAAGATATCTCGTCCACCAAGATCTGACCAATTTTGTTCGTGACGAGATATCTCGTCGAGAAAATCACCAGGAGGGTTAATATTTTAGTCTTGAAACATATTATTTTAAATTACATACATAGTTCGCACGTTAATATAGTGCATACTTCAGCTATTAAAAATGTTATCCTCTTTTTAATACAGTTCGAAAAATTGTTTTATGGTTAGTTGGTTGCTTTGGTGACGCAAGGGCCATACTTGACCAAGCTGCGCCAAACACAAATCAGACTATGTGAAGCAAATTGACTAATTTTAACCCTCTTGGGGGTTGTCTGGACGAGATATCTCGGAATTTGCAAAGCTGATCAGATCTTGATCTCGTTTTCATAAAAAATTGGCAATATCTTGATGATGTGATATTTCGTCATCATCAAAATATATCTGATCTTGAATGGACGAGATATCTCATAGAAATAACTTGGTGGTTGAAGTATACAGAGGCTGTTAACACATTTTGTAGACAATGCATATTGTATTCACAAAACCAAATTACATAAAATTCTTGTGTTTTAAATATTCTATTTGATAGCCCTTATTCTGAACTATCTTTCGACACCGTAATTTCCAGTATAATAATGCCTTTTGAAGTCAGAAGAGGTATTCTATCTCATTCCTCCTGAACAGCTTTCCAGAGTCCTGTTAGGGTTGTGGGACGACATTTGGATAATACAGAATTTAAAAGTCCGAAAGCACAAAAATCCATAGGTGATACATCGGGAGATTTAGTAGGTATATCAGTGAAGGGTATGGCCTTGATACCAGTTTTTTGTTCCATTTCTTTTAGGAAATTTACAGTAGATTTTGATGTGTGACTGCTAGCTTTGTCTTGATGGAGTTCCACAGATTAATGGCACTGTGGGTAAAGCGATGGTATTTCATTCAGAAAAATTGTCCATAAAATATGTTCCTGATAGTATTTGGAGTTAACCTTGACATTTTGTTCCACTCTCTTTATTTTTAACTTGCCATTATATGAAATACCAGCAACAATCATGAATCCCTTAGAAAACTTTCTTTCGATTCTGTGAACCATGTACTTAAATTTTTTTCTCCCCTTTTATGATAATAAATGGCTCTTTTTTTGCTGCAATCATTTAAATATACCCATGATTCATCTTTCGTGACAATTTTTTTCCATTTTTCTTTGGATAAGTGTTTTTCATATAGAATTCGGCAGCGTGTCCTGCGTTCAGCGATATGCTTTGGAGAAAGACGATGCACATTGCGTTTTTTCGCTTTCTTAAGATTTAAATCAACGTTTATCATTTTGTTTACAGTGGACACCGAGCATTTTAATGATTTTGCAACAGTCCTTTTACTAGGGGGATTTTCTTTTAACATTAAACAACGTACCTTTGCAATAGTCAAAGATGTCCGTTTCTTCGTTGGATACTTGTTTGGAATTTTTGTCCCACTTGAGGCTCCAATTTGACGTTTTTTTCATTTCTTGTTGACGATATTACCTATCGACGCTTTAGATATCACAAAACCATGACTCTCATATCGTTTTTAGATAACGGAATATGAATATTTCTCTTCGGAAAGAGCATAAATATAGCCTTCGAACCACTGCTTCATTAAAAACGCCATTTTGAATAAAAACAAACCTCTCAAGCCGCAGACGATAATTTTGACTTTTAAAAACATAGTACAACTGTAATTATTTCTTTTGCAGCAAACGATTTTTTATTACCGCTAAGCAAAATCGTCTAAAAAATGTGCGAACAGCTTCTGTAGTTTGTCTTAAAATATTTCCTTAAGTGAGCACATTACCTTTAAGCATTCAAATCAGTAGGTAAAATATATAAGTTAAATAAAACTGTATCAACAAAAGTTTTATGTGTACCATAATGAAATTTTAAGCACGGTTTATTTATGTTGTACTTTGTATTACACAATGCAGAAAAATTGGTTTCATTTTGGAAAATTAAATAATACTTTACAAGAATTTACATAAGGTAATTTTTTTAACATACTTTTTTACAAGCATAACTTGTGGGCTGTATTTTGACTCATCCTGTGCGTTTTCTATAAAACTAATCTCTAATATTATAAAAGAAAATGTCTGTCTGTCTGTTTGTTTTCTGTGCGCAAAGTCCTGACAAATCTATGGCTTTTATAGTAATGAGATTCGGTACTCGGGCAGTCCGAATTTTTGAAAATGTTTGATTCGCGCCAAATTAAAAAAAATTTCTAGAACAATTTAATGAAATTTAATTGTTACTGTTTTCTTTGGAATGGTAACACCATAAAAGATCGTAGATTCTAAATTTATTTTTCCGTGCTTCCGTTTGATTTTGCAAAGGAACAATTAGCAACAGACTAAAAAAAAAAAAATTTTTTTACTGTAGTTTTGTAGGTTTTTTTTCTATCTCCAAATCGCGTTAAAGATAGAGTAAAAATTTCACCGGATTTGAAATCTGCGGAAAATTTCACAATAGATCGATACCTAAAAATAATAATATGATTTTCTTTAAATAAATAATTTTTAAATTGAATATTTTTACATTTTCTCAAGAGATTGTGACGTCAAGCCAAATTCCCATATTGTTTGTGAAGCAAACCAACACCACGGGCAACTCCGTTATGACTGCTATCCACTTGGCTACAAATGGGAATCCGTGATGGCTGTTATCCAAAAGGCTATGAATTCCGATTTGGTTTGCGAAGCAAACCAATAACCTCACAAAAGCAACTGACACGCAATGCTGGGCTAGCCACGAAGTGGCTAGTGACACAATGCTTTTATTTTAAATTAGAACCACAGAATAGTAATTAAGTAACACATAAATATAGCATAATCAATTAATATTTCACTTCATTAATTGTTTCCAAATATTTGCTCATACTATATCAAAATTTTGTAATATATTTTTAGCTTTAAAGTAAAATATTGGTTTCATTTCGAAGCCCGTTTAATAATCGATATTCATTCAAAATTTCAGGAGCTTACGTTCATTAGTTGATGAGTTATAGTGCTCGCAATCTTGAGAATTACCATTCTGAGATAAATGCAATTAAAATTCAAATAGCAAAAAAAATATTCACGTGAGTTCAAGTAAACAAAATAGATTTGTGAAATGAAAGAGTTGAACAGTACATATTCTGCTTATATTTGTTACAGTAAGAATATCTATATAAATAAGAATGGAGTGTTTGTTTGTACATTCAATATTTTCGACCCATTTCAAGTTTTCTATCCGTTTTGGACCCTTCTGATGCCGAATCCGCCCTTTTCTCGTTTGGTGTCTGTCTGTCTGTCCGTCTGTCTGTCTGTCTGTCTGTATGTTGTGCCCTATACACGTCCACGCGGTTTGAGATATTTTCATGAAAATTTGCATACAATGAGTACTTATCTTCATTTAGTGAGTGGCATTGGTTGCGAAAGTCTGTCTGTCAATCTTTCTGTTCTATGCTCGATTTTGTGTTTGTGTGTTTATGTAGACATCACATAAATTGTATTCCAGATATTTGATTGCATTGTATTTTATTTTATACATTATCTATTAGTTTAGTGAATGCAATATTAAACATTTCTTTATTGTTATATTTAGTTGAGTTTCATGCTAAAACACCTGAGTAAGTATACTTAAATCAACCATAATTTGGTAGTTTGGGAAAAATTGGAATGTATATTGAACTAGCAAAATACCCGACCTTACTCGGTTTGAATTGGTTTACTCTAGATTGAAGAGATAATCAAAATATATAATGACTTACGTTTTTTGTAGAATAAAAATTTATTTTAACATCTTTCGCCATCTTTATATTTTCTACAACTTACTTTGGACACAAATCCTACACATGCATATCCGTTCATGTAATACATTTCACATACATCGCACAATTGCTGTATGACAAAGCTACAAAATGACAAAAGGTGATACTAAGGTTACTACTATAAAAGACGATTTATAGGAAGATTTGGAATTCCCTTTCTTAAGTTCTTTTCATGTTCAACTCAATTAATTAAAATTACGATTTACGGCGAGTGCTCTCGCACTCATAGTCAACAAAACAATATTTTTTTACTTGTGGCACTTTTGCCTCCGTTATGCGACATTGTGAAATTTTGCAATCTTCTCGTCGTTATTACAAGAAAATTTTTTAATGTTGGAAAAAGATCCAGTTTGGATTAATAAACATTATTATTCTTTCAATAACGGCATTATTCTTTAAATAACAGCATTATTCTTTCAATAATGGCATAACTACACTTCAAATTTACTGAAAATTTATACTGACTTACCTAACATTTTTAAGTCTAATACTTTGTGGTGCTGTTGCGTGTAATGAGAAGGAAAACACATTTATTAAAATAATAGATATTTAAAACAGGAAACAGCGAAGTAAAACAAAATAAAAGATGTCGCAAAAAATTGTTCTAAAGATATTAATTTGTGATTCAATTTTATCTCTTGATCTCGCACAGTTGCCACAACTTACAACTAAAAGTGTACAAAATTTAGAAATGTGAAATTAATTCAGAGCGAAAGAACCAGAAAAAATATCACTGCTCGCGCGATCTTGTTCATTCTCGTTTCATTGAAAAATATCGTCTGTCCCAAATATTCGGAAATCGTTTTCATTGCGCAAAGAATAAAAATAAGACTCGAAAAAAATGAAGTATCAGAGATGAAATTCAATAAAAAATATTTTTTTTTGAAGAATAATTACTTTTTCAGCAGTACTGGTAAAGCAATCGAAGTAATCGTAATATTCAATAGACATTCCAATTTTTCCAGAACTACCAAATTATGGTTGATTTAAGTATACTTACTCAGGTGTTTTAGCATGAAACTCAACTAAATATAACAATAAAGAAATGTTTAATATTGCATTCACTAAACTAATAGATAGTGTATGAAATAAAATTCACTGCAATGAAATATCTGGAAAACAATTCATGTGATGTCTACACAAACACACAAACACAAAATCGAGCATAGAACAGAAAGACAGACAGACAGACTTTCGCAACCAATGCCACTCACTAAATGAAGATAAGTTCTCACTGTATGCAAATTTTCATGAAAATATCTGAAACCGCGTGGACGTGTATAGGGCACAACATACAGACAGACAGACAGACAGACAGACAGACAGACAGACGGACAGACAGACAGACAGACACCAAACGAGAAAAAGGCGGATTCGGCATCAGAAGGGTCCAAAACGGATAGAAAACTTGAAATGGGTCGAAAATATTGAATGTACAAACAAACACTCCATTCTTATTTATATAGATATTACGATTACTTCGATTGCTATACCAGTACTGCTGAAAAAGTAATTATTCTTCAAAAAATTATTATTTTTTTTTATGGAATTTCATCTCTGATACTTCATTTTTTTCGAGTCTTATTTTTATTCTTTGCGCAATGAAAACGATTTCCGAATATTTGGGACAGACGATATTTTTCAATGAAACTAGAATGAACAAGATCGCGCGAGCAGTGATATTTTTTCTGGTTCTTTCGCTCTGAATTAATTTCACATATCTAAATTTTATACACTTTTAGTTGTAAGTTGTGGCAACTGTGCGAGATCAAGAGATAAAATTGAATCACAAATTAATATCTTTAGAACAATTTTTTGCGACATCTTTTATTTTGTTTTACTTCGCTGTTTCCTGTTTTAAATATTTATTATTTTAATAAATGTGTTTTCCTTCTCATCACACGCAACAGCACCACAAAGTATTAGACTTAAAAATGTTAGGTAAGTCAGTATAAATTTTCAGTAAATTTTAAGTGTAGTTATGCCATTATTGAAAGAATAATGCCGTTATTTAAAGAATAATGCCGTTATTTAAACAATAATGCCGTTATTTAAAGAATAATGTCGTTATTGAAAGAATAATAATGTTTAAAAATCCAAACTATAACTTTTTCCTACATTAAAAAATTCGTTGTAGTAATGACAGGAGAAGATTGCAAAATTTTACAATGTCGCATACCGGAGGCAAGAGTGCCACAAGTAAAAAAATATTGTTTTGTTGACTATGAGTGCGAGAGCACTCGCCGTAAATCGTAATTTTATTTAATTGAGTTGCACATGAAAAGAACTTAAGAAAGGGAATTCCAAATCTTCCTATAAATCGTCTTTTATAGTAGTAACCTTAGTATCACTTTTCGTCTTTTTGTAGCTTTGTCATACAGCAATTGTGCGATGTATGTGAAATGTATTACATGAATGGATATGCATGTGTAGGATTTGTGTCCAAAGTAAGTTGTAGAAAATATAAAGATGGCGAAAGGTGTTAAAATAAATTTTTATTCTTCAAAAAACGTAAGTCATTATATATTCTGATTATCTCTTCAATCTAGAGTAAACGAATTCAAACCGAGTAAGGTCGGGTATTTTGCTAGTTATTATTAAAACTTAAAAAAAAAAAAAAACATAATTCCAAAAAACAATATCATAATTCCAAACCATAACTAAGAAACGTAAACAAACGAATTGCTGAAAATAAAAATAGGTGTGTTCCAAAAAAACCTTATTACAAACGAACAAATGAAAATTTTTTCATGCGTTTTTTTTGCCAGATTCAAAACATTTCAAACTATTTAAATAGATCAAAATTGGACAATAATTTTTTTAAGGTTTTAAAGGTACTGTTTTAAGGTACCCTTAATTAATCCTTAAAATTAGTTTTTATTATTGAAATATTTTGATTAAAAATGCTTCACTTAAGTTTCCTTACACCAGGCCACACAACTCATGAACTGAAATCAATTTCTAACATGTATGGATAGGATCAACTCAATTATACAACAATCATCGGATAAGAATATTACTATATGTTTGTTACTTAGTTGAAATAATCAAATTCCATTACCAATATAACAGTCCAAATATCTTAGAAAGTGATGTTAAGATAAGGCATTGTGTTTATTTGCTTGATTAAACACATTTTGATTTCATTTTTACAAAATTATCTAATTCATGAAATTCAACAATACATTAAAAACTATACACAATTTAATGATATTTAAAAAAAGAGTTATGTGAACAACTTGCATAAATTTGGTATTTTAGAATGTGACACTTTAGATCATTTGTAAAGTTGGAACAAAACAATTTATTTTTTAATTAATGTTTAATCCCTGCATTTCTACAAATTAACGTCATTGTGTAAAATATTGATTCAGATTCAAGAAGGTGTGAATAAATCTGTAAGGATTCGTACAACGCATTGAGTTTAAGTTATTAATTGCTACAATTATACTTGTAGTTTTTTTTCTAATTGAGTAAGGCCATATTTGGTTAAGCAGAGCCCAACACAAGATAACGTCCAGTAAATGGACATAAACACACTAGCACGTTTTACTGTAGCAAAAGAGAGAAATACACCTAAAGTTTTAAGGTAAAGGGAACTGAGAAAACATAAACTCAGAACCAATACGTTGAATACAAAATGCTCAAAGATTACCAATTTTTTTAATATGCATTGAGATAATTATTTGTTATTGTTCAACTTTCAGTATATTCAGTTTTTATTATTTATATGCCTATGTGAAATTTTAGTTACTTGAATCCATACTTGGTCAAGCTGAGCCAAACACAAGACAAATTCAAGTAAATGGACATAAACACGCTAAGGGCACGTTTTACTGAGGCAAGAATACAGAAATATACCTAAAGTTTTATGGTAAAGCGAACTAAGAAAAACATAACTCAGAACCAGTACATTTAATACGATAAGTTCACAGATTACCAATTTTTAATATGTATCGAGACAATTATTTGTCGATGCTCAACTTTCAGTATCAGTTTCTATTATTTATATGCCTATGTGAAATTTTAGTTACTTCAATCCTTATTAGGACAAGCAGAGCCTAACACAAGACAAAGTCAAATAAATGGATATAAACGAACTCTAGGTACGTTTTACTGAAGCAGAAGGCAGAAATATACCTAAAGTTTCATGGTAAAGGAACAAATAAAAACATAGAAGCACAATACGTTTAATACAAAATGTTCAAAGATAACCAATTTTTAATATGAATTGTGATAATTATTAGTTATTGCTCAACTTCAGTATTTTCAGTTTTTATTGTTTATATGCCTATGCGAAATTTTAATCACTTTAGTTTTCGTTACACGATCGTTAAAAAGTATCTTAACCCTACAGTGCATAGTGTAGCCATTTGGCTACACATATTCTTTCTCCAATACCAGCTCCAATAAATGTTTCCAAACGACAACACTATGCAGCAAACATAATAAAAGTCTCGATTCGTGTCATTAGCTCTTAAAATTGACAATATATAGAGATGGAAGTTCTATTTTGAGAAATGTGTCTGTTGCTTCCGAAATATAAGTTAGAAGCAGAAAACATCATACTAAAACTACAAAATTCATCGAAATACACATTTTTTTCATGTTAAAAAAAATTGGTACTAAAACACCGATTGTTTTTTTACATTTTTGGTGCATTTGGTTTAATTTGATTTCATAGTTAATTACACAGTTGGCTAAGTTCATTAGAAGCCGTTTGGCAACACCATGCAAGTGTAAACAAAAACAAATATTGTCGGTTTTTTTTAAAGTTTTATGTTCTTATATATATATATATATATATATATATATATATATATATATATATATATATATATATATATATATATATATATATATATATATATATATATATACAGGGTGGTCCCGAATTCATGGTACAAACTTTAATGGTAGGTACAGGACATTGTAACAATGATTTATTGTATAGGAATGTATAGTCGCAAGTGACGCGGTGAGGCGAAAACAGGGGAAATAACGGCCGAAAGGAAAAACAAAGATTTTATTGAAAGCGTTGTTGACAAGTGTCATGTTTACAGTAATTGTTCAAAATTGCGTCCACCAGTATCGATACATGCTTGACAGCGTCGGTGGAGCGATTGGCGTACACGTTCAAAGATGCCTGGTATTTCACGCACACCTGCAGCAGCTACAGATAAGCGAGCGACGAGATCCTCATCTGAGTCAACTGGAGTCTCATAAACAAGATGCTTTAGATGTCCCCATAAAAAGTAATCGAGGCTCGATAAATCGGGAGATCGGGGTGGCCAAGGGACTGGTCCACCACGCCCAATCCATCGAGTACCAAACGTGGCATTCAGGTAATTCCGTACATCAATGCTGAAGTGTGCTGGCGCCCCATCGTGCTGAAACCACATGCGGTTACGAATGGCGATCGGAACATCATGCAGCAGTTGTGGTAACACTTCTTTCAGAAAAATAAGATAGCTTCCGCCAGTGAGCCGCGTGGGTAGTAAGTATGGGCCAATCAAAAAGTCGTTCACAATACCAGCCCACACATTAATACTGAAACGTTGTTGAAACGCATGTCGACGCGTTGCATGTGGATTATCGGTTGCCCACACATGGGAATTGTGCGCATTAAAGACACCCTCGCGTGAAAATGTCGCTTCATCTGTAAATAGCACATAATCTACGAAATCCGGCTGCAACGCACATTGCTGCATCACCCACAGGCAGAAGTTCACGCGGCGAGGATAATCTGCCGGATTCAATGCTTGTACTTTCTGAAAATGGAAGGGGTGTAAGCGATTTTCGTTTAACACTCTGCATACAGTCTGATGACTCACACCTACGTCACGCGCAACAGTTCTTGTGCTTGACTCGGGTCTATCAGCCACAATGTTCAAGATGCTTTCTTCCAGCCTTGGAGTGCGTACAGCTCTTACTCGACCAGCGCCATGTCTGTTGACGTCGAACGCACCTGTTTCACAAAGTTGACGATGTAACCGTTGAAAAATTCTATGATCCGGCATTCGTCGATCAGGATACTCCGCGCGATACATTCGTAACGCAGCTCTGCCGTTACCATTTGCACGGCCGTACATGTAATGCATGTCTGCTTTTTCTGCATACGTAAAGTCACCCATCGTCTACGGCAGCACAATTGTGAATGGCGCTTTTCCCTACTGCGATGCATCATGTTCAACAGCGGCTAGACATCTACTGCCCTCTACCGGCAATGATACCAACCGATCACTCCATTTCTCTTTCCTTTTATTTCCCCTGTTTACGCCTCACCGCGTCACTTGCGACTATACATTCCTATACAATAAATCATTGTTACAATGTCCTGTACCTACCATTAAAGTTTGTACCATGAATTCGGGACCACCCTGTATATATATATATATATATATATATATATATATATGTAATAACCACATGTAATAGAACATGGGGGGAGTTGATCTCTTTGATAGCTTGATTGGAAGGGACAAAATAATTATGCGAAGTAAAAAGTGATATTTTCGTATCTTTTATCATTTAGTTGATCTTACTGTCATAAGCTCTTGGATATTATCCAAACGTGTAAATGAGAAAATTGGAAGCACAGGTGTCGAAATGAAGCTTGTACAATTTAGGCTAGATTTGGCTGAATCCTTGTGGTCGTATGGTCCAACTAGATCAATAAACGAGGTCGTCCTTCAAATGGAGAGAAGCCACCACCAAAAGAGTGAAATCTGTTTCTACAAGAAACCCGCCAGTAGCAGTTCGGTCTGTTAAAATTGACCATTGGCCCTAGCATATTGAGAACAGACAGCGTTGCAAAATGTCATCATGCAAAGGTTTTGCTAGAGTAAAATGCACCAAATGTGATATTCTTCTATGCTTGAATAAAAACAATTGTGTTAAAAATTATCACTTGAAATAGATTTCAAAAAGTGCATGTTTTTCAATTTCTGTGTAAAGCTGCATTACCTAATGTGCCTATCTATGAAAATTTTTAACGAACTATTTGGTAAATAAAACTATTGTAATAAGACTGTTTCTATTTATGTAATGATAAAAATTGCCTGTACTTATTCTTATTTCAAAGCTATTTTTCATTCTAACCTACCAATTTAAATTATATTTAAAAGATTATGTTGTCACTATATACTTAAATATCATATTCTATTTTAATGTTTTTACCATAACTCATAGTATATAAGTATAAAAGATCATAAAAAAAGTTTAAAAATATCTACATATTCATTTAAAATGTTGATAAATAAGCACAAACAAAATGTCAGTTGAAGTGTGTTGCTGCATGGTGTAGCCAATTGGCAGTTTAGTTTTTGTAAAAAAACATAGTAAAACTTATTTTTTTAAATATTTGTTTAATAACTTACACTGTTATAGAAATAAAAAATATTTTTTCAGATGAAATTAAATAAAATCATGCATTGTAGGGTTAAACCGCTTCAGATATGGTAGGATGTCAGGTGTCCACCTACTCGAAATGTTTAAGGCTGGGTTTTTAAATACTTTAGGTATATTAAGACTGATGAAAAGTATATATTCTCTTGTTTGATATTTGATATTATGATGTCTAGTTTTTTTAGATTGGAGGCATAGCATAAAGCCCTTAAACACTAAAAGAAATTAAATTTGTGTTAGATGCAAAATACATTAATTTAAATTAATAGATCTTCACTTCCGTTTCCTTAAAAAAATCCTTTTTTTTTAAGGAAACGGAAATGAAGATCTATTAATTTCCTTCCTTAGTATCCTTAAAAAAATCCTTTTTTTAAGGATACTATACTGAATAAAAAGTATTTATTCAATATTCTAACCTTCCAAGTACTTCTGATGAGTTACCTCGTCCATAAAAATCTGACCTACTTTTCAAATTACGAGATAATTCTTTATCCCGTTACTGTCGAATTTTTGTGATCAATATTCGAGATCAATATAAGTTTTCTTCTAATGAAGAGGTATTTAATGATGGAGTCAGTTTTGCTAGTGGCAAACAACCTCATCGAGTCAACCATCAGAAGGGTTAAGGTCAATATGCTTAATTTTTTTTTTATCAAACACCTCTTTTTAGTACTTTTAAGGGCACTATGCTGATAAAAAGTTTTCGTTCAGAAAACTCTTTTCCAACACTTTTAAGGGCACTTTGTTGAAATTGTTTTACAAAATACCTCATTCATTATAGTGCCCTTAAATGTGTTAGTAAATCTTCTAATAGAATGATCGCACGCTGGGAATTCAGCGAGACGAAGTGGCCACAAACTGTCATTCTTTTATACCTTGTTAATGTTACACTCACTCATTGTGTTCTTGTAAAAGCAATAAAACTATATAATTGGATGTAATTCAAAATTCAGGGTGTGGCTTTAGTGACGTAATTGCCGTTACATAATGAGTCTGTTACTATAGTACTGAGTAAGTAGGAATTGGCAAAAGACATGAACTTCACGAATGAGTCCACATTCAAGAGAACACAGAAATATCGATCTTTTACTCTCTGCTATCTTTAAGACATGTGTGGTCTAATTAAACTACGAGTAGCAAGAAATGTCCGTAGCCATATTTTGGTATCTAATAAAAATATCATTTTTAAGATGATATCTTATCAAAATGAGAAACTATTCTTCCTGACCACTTTGGAACTTCTTATTAGTATGACGTTTATCTCATGAAGAGAATTCTTCAGACGGCGTTAGAAGTGGGATTCCAAGGATGAAAGTTGCAAAAAGAAGTGTTTGGTTATAGGTATTTATAGTGGTAGATATTTTAATTAACGTCACAGTGGAGCAACACAAAGGTTGCGAGTTTGAATCCAATCAAAGACCGTGGCCTCAGATGGTTCGAACGTTCGAACGTTGGCGTGGTGGGGAAGTTTGGAGAGTGGTATTCCAGCTCAGATGTGACCTCGTCATCTGACTTTGGTTCAAAACAACGTGGTGTTATCCTCGGTTCTTACCTTTCGCGTTTGATCTCGATCGTCACCAATTGCTCAATGTGTCGCTCCAGTACGAAGTTAATTAAAAAATGCCTAATTTATTTTATCAATTAGATAGGAAATAAACCGATACAAATCAATGATAAAAACAATCCATGTGTCATAAGTCCGTAGCATTAGTTGGATGTGGTACTTGGATGCAAGTTGATCTTGGCTGAATTAAGCTGTCGAACGCTGCTAGAAGTCTAGAGGCCTCGGTCCAGAATAAGATGGTACTGGTGTGAGAAATTCTAGTATTTGTAAAGAAAGATGTAGATGTTCTCCACCATTGGTTCAAAATTATAGAACATCGCCATTTGTTACAAATAATTCTCCTTTCATAAATATATCCGTCTAAAAACATAACTTGTATTCGTTTTTTAATGGCGTTTGCTAATATTGCATCAATATATAACACTAAAAAGAGTAAAACCACATTTGAGGAGGTCATATTCAACGAAGTGTCAATTTCGTGAATTAATGTATATGATGTCATTACCTAATTTAGAAGGAGTCTAATTGTTTGAATCTCCAAGTGGTTTCAACGAGATATCTTATCCATCAATTTCTGGCCAATTTTGCAAGATATTGTTTGTCTTTTGATGATGACAAGATCTGTACCTGGTCAGTTTTCTTCTAATACCTTTAATTGGGTAGGTAGGTATTTTAATTAACGTTGCACAGTAAAAACAAAGCGAGCTATTGGTGAGGGTCTGAGATCAATCCTCCAATTGCACAATCTAAGGACACCCCATAATTTTGAACCACGACCAGATGATGAGACTTTTATTGGAATTCCTGTACTGTATATTCCTGATTATATTGCTTACCTTGAAGAGTTATCTAACCCTACTAATTTTGACGAGAAGTGTCGTCCATAATGATCTGACGTGTCCATAAACATCTGATCAGTTTTAATGACAAGACATACCATCCATCAAGATCTGACTAATTTTGCTAATAACGAGATATATTGCCCATCAAGATCTGAAACATTTCGTTAATGAAGGTATATCTCGTCCATCAAGATCTGACCAATTTTGATGATGACGAGACACCTCATCCATCAAGGTCTGACCAAATCATTATTGATAATGATGAGATATCTCGTCATCGAGATGTTGCTGACTGTTTGATGATGATGACATCAAGATGCATTCAGGTTTCTTCTAACGACGAGACCGTATCCATCAAGATATGGTCGGTTTTGTTAACGACAAGGAACCTAACCGAAGCAACCATCAAAAGAGTTTAAGTAATACATGTTACTTTTAACAAAACAAAGTCCACCCCACCTGGTGTCGGTCGATGCCTGCACTTTCCCTCACCGATCATCCGAGCCAATCCGTCGTTTCTCATGAAGGGTATGTTTTTCACCATTTGTCACAATTTGGTTCAAAAACGACTCCAAATGGTGACGAATCAGAAGAAAAGTGCTCCTCCCATCCATCTTTTGTCAAGGGATTTCTCGAAAGAGGGTGTGGACATCCATTTTCCCAATTTTCACGCGTTTCTGATGATTTTTAAATGACGGCAAAGGGTCGTTTGGTTCATACCGATTTCTTGACTCAATTTTCTGCGTGTTATCAGCGGAATTCGCTCCACCATTGTCAACTGAAAGTTGACAATCAGTTCTGGTAGTTGTTGTTCTGACCGACGGAGTCCAACAAGCCAATATTTTCACCATCAAACTTGATAAACCAGCGACCAGCAGTGATATCGTTAAGGACATATCAATAGTTATGGAGTTTTTCGATAGTCGTTTCATCTGCTTTTTGCTTTTATTAAACCAAATCAGTAAATTATACCTAATATGAACCAAATCAGTAAATTATACTCAACATGGACATAATAAGAAAATTATACCTAGTATGGATCAATTCAGTAAATTATATCTAGAAAGGACCAAATGAGTAAATTATGCCTAATATGAATCAATTCAGTAAATTATGTCTAGCATGGAACAAATCAGTAAATTATGTCTTACATTATCTCACTCGAACGCTTTTATTTTTAATCGGTTTGATAAATAATCCAGAACCACTATTTAAACGAAGTTCAATGAAATAATAACTAATAGTTGTAAAATCCATAGGCCACAAAGTGTGGAATTCTAGGTAACCTTACTAAAATGTAAGCTAGAATCCCTTGATAAAAAAAAATCGAAATTTTACTATGATACTCTGAAAGTTTATGTAATTACGAAGATTCGTTTTAATAGATAACTTTACACAATGCATTCACTTTTAAAAAGTTGAAAACAAGTTTCAATGCAAAAAATTCCTATATTGGAAGTAAACACACCCATTTTGTCTGTCGCGCTTACAACTATCAACTCATTGAGTTTTGAAAAAACAGTGTCTCTAGATTATTTACCAAACTCATGAAAAATGGAAGTGTCTGAGGCCCATATTATGCACATTTAAATGTCAGTTTAAGTGTTTATAGTAATTTAACCCTCTGAGGGGTTCACACATATTTATCAGTATTGCAATTGAGTCATCCCTGAAAGACTTCTAACACAATTTTACCTCCCTGATCAACAGCATTTTTCATAGGATTTCTTCACCCGATCTATGGGTAGGTAGGTATTTAAATTATCGTCACATTGGGGCAACACAATGAGCTATTGGCAACTGTCCGGGATCAAACCCGAAAGGAAAGATCCTAAAGCAACACCACTTAATTTTGAACCACGGTCAGATGACGAGGTCACCAACCTTAGGTCACCAACCACCTCACCATCTCCTATTCCAAGTCCACCAAGCAGACGTGATGATATTTGAGGCCACGACAGATTTAATGTGCACCAACCCTTTTGTACCCCTCGGTCTTTGGTTGGATTCGGTTGGTGATCAGTTATCTTCCAATCGGATTACCGCGGCCTACCACTCTATGGGATTATATTGTCATTATGTGTGGAATGTAGAAAAGCAATACTACTGAGAAATCTCATTAGGCTGAGAGGGTTAAGGTTTTAAACTTGACCTTACTTGAACCCAATCTGAATTTTCACAATCGTGCATTTAAACATTCAAAAAGCGTGCACAGTTTTAACATAATATTAAATATTTCTTTCGTAAACTTGACACAGTGCATGTCTTCACAATTTCAAAATGAGGCTAGTAAACACTAATCAAAGTCAATGAAATGCTACGGTTAACCCACTAAGAGTACCTTATAGTTATTTCCCAAATTAAGATGCGAAGGTAAATATATTGCACACACTCTAAGAGATAAAGACGCTAAATTTATAAATCGCCAATTGACGTGAAAAAATATTCTTTATACACGTGTCACAGTAGGAATAAAATAATGGAGTGTTTTAGAAAATTTCCGGAACATAATATTCCCATAAAGAACAGTTTACCCGTTTATTATCCATTGTTTCTGCAATACAGAACGCATATAAAGATCATACATGGTCTATTTCACGATTACATGACGTTAGTAAACACTATTCAAAGGCAATAGAATGAACCGGTTAACGCACTAAGAGTACGTTATACTTATTTCCCACATTAAGATTGCGAAGGTAAATATGCTACTCATACTCTAAAAGCTAAACACTTTCAAATTGACAAATCGCGAATTGACGTGAATACATATTCTTCACATACGAGTCACATTAGGATTAAGGTAAGGTAGTTTTAATTAACGTCGTACTAGAACAACACAACGAGCTATTGATAACGGCTCGGGCTCAATCTCCTAAGAAAAAGATCTGAGGATGACAACACAATGTAATTTTGAACCACGGTAAGATGACGAGGCAACATCTGAACTGGCACCCCACTCTCCAAACTTCCAAACCAACTTACAAGCCGACTTAAGGCTACGACAGAGTTAAGGTGCTCCAGCCGCCTCTACACCATACGCTTACAAATTTCCATGCACTGACCCGGATTTGAACCAGGAACCTTCCGATCTAGAGACAGACCTTAACCACCAGACTGGTTGGTCAGCACGCAATAGGAGTAAAATAATGGAATGTATTATTAAATTTCAGGAACATAAGATTCCCGTAGAGAACAGTTTACCCATTCATTAGCCATGATTACTACAGTACAGAACGCATATAAAGATCATTCATGGTCTATTTTCACGATTTCAACATGGCGTTACTAAACACTAATCAAAGGCAATGGAATGAACTGGTTAATGCACAAAGAGTTCGTTATACTTATTTCCAAATTGAGATTGCGAGGGTAAATGTGGTACGAATACTCTAAAAGCTAAACACTTTCAAAGTGATAAATCGCCAACTGACGTGAAATATTCTTCATACACGTGTTGCAATCGGAGTAAAATAATGGAGTGTTTTATTAAATTTCAGGAACACAAGATTCCCTTAAAGAACAGTTTAACCACTTATTATCCATGGTTGCTTCAGTACAGAACGCATATAAAGATCATACATGGTCTATTTTCACGATTTCAACATGGCGTTACTAAACACTAATCAAAGGGAATGGAATGAACTGGTTAATGTACAAAGAGTTCGTTATACTTATTTCCAAATTGAGATTGCGAGGGTAAATGTGGTACGAATACTCTAAAAGCTAAACACTTTCAAAGTGATAAATCGCCAACTGACGTGAAATATTCTTCATACACGTGTTGCAATCGGAGTAAAATAATGGAGTGTTTTATTAAATTTCAGGAACACAAGATTCCCTTAAAGAACAGTTTAACCACTTATTATCCATGGTTGCTTCAGTACAGAACGCATATAAAGATCATACATGGTCTATTTTCACGATTTCAACATGGCGTTACTAAACACTAATCAAAGGGAATGGAATGAACTGGTTAATGCACAAAGAGTTCGTTATACTTATTTCCAAATTGAGATTGCGAGGGTAAATGTGGTACGAATACTCTAAAAGCTAAACACTTTCAAACTGATAAATCGCCAATTGACGTGAAATATTCTTCATACACGTGTTTCAATCGGAGTAAAATAATGGAGTGTTTTATTAAATTTCAGGAACACAAGATTCCCTTAAAGAACAGTTTAACCACTTATTATCCATGGTTGCTTCATTACAGAACGCATATAAAGATCATACATGGTCTATTTTCACGATTTCAACATGGCGTTACTAAACACTAATCAAAGGCAATGGAAGGAACTGGTTAATGCACAAAGAGTTCGTTATACTTATTTCCAAATTGAGATTACGAGGGTAAATGTGGTACGAATACTCTAAAAGCTAAACACTTTCAAATTGATAAATCGCCAACAGACGTGAAAAAATATTCTTCATATACGTGTCGCAATAAGAGTAAAATAATGGACTGCTTTAGAAAATTTCAGAAACTAAAGATTCCCATCAAGAACAGTTTACCCATTTATTATCCAAGGATATTACAGTGCAGAACCGCATAAAAAGATAGCACATCGTCAATTTTCATTACAATGAACACACGCATTGCGCATCGAATACGGCATTAAAATATTTACAAATGTGTCTTAAACCTCTGAAATTTACGAGAATTTCATTCAAAACGTATCGATTACTTCTCATTCATCGTTTCAATTTAGATTGATATATTTAAAGCTGCCATATGCCTGCGAGCATAACTGATCTCTTCATGAGAGTGGATAAGGACATTTTTCACCGGATCCTTTTACTTTGATGAATCGATAGATTTTGTTGTGAGATAATGGATGAGTACACATGATGAATGAATCTGACATTTAGTGAATGCAGACAATAGCACTGTCAAAATATTTCCCAGCAATTCATAGACTGGATTGCGACAGTAAAATTGTCTCCGAAGCAAATGTATAGCTGAACGAGAATTGATGAAAATCCCATTTGGGTTAATACGCGGACTTGCGGTTTGATGATGCTGTGTGCGAGATGATTCAGACCTAAGTGCATCTTAAAGTGAGTTGATAATCCTGTATTTAGTATTAGGGCTTTTAGATGAAGGGGAAAGATTACAGATTACTTGGCTGGTAGGATGTAAGTACCTCATTATTGCACTCAGTTTGAATTAATCAAGTTTCTGCTTTGGTGATTAATCTTTTTGAAGAGCTTGCTTAAAATGCGATTTCTATGCAAATGAAAATACAAGAACTATATTCTGATGTCTCAAATCTCTTCCAAAACTATGTTGTCACATTTTTTAGGTAAACCACCAAAGCAGAAAGCAAGGGAGAACACGAAAATGTAAATTAAGCTGAAAGGGGTACACTGAGCGCTGTCAAAATATACCCCTGCAATTCATCTACTGAACTGGGAAAGTAAAATCGTCACCAAAAAGATATATGAAAGAAGGGAATTGATGAAAATTCCATTTGGGGTTTATACCTGAATGTAGTCATTGTTGTTTGATGCTGCTATGTGCAAGATGATTCAGATGTAAGTGCATCTTTAAGTGAATTGATAAGCTTGTGCTATGCACTAAGGTTTTTTACATGAAGGGGATAGATTAAGGATGATTTGGATGTGTATTTCGAGAACTCATTAGGGCACTCAAGAAGAAATAATCAAGTCTCTGTGTTGGAGATCAGTTTTTTTGAAGTGCCAGTGTAAAATGCGATGACTATCGTCAGTTCTCTTCAAAAACAGTGTTCTCAAATTCTGTGTTTACGCTATCGAAACTGATGGTAAAAGGACACGAAAATGTTTAAACACAGCTGACAGTGGCATGTGATGAGAATTGAGTAACAAAGATATTTGCACAGATTAATTTCAGATCGCTCATATTTTTAAACAAAAAAAAAAGGTTCGCGAGAACAAAAAACTTGTTCGGACATCTCTCAGCTCATGTTTTTCACTGTCTATGTTATATTGGCTTTAATGTTCAGTATAAAATGAACATTAACGGCAGTAATAGAGCTAATATTGCCTTTACTGCAGGTTGCATAATTAAGCTACTGCTTAATATCGTAATTGAATGATTATTGAGTATTTTCCCGTACGGCAAATTTCAGGTGTATGTTGTATATATCAAATCGCCTCTTCTTTCCTTTTTTCTCGTTCATACACATCTTTAACAGTGCTCTTGAGCAGACGTGTTCAGAGCTAAAGCTGAAATTTCAACTTCATTGTTTGGTTTTCTCTGCCCCGATCACATTATGATATAAAAAAGTGGGTGTTGCTGTGCTGTTTGAAAATTTCTATTGTAACCCGTGATACCTCTATTATTGCTACCTAATCAAATTATTGTTTACCGAACGTCGAGCGCATTCCTTCAAATCTCTAAATATCAAGTTGTATTCCGATTCATCCCAAATGGCATTCGATAGGGTCTGGTTTATAAGGAAAGTTACTTTATGACAATCCTATGATTTTTAAACAGGTTACAATATGATACTGCCCTGTTCAAAATTCAAAAGTTGAGTGCCTATAACTGGGTATTCTATTAGTTTTATTCATTATTTAAAATTGACATGGAGCTCAAACCAAAATGAAAAATGAAGTGTCATTTGCAAGAGCGCATAATATAAACTACCCAAATTTCTTAAACTCAATACTTTAAAAAACTTTAAGTCCCAATACTTCCGACCTCCTTTAAGTTTGAACGCAATCGCTTTCTATGCATACAGCAATATCCTTCACCATATTTGAATATTAAGTATTCACGAAGATGCACAAGCTTCCATACCTTGATACTTAGTTGATTACTTTACTCAAAGACAAGGTAGTATTCTCCAGCGTAGACGTACCAAATGCTAGACCTTTCAGAAGATTAACCATTTTTCCTGATTATACATGCAAAGTATGTTTACAGCTGCGTGACCAACCTTTAATGCTGATGCATTAGAATAGCAGATGGAATCTTGTTTGCGGAACACATGAACAGTAAAGATCTTAAGCTTTGTCTAGACGTCTGTAGGGAGTGTTCCAGCAAGTTGTGCCTCAAGTACAAAGTTTGGTCATTCCAGATACTAAAGCAAGTGAAGAATATCTCAGGAAATATTGTATTACTAAAGAATATAAGCTGGGCAGAACTTTGTTGACGACGTTTGGGAGAGAATGAGAATTAGAAAAGAAAGATTAATATCAAGAATTTAACACACTGAGGGTATTTGATTCTTTTGGGGGTTTAGTCAGAGAACAACGTAATGGAATAGGTGGTCCGAAATTACTTAAGTCTTGGTTTAGTAAACTAGGTTTTGCCTCGAGCAGAACAACTGACTGAATCAGTAGTGAGGCCGTCTAGTTACTTTGTATGAAGATAAACAAGTTTACTTTTATGAAATGTCTATAAAAGTTAGTTATTTATAAAAAGATTTACAGTGGACTAGCGTTTTTACAAACTCGCGGGGACCGAAAAAAAGTTCGTAAAATCGAAAGTTAAATGGGAATGGGATTTAAAAAAACTAAAAATGTAATTTGCACTAAACTTTATTCATTATCGATTCCGAAAAAAATCAGCTATCTTCATTTGCTTTATGATAGCACTTCGGTAAACATACCATTCCAGAGAGTTGATGCCGGTAAACATCTCAAAATTGCCATCTGCTTCAAAGAACCGACGTAGTCCTGAGAGACATTCTGTGGCTTCTTTGATAGTGTTGACCTTGGTATGATCTCTACGCATTCGTCTTCATCGGATTGTTCTTCGGTATTTCCGTTCAGTATTCCCCCGTTCGGTATTCCTGATACCTCCTCTGTGCATGCTTGAACATTCTAGTCCACAATCAGGAAATCTGAGGTTTTCACGAACTAGAGGTTCCCTTCGACGAAGTTCCTTGATCAAGGCTTCATCTGCATTGAGATCGTAATCGCTCTTGGGGATTTGTATGTCCTCTTACCAACATGGGAGGTCCGAAGTGTAACCAGACTGTAGAAATTTCACCCTTTCACGTCAAGTTTTTTCTGTCTAAAGTAAAACAATGAAAAGCAAATGAAGAAACTGAGTTCGTAAAAAAAGAGAGAATGTGTAATTTTGGTTCGTAAATAGGAGGTGAAATTAACATTATTTCTATGGGATACTTATCGGGACCAACGTAGTAATTCGTAAGAACGTGCTATTCGTAAATTGGAGGTTCGTAAAGATGCGAGTTCACTGTGTTTACAATTTAGCACGTTGATTAAGCGGCTGATTCAGTGTACTTCATATAGAAGTCAATGATGTTTTCGGCACTCATAAAATACTATTGGGGAATCAGGAGAGGTATAAATCATCTAAGGCGTCACATTCTTAGAATTTTTTTGGGTCGCTATAGACCAGTTGGAAGAGCATCGGATTAGCAACAGGAGGGGTCGTGAGTTCGAATCTAACCACAGACATGTACAAAGGGGACTGGTGAACGTTAAATCCGTCATGGCCTCAAATGTACTTACGTTGGCGTGATCGGAAAGCTTGGAGAGTGGGGTGGCAGCTCATGTGTTGCCTGGTTATCTGACCGTGGTTTAAAATTACGCGGTGGTGTCCTCTGATATTTCTCTTTGGGATTCATCCCAGACCGTCTCCAATAGTCCATTGTATTGCTCAAATTAAATTACCTACTTATCTTAGATTTTTTTTGAAACTATGAAGTGAAAAAAATATACGCCTTACCCAGTCCTTTAGTGTTAGTATATAGAGAAATTTTACCAAGTGATTTAAGAGGCAAGTCACACATTGGTTCAATATCAGTTCTGCGCACTAAATTGAATAAAATTGGACATGCGTACTGACTTGTTTTCCATACAGAAACGGAGTGCGCATGCGCATGTCGTATATTTTGTCACATGCTAATCCATTGTGTAATTGGCCAAAGGAGTGACATTTTTAGATATTTTAAAACAATAAAAAAAGTGAAATGCATAGTACCTTAACCTGTTCTCTCTTTCTCATTTATTGTATAGTAGCTGAATAACCCGGCGTGGCTCGGGTTGATATAGTTAAATGTTGATTCAAAGATGAATTAGAATAATCACTTTTCTGACATAGAAAAATGCAATCGTTTAAGCAGTACAGAAAATACTTTTTTACTTAAATCATTTAAGTTGTACAGAAAATACTTTTTAACTTCGTTTTAACTTTTTATAGCTTGCACAATTTACTTCGGATACAAATATATACATTTAATTAATGAATATGTTGCAAAAACGAAATGTTTGCAAAGTGTCGAATTTCGACTTCCTGAGCTGAAAGAGAGTAATTCGAAAAATAGACAGAAATATATTGATAAAGACGATAATAATTTATGAAATTTACTAATACTCAAATATGACCGCGACCATTTTAACTCGCACATACAAACCCTATAGAACGTGTTTCGTTGTCAATATTCATTTATTGCAAGAAAACAAACTTTAGATTTTAAAATTGAGGCTTCCAGGGGCACTTTTAAGACTTCCTGTGTGCCACTTTTCATGGTTGTAAGTACTATAGATTGGTCTGAAGACAGGAATGTAATATCCTATGTTTTCCCCAGTGTTGTAAAGTATAAATGTACCAAATGTGGTATTGATTAGTCAAACTTTGTAGGTTTGTATAGAAAATATATACACACAATCATCCTTTTATATACACTCTATAACAAAAAAAATCGACACACCAAGAAGGAATTATCCTATCGCTTTGAAATTTCGTATGCAAAAAATGTTTTGACCAAATATGCAAATGATTAAAAATTGGTGTCCAATGAATGAATAGTGTGATCTCCAGCGCATCGGAACTGCGCATCCAGCAGACGTATTTAAGGAGTTGTTCTTGAACTGTTGTTAAAAATTTCTGCTGCATTGCGATTTAGGATACCTTTCAACGACTGAAAAAATGCCTCGCCACAGGATTCGAGCTCATTACGAGCAACTTTCAGAGTTTGAAAGAGGTCGTATCATTGGATTGAAAGAGGCAGGTTGGGCAAATCGGAGAATCGCTCGTCATGTGAGTCGAAGCGATACGGCGATTAGAAGATGCTGGCAAGAGTGGGTGGACAATGGCAGATTTCAGCTTCATGATGGTAGCGGTCGACGTAGGGCCACAACAGATCGCGAGGACAGAGTGATTGTCAGATCAGCTGTCACAGCGCATGATTCATCGCTATCAACCATCAGTCGTGCGACCCACACACGAGTGTCCACCACGACCATTCACAGACGGCTGAGAGAGCGAAATCTACGCTCGTACCGACCGTTACGCCACCTGCCATTCACGTCTGCACACTGTCGAGCCAGATTACAGTGGTGCTTGGCTCGATCAGGCTGGAATGAAGCTGACTGGGGACGTATAGTCTTTAGCGACGAATCCCGCTTCCAACTGTGTCCTTACGATCATCGAAGACTTGTCTGAAGACGCCCAGGGCAGCGTGCCGATCCTGCTTTCACTATTGCACTCCACACGGGCCCTCAACAAGGAGTTATGGTCTGGGGTGCCGTTTCCCTTGATAGCCGGACCCCTTTGGACGTCATTAGAGGTACACTTACTGCACAGTGGTACGTTGACGGCATTCTGAGACATGTTTTGCTACCGTTCCTTTCGCAGTACCCTGGGCTTATTTTTCAGCAAGACAATGCCAGACCACATACGGCACGTGTTGCTATGAACTGTCTTCAAGCTTGTCAAACACTATCTTGGCCAGCCAGATCACCAGATCTCTCTCCCATCGACCATTTCTGGGACATGATGGGAAGGCGACTGCATCCGGTAGGGAATGTTGATGACGTAGTCCGACAATTGGAGAGCAAATTTGGCAAGAAATACTGCAGGAGACCATCCGGGAGCTTTATCGGTGTATACCACGCCGTGTGGCAGCTTGCATCCAGGCTAGAGGCGGGTCAACACCTTATTAAGCTCGTTACTGTAACTCTGAAATAAACCATTCAATTGTTCTGAAATTTTAGTCTTTTCCTATTCTGTACACAATTTTTCTATCGACCAATTTTTGTCTCCATCGGACAACTCCTTCTTGGTGCGTCGATGTTTTTGTTATAGAGTGTATTATATATATATATATATATATATATATTATATATATATATATATATATATATAAACCTATTGCTTTATGGTACATCATGAAATACTGTGAAGTACCATTAAAGAACAGGCTCTATGTGTTTTTTGTGCAATTTCATAGCACAGAAGACCATGTTATTATACCATCACTTCATTATTGATATGAAAATTTCGTAAAACAAGCATAAATTAACTATTTCTGTTATTTAGTCTATTAGTATAATCTGCAACTCTCTAGATAGTGAATAAAGATGTTGTGAATCCGGATACAATGAATACAAAATTATTTTTATTAAAAAAATTTTAATTCAAATCTGCTTTGAACTTTTATAATTTCTGTGCCATTGAAAAGTTGACAAGCCACTTACTTTAACCTGTATAGTAATTAGAAATTAAAGATCTTGTAGAAGGCACAACCATTTTCAATGTTTTATTTCCTACACGTAGAAACTTTAGACACAAAAGTTTCTGCGTTTAATTTCGAAGGAATTATTATTTGCGTTACTTAGTTTACACCACTGAAAAACCTCTTTTCTCACAGAGTATTTTGAATGTGTAGAGGATTTGTGGCCTCATTTGGGTAATAGCAAGTCAAAATTTATCGAAAAGCTTTTGTCAAATGTGACACTCAATTATCTCCGAATCGTCCTTACACTAACATTAATCTTCAAAACAGACAATTTTTGCCCACTACGCTCACCATAGAGGCACAAACGGGAGGTGTTGAATCATTTGTACTAGACATTAGTTTTGCTGCATTGCAAGATATATTGTCATGCCTAATGACAGAAGAGAATTAGAAATTTCGTACCGAGTGAAAAAATATATTTAAAAACGAATTTGATTTTAGTAGTAAGTTAGATTTTTGATTGTTAATCTCTGAAGAACCTCGCTAAACTAACAAGATATCAATGAACGAGATATCTCGTCATTAAAAAACCTGATCTGATCGTGATCTAGTCATCATCCAAAATCGGCAAAAGCTTCATGGTTTAGAATTCAATCAGCGTAATTGATGACGAGATATCTCGTCATTAACGAGATCGGTTAAGTCGTGATGGACGAGATATATCGTCGCAACCATTTGGAGGATAAATTAGATGACAAAGGAATCCATTTGATTAGGGGCTGGTGCAACGTTAAATCTGTCCTCAGATATTTGCCTTTGGCTTTGATCACAGACCGTCTCCAACAGCCGTTGTATTGCTGCAGTATAACGTTAGTTAAAATAGCTACCAGATTGTGTGTATTGTGTATAGATCAGCTTGGTTGGGGTTTTATAGGTTAAATAGCTTTATTTCGCCATAAAACCCAATCCAACCATCGGCATGTTCTGTCTGTTTCAGTAGAAGGTCGATGAATCTTGCCAAGCTGATTCAAGCTATTAGTAATAAGGTAACATGCATATTAAACAACCTTAATGATAAGGGTAACATTAGCAATAAGGTAACATGAGGACCGATGGCATCGAAGTGTGTTTCAGTAAAAATTCAACAGAATTCGATGTCTTCATATTGCGGATTGTACTGATAACACAGGGGAACAATTTTGAACATATTTTTCATTGACTTCAATTTTTGAGCTGTTTTAGAGTTAAATATTCATGTTGATTGCAAAACTGTAGTTAGTTTTTTTCTATCACGTGAAGTTGTTTCTCTACAGCATTTTTGCATGTGACCACTCTCTGCGGGATCGAGCGTGGGTCATAGGAAGCAATATTGCTCTCCTATTGCCTGACATAAACCTTCTCCGACTGACGACGGGTGAATGATGCCTCAGGAGACCAGCGACAGGTGCATACTTGTCTAAACTAGTTCACTTACGCCTGAGATACTGTATTACGGGAGATGTTGTGTATCGCTCTGATATAGTGAAGCGCATTCCGACATGGAGTCCGAGATCTTGTTTGTATACAAGATTAGCAGTGTTTAGCTTTTATTTATGTATAAACTGAAACCTTTCCTTATGTCTGCCTTTGTTAGTTTGCGTAGTAAGTGCTTAAACAGCCCCGATTAGTTATATTACATATGTGGCAGTTTTACCATTCCCAGTCAACGTATAAACATCCTTACATTTGTCCAGCAAGCCTATTTTAAAGTGAAAATTGGTGTTCAAGAAAAATCATGGGCCCTTCACAATGTGTGCAAGCATGTTGCGGATGTGGACGAAGGGAACACGTGTTAAATTTCCATTTGGTATACGAGCCCAGAGACTTGACGACTTACTTGTCGACAGAAAGAGCATTACATTTACACGTCTGCATATAAAACTGGGTCTCATGAAGCAATTTGTTAAAGCTTTTTCAATTGTAGGAGACTGTTTCAAGTAACTCAGTTTAGCATTTCCTAGCCTGTCATTTGAAAAGATAAAGGCCGGTGTGTTTGATGTCCACAGATTCGGCAGCTCTTTAAAGATGAACATTTTATGCGAACAATGACATAATTTCAAAAGAATGCTTGGTTGGCATTCAAAAACATTGTCAAAGATTTTCTTGAAAATACACGAGTACATAATTACACCGAAATTGTCCAGCAACTCTTGGAGAGCTTCAAAATGCGTGGTTGAAACATGAGCATTAAATTGCATTTTTTACATAGTTATCTTACTAACTTCCCAAAAAATCTTTGTGCAGTCAGTGATGTGATGAGCAAGGTGTGCGATTCCACCAAGATTTGAAGGTCATGGAGGCACGGTATCAAGGTAGATGGGATGTACATATGATGACTGACTATTGTTGGAACATCAAGCGAGAATGTCTGCAGATTAAACACCCCAGAGAAAGTGAAAAGCGAAAATATTTTCCTTATATGTATGTTTACCGTTTGGTAAAAAAACTTTACTATTTGTATGAACACAATTTAACTTGAATAACTATACATAGCCTTTGTATGAATAAAAATATTCTTTGTGAACAGTATATTTGGTTAGTTTTCCCTTTATATGCACATTTTGTATGACTTTTGAGACAAAGAGAGGTATCTTGTAGCTTAAAAAGTTGATGTGATATACAAAAACTGCGGTTATTTTTGGATCCAGAGACCAAAAGTTAGTCAAAAACAAGTCACATATCTGAGACAGCGAAATTGCTGTTCCCCAGTGTAATTAGCATTTATTATTTATTAATGCAAATTTTCATTTAGTTATTTGAGACTATTTTACATTCTGTTACTTTCTGTCGGACATGTAACTCGGTAAGAAGAGCAACAAATTAACAACAAGAGTGTTGCTAGTTCGAAACTAGGTCCAGCAGAAGACAATCGTCTACTCGGGGGCTGGTGCATGTTGAATATGTCCTGATATCAAATGTCCTCACGTTTGAGAGGTGTGGAGGTTGGAGAGTGGAGTGCCAGCTCAGTTATTGTTCTTGTTATTTGCCTGTGGTTCAAAATTAAAAGGCATTGTCCTTGGATATTTCACATGGGATTGATCCTTAACAGATGGGACGTAAAGCACTTAAAAATTCGATATTTTTATGGTGGTTGGCCCTGGTATTCCAACAATATGAAGAATGACTATTACAAACACACCAATAATATCCGTAATGATCCGCTACAAGAAAAATACAGTTCTGGGGAAATGAAGGATGTATTGGTATTTGGTATTTTTTTAAATTACACTGTAGCAACATAACGGGCTGTTGAAGGATGTGTGAGATAATTAGATAGAGTGAATCTATGAGACAACATACACACGAAACTTTCCTGCTCTCCCCAATAATTTCTCTTTTGCAGGTGGGACGTAGTTTACGAGACCCAGACGATTTATATCCAAATATGGTAAGCGATTAATACGAGGCAATTTATCGCCAGGTATTACGGCAACCATATGCCAAGAAAATTCTGGTTAACTTTCAATGTTTATTCCACGTTGGTTGTGTTGTTCCTTGTGGGTGATCGTTCTTTGAAACGTTCATTCTGTTGTTTGTGGGTGCTCCATTCTTTGGATTTCCATTGTCCGTTATATTTTGGTTGATCCTTTCTAGTAAGTTTCAATTTTTATTTTGCTTTTAATTTTATAACACTTCGGCAAGGAAATTCAGAGGATGTTCCTTGCTTTTCTGCAATAGATTTGTAAAGGTTATCGATTCGAGCATATGACTGTCAACCATAGCCAGCATTTTAAGGACCCGGCTACAGGAACCCATACCAACACAGTTGAGGGGACGTGGCGTGCCGTCAAGCGTTCTCTTAAGGGAACATGCACCGTTAAAGATAAATTTGACGGTTACCTTGCCGATTATATTTGGCGGCGGAAGCATTTGTGAACAGAGGTGCAACGGATGTTTCTGACCTTTCTCGAGGACATTGTTAAAATGTACAACGCGGAGGAACCGAAATGAGGGTAAGTTTAATTCTTCTATACATTTTTGTTACATTAAAAAGACTGGATCATGCACACCCACCCTCCCGGTCTAGTGGGTTATATGCATGGAAGCCAACAGTGAAAAGTTCTCGACGCACCCGGGAGAGGTGGCAGGCGAGGGCCTTGCGTTATAAGCTGTGACTTATCTACAAGAAAGAAAAACACATTTTAGATCCAAAATATTTATTTAAGTTTGGGTCCCCCATGTTCCCATACGATGAGTATGCATGATCCAGAGAAATGTGAACCGTATTTGAAAAGATGTTCGAAAGATATATTGAAAAAACAGGAAGCAGAGCACACACCAGCCCAAAAAGGCACAAAAAATTCCTCATTTTCAATTTCATACATGCAAAGGTTCACCGTGTTTATTTGGCTTATACTGGATTTGGCTGCCATCTTGATTAGGCGAGAAAAATTACTTGGTGACAAAAGCGTCTTGTAAACGACATCTTTACCACCGTTGCAACACGTGTGGCCAAAATGGTTAGTTTGTGAATTCTGACTGTTCCACACCAATAGTTACTGTCACGAAAACTGTCGCTAAAGTTTATGAAAACGGCGATAAATAGACTTATGTAGTTCCTATAGTCCGACACTGGTGATTTGGTCCAGGCGCCAAAAAATAAACCAAGTTGGCATTTGAGTCTATTTGGGTTTGAATGAGTACTTTGCGATTAAGCGGCAGCTTAAATATAGACAATGAGTTTCCACAGTTGGCGTCCTTGACGAAGTTCCTGGCTTCACGATTTCGTTTGATTCCGGAAGCGACAACAGTGATTAATAATTGGCGAAACAAATAATCACCTGTGGTGGCAGTTGCTGTACACGACCTTTTGTATGACAGCCTCTTCCTAACAGGTCACCTTAACCACTTTTGTAGGATTGTACTCCAAGGTCATTTGATTCTTATCGGAGTCTCACTTTAGCATGAAGTATTTTCTCCGTCTACAGGTGGTTTGCTTTCGTTTCATCTGAAAATTTATGATCCAATTGCCCTCGTGGTTGAAAAACTACGTTCTACTTTCGGATGGTAGGTAGTCTTTTGTCAGAAAGCTTAAGGTAGGTATTTTAATTTACGTCCACCCAGCGTCAGAAAGCTTACTACCTTTTGAACTAGATAATCAGTCTTAGCGCATGTATGATAAACGTTGAACTAGAAAATACTGACCTGGCAACTGAAGAAAGATTGAAAAACTAGCGATCCCTAAAATGTTTAAGTAAAATTTTGCATTTGTTTTCACCATAAAATACAAACTAAAAATGTGGAAGCAAATCGACTGAACCGAATCACATGCTGGTTCAAGTTTCAAAACTCAATGTAAATTTCTAAATTACATGCTATGCTCCATATAAATATTTCCGAAAAATAAATATCAACTTTGACAGCAGGAAATATATTGCTGCCAAGGCCATATGTAGCTAACTCCTTTCCATTGAGCTATAACAATACTTATTTATTTCACTGTATTTTCAGTTTTATTTATGAATAGAGAATTAATGCTTCAAGTCGCATGCCATTTCAAACGTTCCCTTCGTGCCATATAAATACGGCAGATCAGCAAATTTGAATTCGTAAACTGTTCTTGCAACTTGAATGTTCGGTCGAATAGAAATCCACGTTTAAACTCAGTGCTTGGCAATCTGACAAAAATTCAACCTAGCACTCATGTTTATTTTCCTTCATTTCTCTTTTACTGCTCTTAAGAAATCACTGTTTTCATTTTCCATGAGTTTCCAATAGTGTATCTGCTTTAGTTTCTATTATACTTGGAAGTTCGATAGAATCGCATCGCCTAAACAGGAATATTTTAGAAAGCATTGGGCGTATTAGATATATATAATTTTGTTATCAATTATCACTAGATCATAATGTAACATTTGTATTTTTAATTTTACCGTAATGGTGTGCTAAAGTTTGATGAACTGAGAGAGTTATCAATCCTTTTTCTTAAAAAAAATGTAGTAACTTATTTACAAACTAACCACACACACAGTTACATCAAAAATTTTCTCTAAAATTTCCTTCTTGCTATTGGTCGTCATTTGATCGTAGTTTAAAGTTACTGATGTTGTCCTCGGATTTTTCTCTAGCGGGGTTGATCCCGGAACGTCACCAATAACCCATTGTGTTGCTCCAGTACGACGCTAATTAAAATACTTACCTACCTACTACCTTCTTGCTATTGCATCGTTAATTTCTTTGAAAATATTCGTATTCAGGTGTAGTAAAACATTTTCCAAACCTTACAAGTGGTTTTGATGATATCTCTTTTATCCAGGTATGAAGATATTGCCGAATGTGTTTTTCAAGATCAAGATATGGTCAGATTTTGTCTAATGACTAGACACCTCGTTCATCAAGATCTGGTGAGATTTTGTCTAATGTCTAGACACCTCGTTCATCAAGATCTGGTCAGATTTTGTCTAATGACTAGACACCTCGTTCATCAAGATCGGGTCAGATTCTGTCTAATGACTAGACACCTCGTTCATCAAGATCTGGTCAGATTTTGTCTAATGACTAGACACCTCGTTCATCAAGATCGGGTCAGTTTAGCTCATGACGAGGTTTCTCGTCCATCAAGATCCGACCGGTTTTTGCTAATGGTAAAATACCTCGTCCAGAAAACCACCAGGAGGGTAATAATTTGGTAATTTTTAATTAACGCCGTACTAGAGCAACACAATGGGCAATTGACGACGGTCCGGGATCAATCCCTTAAGAGAAAGGTCCGAAGATAACACCACGTAACTTTGAACCACGGTTAGATGACGAGTCAACACCTGACCTGGCATCCCAGTCTACAAACTTCCACACCAACCCAACGTGAGGGCTTTCGGCCACGACAGGGGGTCCGCCTACCTTAAAATAGCGAATTTCGACGAAAATTCTAAATTTTTTTTATTACGTACTGTTATTGCCTGCATTTTAACGTTTCCAAAACTGTTTCATTTTTAATTATACGACATTTAGAACCAAAGATATCGTTATTTAAACGCAAAGTGATAGCAATCGAATAAAACCGGAAGTGTCAATTCGAAACCGGACGTTAAAGGAAAAATCGAGTTTCATTCTTCTGTATTATATCACAATATATATCACAATGGGATATTATATCACAATGGCAGAAATTACCCGAGCTACTTTTAACCGTTTATAAGGATACCTATGTAATTACCCTGTATATTACTTTGTAAAAATATAATTTCTTTTGTAGCAAAAACTTTAAATGCATTTTCCCGCAAATGATAATTTTACAAAATAGTTACCACCGTTTTTTCAATAACTTCCACAATTTTTAATATTTTTACTAGAAATTTTGTACATGCATTTTAAATACTATTAACTATGATATCAACTAAAATTTTTAAATAATATAGTATATTCTTTGATTTATAGCTGCTTTTGTGAATAATCTGCTACAAATTTGGAAATTTTTCATGAATATGTGCGTTACATGGCATATCTTCTTATGTTTACAAAATATTTCTTAGATTTTAGTCCATTTTGAAGATTGTGGTTACATTTATATTGTAAACAAAGAAATTGATTTTAAGATATTATTTTTTTTTCTACAGCTCTAACCGTTTCCATAAAATTTTATTAAAATTTATCTTGAATAACCAATTTTTTCAAATGGCAACAAAGAATAATTTTTTTTGGTACCATTTCTTTGTTTTACATCTGTTTTTTAACTATATAAAAACATAAAAAGCAAAAAGCTAAAACAATTTTTTTTTTAAAGTTGTCGACGGTAGGCGGATCCCTTAAGGTGCACCAGCCGCCTCTACACCATACGCTTACAGACATTCCTGCACTGACCCGAATTCAAATCAGGAACCTTCCGATCCAGATGCTAACACCTTAACCACCAGATCGGTTGGTCGGCGTTTCGGAGTAGATGCATGTTTCTAATACGTCTTCTGAAAGTAACGTGATTTGTCGTATTTTATGAATATGGTTTCAGCATCTCGCCAGTAAAATTTCGAAAGAACAATTTCCTACTTGATGTACGCTAGTTGATTGGTCAACCACAAGTAGATAATACGCCAAATGCCACCCAAACGGCAATAAACTACATTTTAAGGTGAACCTGATATGTATCATTCAAGGGCATTTAGGCAACTCTCTGGAAGTAAAATCTTTTTCAGTCTGTTTTTTTTTTTTGTTTTGTGCTGAAAACCTCTCGTACAGTAGAAGTGTGAAAATTTACAGAATAATTTCTTTGTTTTACAATATGAAATGGAAGACATGACCCCGGGAGCAATAAGTTCTTAAAACTGCTACGTACGTCGCGGAACAAAGTCTTTGCAGAACAATTTTTCCTTAATTTCAGCAAAATTTTGGCCGTTATTTTGTTTTCAATCATAAGTAACGATGTTCTGCCGTGCAAAGCGGGCTTCTTCTCACACCTGTTTTTCTTCTCTAGCTACGGAACAACCTCCCTATATACAACCTCCCCAACTGATATGTATATGTTATTTTTCCAAATGGTGTACTACCTGGCCGTAAAAGAGAAAGGGAATTATTAAAAGCAGCCATTGTTTCTATGTTTGGAAAATATCTTCTATGTCAAGGACAAAATATTTAACTTTAAAAGTTATCGACCGATTTGCAAATATTCTGAAAATATGCCTTGGTTTTAAATAAATAAAGTAAGTTAATTAATTTTAATGTTTTATTATAAATATGTAATACATATTTACCAAGGTGCATAATTATATTCAGTGTTCTGCGACACGACTCTAAGCAATTGCAATTGTTCTGCAGGCATTTTGTCCGAATTTTAAAAAACTGCAGTGAAATCAAAAACAGACGTAAAACCCAATTATCGGCTAAATATGTATTACATATTTGTAACAAAACATCAAAATTTATTAACTTACTTTATTTAAAACCGAGGTATGCTTTCAGAATTTGCAATTCTGTCGATAACTTTTGAAGTTAAATATTTTGTCATTGACATAGAAGATGGGTTATTTATAAAGGGTTTGTGGTCATTTGGGCGGTGTGGGGAAGTAGTTCCGTAGCTTTAAAAGAAAAAAAATTATCGGCTAAATATGTATTACATATTTGTATCAAAACATCAAAATTTATTAACTTACTTTATTTAAAACCGAGGTATGCTTTCAGAATTTGCAATTCTGTCGATAACTTTTGAAGTTAAATATTTTGTCATTGACATAGAAGATGGGTTATTTATAAAGGGTTTGTGGTCATTTGGGCGGTGTGGGGAAGTAGTTCCGTAGCTTTAAAAGAAAAAAAAGGTGTGTCAAGGAGGCGCTTTGCACTGCCGAACATCGCAACTTATGATTGAAAAAAATCGGCCAAAATTTTGATAAAATTAAGGAAAAAGTGTTCTGCAAAGTCTTTGTTTTGTGACATACGTCGCAGTTTTAAGCACTTTCTGCTCCCGGGCATATTTAGCCGATAATTGTGTTTTACGTCTGTTTTTGATTTTACTGCAGTTTTCAAAATTTGGACATAATGCCTGCAGAACAATTGCAATTGCTTGGAGTTGTGTTGCAGAACACTGAATACAATTATGCACATGGGCACATGACTATCGAAGTATTTGCTTTACGCTTCTTTGTGAGATAAAATTCTACCTAATATCGTATAATGCAAGTAAAAGTAATATTTTTGATGAAAAAAGGTCATGAAAATTGTTTTAAAAAATCAGCAAAAATCGAATTTATGAAGATTGATATAGCTTACCACCAAGAAATGACGTTTTCTCACTGGTGGTTAATTAACTTTGTACTGGAGAAACACAATGGATTATTGGCAACTTTATGTGATCAATCCCGAAGGGAAAGATCCCAGGACAACACAACGTAGTTTTGAACTATGGGGTAATATGACGTTTATCATTGATTATCAATAGCTAAAGTTTATTTCTTGACTTTCATATTGGTTATATGTTTCACTTCTTGTATATTTTATGTGTATTTATTATGTGATTATTTTCTACCCGTTAATTTTTTTTGTATTGTTATCTACTGTTATTTTCAGGTTTTGATCCATGACCGTCGCCAATAACCCAGTAGGATGCTCCAGTGCGACTTTAATTAAAATACCAAATGCCATTAGTGTTATTTTTGTGCTTTTTCCTTACTCACTTAAAGTTGATTTTCTGTTTTCAGCGATAAATATGGATTTTGTTTAGCACGTAGTTTTGCTTTGTAGAGTTTTAAAAACGTGTGTGTGCCGAATATCAAGCTAAAACTTTGCAAATTTGGCTCAGTTATAAACCATTAACCCTATTGGAGGTTGTTTCGACGAGGTATATCGTCAGTAGCAAAAGCGTCCAGACTTGTATGGACGAGGTATCTTGTTATTAGAAAAAAACTGAACATATCCTTAGCTCATCATCATCAAAAAGTCGTCAATGTCTATCTTGATGATCTCGTCAGTATCTATCTTGATGATCTCGTCAATATCTATGTTGATGATCTCGTCAGTATCTATCTTGATGATCTTGTCAATATCTATCTTGATGATCTCGTCAATATCTATCTTGAGGATCTCGTCAATATCCATCTTGATGATCTCGTCAATATTTATCTTAATAATCTCGTCAATATCTATCTTGATGATCTCATCAATATCTATCTGTTGAAAGAGTAACGGTTAGCATCTGGAGGGTTGAAATTTTGAAACTCAGTCCAGCCAAATGGCCATCGTATACGCGGGGAAAGGTGCATATTAAATCTGTAGTGACGTCAAATGTTCTCATATTGAAGTGGTGTGAAAGTTTTGAGAGTGGGGTGCCATCTCAGGTGTGACCTCTTCATCTGACAGTGGTTCAGAATGACGTGGTGTTGTCTTTGGTTCTTACCTTTCTGGGTTGATCCCGAGCAGTAGTTAATAGCCTGTGGTTGCTCCAGTGTGTCGTTAATGTGAGTAGCCAAGAGTGGTAGGTATGATATCTATTAAACTATTGGATTGATAGATTTGAAATTCGTAACATATTATCAACCAAACACCATTTATTTCCTTTGATGAACTAGAAAAGCAATATGTGTTGGTTTTTAGTTTTCAATGGCAAAACACTGTGTCAATTTTTTCAAGTTCGTCAAACCATAGTTGCATGTGCTTGAAGTAAAACAGAGTTCGCTTTCTCAACCACGATCGCGATTCTTCATGAAACTTATTTGAATTTTTTTTACTACCTGAAATGATAATAGGCAAACAAGACAAGTTTGTTTTATAAAACTATTTGATTGCGTAGTTTCGTCAAGAAAAAGTTCAACATCAAAAATAGAGTTAATTTTAGAGAAAAAAGGAAATCCCCATCTAAAATGGATTCTTCAGTATGACAATATGAATAAATAAATAATTTGTTTCACTTTTAATCTGAAAATTGCTAAATATTCAAAAGAAATTTACTCATTAACCCTTCCAAGAGGTTTCGACGAGATATCTCACCCATCAAGATCTGATCAAGATTTTTAGTTCAAGAAAAATCTTCCAGATAATGTGGGGATTTTTGATGATGACTAGATCAATATCAGTTCAATTTGTTTCAATGATGATTACCTTGATGGTCGAGATACTTTTCCATCAAGAAATAGTCAGTTTTGAAAAGGACGAGATACCTAATCGAGACTATCACCAGGCGTGTTAAGCATACGACGGCTGATCCCTTCGTTGGTATGGAAACACTTTTCCCTGATGGAACTTATATTACTTATGTTTTGAGGTGTAAAACTAAAATAGATATCTTGTAAACATAAACGCGATAAAATTGTCATATTACACATGAGAGATACAAAGCAAAGCTGCTTCAACGAGGTATATCGTCCACCAAGATCTGACAAATGTTTCTAATAACAAGATATATCTTTCAGGTAATGTGGCGATTTTTGATGATGACAATTTCAAGATCAGTTCAATTTATTTCGATGATGATTACCTAGATGGACGAGATACTTTTCCATTAAAATCTAGTCAGTTGTGCTAATGACGGTACCTAGTCGAGACTACCACCAAGAGTGTTAAACATATGAAGGCTGATCCATAGATACCTTTTGCTGGTATGGAAACACCTTTTCCTGATGGAACTTATATAAGTTATATTTTGAGGCGTCAAACTCGAAATAGCTAGTTTGTAAACGTAAGCGTGATAACATTATCATATTACAGACGGGAAGAGCTGAAGAGCATGTCAATAAAAAATATTTCTTTCAGGAACGTGGGTCATAAAAACTTTTCAGTGACTTGCGTTTCGTACTTTATGATCAAGGTAAGAACATAGATGTTCGAAAACAAACATTGTATATTATTATTCAGTTTCTTTGGAGCTAGTGTATATATTTTTCGTCTCTATACAAATCGTATCAGCCTAGAGCAAAATTCCACCGTTCTATGTTCAAAATTGATAATTATTTTCTACGACAAACACATTTTTGTTTGTTAGAAAAAGTAGGCTTACAAAATTTTACCACCAGTTTACTCTTTGTAATGAAAATGTCTCTTTATATGTGAAAATAAATTATATATATATATATATATATATATATATATATATATATATATATATATATATATATATATACACACACTGCTGTTTGTATAAGATGAAAACAAAATGAAGGAATCATCCTAATGAAATGAAATTCGCAGCAAATGTCAATTATAGGATGTTATGCAAAGTAGTAAAGTTTCATAGCCACTACGCATGCGTGGTGTGAGCAGCGCCCTCTGAACTAATGTTAAAAGCGTATAAATAGAGGGCTGTAGCGGGACATTGAAAATAATGTATGGTTATTTTTTAGTGGCGAACGTTTAGTGAGACCTAAGTTTGCCTCCACGACGAAATAGGGTGAGATTTCAACAAATTACGGAGTTTGAACGGGGAGAAATATCGGCCTTCGTGAAGGAGGATTTTCCTATCGCGCAATAGCAGCTCGTGTGCAGCGGAACAGTTCCACAGTGATGCGATTTGGAAGCAGTGGACAGACGAGCACCGAACAACTTGAAAAACTGGGAGTGGACGACGGAAGGTGACGTCAGCGCGCGATGATAGACACCTAGTCCACTTGGCGGTGAATAACCGTGCAACTTCCTCCAGGCAGTTAGCAGTACTTTGGTCTACTGCTACAGCTGTAATAGTGTCGGCTTTGTCAATTCGCCGACTTCTGCTGCACTGTGGACTGCGTGCAAGGATTCCTTTATACAGGATCCCCATCACGCCAAACCATCGACGGCTGAGTCTGCAACGGGTTCATTAGCACAGAGCCTGGCCGAATGATTGCCGACAAGTTGTCTTTTCTGACGAATCCCGCATTAATTTGTGGAACCAAGATAGCCGCGTTCGTATTAGACGCTATGCCGGTGAACGCTGCTTTCCAGAGTACGTTAATGAACGTCATAGTGGCCGAACATCCGGAGTTATGGTCTGGGGTGCAATTTCGTATCATGGACGGTCTCATCTCCTACGAATTGAGGGTAATCTGAATAGCAACAGGTACGTCCTTGAAGTGCTTTCAACAGGATAATGCACGACCACATGTAGAAAGGAATGTTCGAGACTTCTTTTCAGCCCAACACATGCAACTTCTTCCTTGGCCTGGTTTTTCGCCGAATATGTCGCCAATTTAGCAATTGTGGGATTTGGTTAGTCGGCTTCTCGCTCTTGATCCTCGTCCTACAGCTTCAAAAGACGAATTTTGGATGCGATGACTAACAATATGGAATTGTCTTGCACAAGCAGACATTCAACATCTGTTTCACTGCATGCCACGTCGTATAGCAGCACTTATTGCAGTGCGTGGTTGCTACACCAAATACTGATTTCGGACACTTGATACTGTTTTTTTTCCTTTGAAAATGTATTCATTTATTTGCACTAATACAAGCTGTTTGTGTATTAAATTTCATTTAATTCTGTTGACTCCTTCATGGTGTTGCATTTATATTGATGTTGCATATATACACAGTCCAGTCACATTAATGTGACCACATGTCAAAAGCCAGAATAACCACCTTTGGCAGAGCGGACCGCTGGAAGACGTGCAGGAAGAGTCAATTAGGTTTCTGAAGGTGTTCACTGGGATGTTGAGCCATGTCGACTCCAGTGTCTTGGCCAGCTGCGCTAGATTACCTCCCTCCTCCAGCCTGGATTCTTCCGGCAATTGTTGCAGGGTGTTCCGACAACGTCCATCTGTCCGATGGCGCATAAAACGGGATTCATCTGAAAAAGCCACCTGTCGCCATTCTGTGGACGTCCAGTTGCAGTACTGGCGTGCAATTTCCAGCCTTCGTCACCGATGAACAGCAGTCAGCATAGGTGCATTAACCAGGCGTCTGCTGCAGAGGCCCATGCGCAGCAACGTTCGCTGAACCGTTGTTGAGGATACACTCTTGGTAGCCCCGCATTCAAAGTATACCGTGCATGGCAAAATGGCACTATCCAAAATCAGCGGCGTGGCACATGTGGTGCACCACGGGCTATAAATGATAGAGGCAAACGAAGGCTACGGAGATGCGTTCGGGCGAATAGACGTGCAACTGTTGAGTTACTGACCGTCCAGATGAACCAAGGGGCTACCAAGAGTGTATCCTCAACAACGGTTCAGCGGACGTTGCTGCGCATGGGCCTCTGCAGCAGGCGCCTGGATAATGCAACTATGCTGACTGTTGTTCATCGGCGACGAAGGCTAGAATTTGCACGCCAGTACCGCAACTGGACGTCCACAGAGTGGCGACAGGTGGCTTTTTCCGATGAATCACGTTTTATGCTCCACCGGACAGATGGACGTTGGCGTATACGGCGTGAAACATCTGAAAGCAAACACCCTACAACGATTTCCGGAAGGATCCAGGCTGGAGGAGGGAGCATTATGGTTTGGGGAATGTTTTCCTGGCATTCACTGGGTGCACTCATCATTGTGGAAGGCACGATGGATCAGCACAAGTACGCATCTGTCCTTGCGGACCATGTCCATCCCTACATGCGAATTATTTTTCCTCAGAATGATGGCATCTACCAGCAAGTCAATGCGAGGTGTCATACAGCTAGCAGTGTATGTGCGTGGTTCGAAGAGCACCAGGATGAGTTTACCGTACTCCCCTGGTCAGCAAACCGGATTTAAACCCAATCAAGAATCTGTGGGACCACCTCGATAGGGTTGCTCGCGCCACGGATCCTGAACCGCGTAATATAGCGCAGCTGGCCACGGCACTGGAGTCTGCATGGCTCAACATCCCAGTGACCACATTCAGAAGCCTAATTGACTCTCTTCCTGCACGTCTCGCAGCGGTCCGCTCTGCCAAATGTGGTTATTCTTGATTTTGATATATATATTTCCAGTTGGGGAAGACAGACGCCATGTAAGAGTGCAACTGATTTGAAATGATGTTCAGATATTTCGCAGTGTTAATGGTCTGTTCTACCACAACTACGGGTCCTAGAGAACTGTTTTAGATTTAATGTGTTTCACTTGTAAGCTGACGATATTAAAGTTCAGAAAAGTGTGACGTTTCCAAGGTAAATAAACAAAAAAATAAGTAATTAATCAAACATAACTGTAAAATTTTTACATTAAAGTACTTGCCTTGTTACAGTTCTAACTTCGTGAGTAGAATTTTTTTTACCCTTTGTTTTCTGAGAACTGCCCTTTTGATTTAGTTTATTGCTGAGCTAACGATGTTAAACTACATAATAGTGAGACTTTTGAAGGGAATAGTAACTTAGTAGTAGAATAGTAGTACAATATAGTAACTCACAATGAGTAGACTATTTTACCTTTTTTAGAATTTTTAACTCTTTCACCTGCTAACGATGTTAAAATACAGAAAAGTGACGTGCTTAAATAACAAATAGTTAAAAAATTAAGCAATTTTTGTAAAGCCAGCTTTATAAAATTACTGTAGCATAGAACTGCACCTAGTTATAATATTTAAAAAAAGTATTTATTTAAAAAACTCATTTATGAACTAATAAGCTTTTTATTTTAGGAAACAGTCAGTGCAAATCGAGGCTCCATGAAAGCAATTTCGAAATAAGAGCTTCCGGAGTGTAATAACTATCCTACTTCTACAGAATTTCTATCAGGGAGACATCGACTCACTTTTATGGCAGAGATCACTGACATAAAAAGTAGTTCAATACCAAACATCAATAAAGAGGACTCTCACAAAACTCTTAGGGAATTTTATTGGAAATATCCTTTGCCAGAGACACTAGAATTCTTTGATTTAGGGGGCATTCCAATCTTGGTTTCCTGCTTTGGGATTCTTAGCCTGTAGTTTGAATGCCTAAGGTGTAATTGCAGGGAAAGTAGTTTATGCAAGTGAGCGGCTGGAATTTATTATTAAGTCGGTGAATTTAATTTAATTTTAAGAAATCATAAAACACTGATGTAGCTTAGTGTTATTCGCTAGTCTCACTCTTAGAGGGCATTTGCTTAGTTAATCCTGTTAAAGTGTGTTTTTGAAAAACTACTTTTAATGAATGCTTTGTATTTATGAATGTATTCTGCAGTTATATGACACTAAAACTGTAACTTTGTAAGTATTATAATCTTGGCTTCTTGTTTCGGGAATCAGCCTGTATTTTGAATGCCTGATGTGCAGCTATAAGAAAAGTAGTTTATGCCAAAAAAATGATAGGTTTAAATTTATTATTTGGTGAATTTGATATAATTTCAACCTCCAAGTGTTGCACTGGGATATTTAGTCCGAGATTTGGTTAATTTTGCTACGGACGAGATTCCCCTTCTTAGCAAAATTACCTTTTTACTACGAGAGACCATTAAGATCCAAGTAAGAGAAACGAATTGTCCCTTGCCATAAACTGGTGACAGTTTAGAACTGGTTTTTGCCACAGAGGTTGAAGACTACAGAGCAATTTCCCACACGAAGATAAACCACTATATATAGGAGGGTTAATAAATCATAAAATACTTAAATCATAAATACTATAATCATAAAATATTTTGCTCAGAATTTTTCGCTAGATTAGTTTGTTTGGTTCCATTATTCCAATGTTAAAATGCGTTTTGTAATTACTTTTATGTATGCCGTACACATAACCTTTTATGAATGTATATAAACACTATATGGACAAAAGTATATTTAGACAAGCATGTTTTCCAGAAAATTATTATTAGTATTACATTTTTTTCAAAACATATTTATTCTGTTTAGTAACGGTAGGCTTCCTTTTGTTTGTATTACAGTTCAACGTGTCTAGGCATACTTTTCACAAGTTCTCTGTAAAGCTTTGGTTTCCTAAGAAAGTGGAGCCGTTATCTAACAGCCGTGATACGTCATGATGCCGCGAGCATAACTAGACGGCCGTCTAAACAAAAATCCAGACGTGTCAACTTAGACGGACAGAATACGTTGGAGAATGGGCAACACAGACAGCTGTCATGGTTTATTTTATTCGAGAAACACAAAACAAAGTGGTTTTTTATTCTTTAGTCCAAAGTTTCTAACTTCGGGATCGTTGAAGGTAGAGTGAAAATTTTAATAGATTTGAAATCAGCGTAAATTTCTACGCTAGATCGATATCAAAAACTGTTTTATTATTCAATTATTTACCATTTGATTATTTAATTATTTATTAAATAATTAATTATTTATTTAAAGAAAATCACATTTAAGGTATCGTTCTGGTGTCCAAATTTTCCGCTGATTTCAAATCCGTTGAAATTTTCATTCTGTGTTTAACGATCCCGATTTTACAAAAACAAATTAATCAATGGCAGTCAAAAATGTTTATTTATTTTTCTCCCCTTCGCTCGAATCGTTTGGAGCAGGAAATGAAATATGGCCGCTACAAGAGAAAAAACGTTCCCCAACTGTTTGAGACCGCTATGACGACAGTCATGGAAATGGCGGCTCCGATAATTTTCGTTACGCTCACAAACAACGCTCTCTAGGAAACCAACACCATGTGTTAGTATAAACAACGTTTTAGTGACGTCACCCACCGATACATCACGGCCGCTAAATCACGGCTACGCTTTCTTAGGAAACCGAAGCTTTACGCTCACAAACACCGCTCTCTAGGAAACCAACACCATGTGTTAGTATAAACAACGTTTTAGTGACGTCACCCACCGATACATCACGGCCGCTAGATCACGGCTACGCTTTCTTAGGAAACCGAAGCTTTACGCTCACAAACACAGCTCTCTAGGAAACCAACACCATGTGTTAGTATAAACAACGTTTTAGTGACGTCACCCACCGATACATCACGGCCGCTAGATCACGGCGACGCTTTCTTAGGAAACCGAAGCTTAAGTCTGAGTAGTTATAGTTCGCCATGCCTCTTGCAAGACTGTGAGAAGGGATTGTTGTGAAGATGGACGTGTGAGGCTGTATCGTACTCGTCTCTCCAGTTTGTCCCACAAGGGCTCTATCGGATTAAGATCGGGGCTCTGAACAGGCCAGTCAAGTAAATTCACCTCATTTTAAGGAAACCAGTCCATCACACGTTTTGCAGTATGACATGGAGCTCAATCCTGTTGGAAGAAACAACGATCCTCGCCATAGTATTGCCATAGTGTAGGCAATGCCAAATTATCCAGAACTACGTACACGTCAGCGTTTATGGTACCAGGTACATAAAGCAATGGGCAGAGTCCAAACCAGGAAAACAACCCGACACTAAAATGGATCCTCTTCCAAATTTCTGCAGTGTCCAAATATTTTTGCCCATATAACGTATATAGGGAAAAGGGATCTCTTAAGGCTAAGTATTCAGTGAGAAAAGGTTAGAAATATATCAAAGGTCTGCAAAATACTTATTTTTCTTTCAGTGGATACGTTTTAAATTTGGCACTTTTATAGCATGAATGATATATTTAAAGGAAAATCACTGAAAGGTTCGTTTAATTTAATTCATTTTTTTTTTTCGATAAAAAATGTAAGAACCAATTTTATCCAATTGGGGTTACTTTTTATATATTTGTGGCCCGCAGGATATCTTAATAGCTAATTACTTTGGGATAATGACTACTTGACACATTTATAAGACTCAGCAACTATGAAATAACATAGCTTAAAAATCTTAACTTATATTTTTCTATGCCGCTTTACATTAACATTCTTCTAATTCTATGAGGTCAGATTTGAGCATTTCTAAAATCATTAATTGACGGTCAGATTTGAACATTTTAAAAATCATTTCTTGAATGTCAGATTTGACCATTTTTAAACTCATTACTTGAAGATCAGATTTGAACATTTCTAAAATCATTACTTCAAGGTCGGATTTGAACATTTCTAAACTCATTACTTGAAGTTCAGATCTGAACATTTCTAAAATCATAACTAGAAGGAAGGATTTGAACATTTCTAAAATCATTACTTGAAGGTCAGATTTGCAGATTTCTAAAATCATTACTTGAATAATTGATAACCAATCGTTATAATTATAGGACATCTTATAAGTCGGTTGGTTGCTTTCAGTTTCTATGGCCCAATGGACGGCCATATTTGGCTAAGCTGCACCAAATACAAGACAATGTCACGAAAGAAATATCGTGGAAGGAAAAAATAAGATTGGAAATGGAACAGTGGGATGAGAGCAGAAAAAGATCACTTGGGTAACCCGCGGGAACATGATCCCCATGTTTAGTAAAGACAATAAACCCCAAGGAAAATGAAAAGATCCTAACCTAGGAGTTCGTAAAGCCAGTGATAACCAAAAGGAGATGAGTTTCTGAGGGTGACATTTTATAAATACTAAAATAGGTCATATAAGAAGTATCTTGAAGTTTCATTACTATAGAGTAAATAATTTTTTAAGATATATGACGAACCGTAAAGCTATCAAGAAGGTAGGTAGGTATTTAACTAACGTCACACTGGAGCAACACAATGGGCTATTGGCGACGGTCCGGTATCGACCCCCGAATGGAAATATCCGATGACAACACCACGTAATTTTGAAGCACGGTGAGATGACGAGGTCATTTCTGAGCTGACACTCCACTCTCCAAACTTCCACACCACGCCAACGGGAGTACCTTTGAGGCCACGGTAGATTTAACGTGCACCAGCAGCACTGTACAGGACGGCCTTTTGGCTGTATTCGAACTCGCAACCTTCAGGTTGCTAATCCGTTGCCAACCGCGGCCCCGTAAAACTATTAATATACTATTACTCTTACCTGAAAGCTCACATACTGACTAATTAGTCACATGCATTTGTTGAAAGAATTCGAGGGATAATTTCATTGGTCGGAAACTGTTTAGAAATCTTGCAGGGCAGTCTGTAGGTTGTAGAACGGAAAATGCGTGCAAGTCACTCAGGAGAAGACGAACATTAACCCTTCTTTGCATGATTTTTTCTTTATGGGTGAAATAAATCAAGGTGATATAATTCATGTTCAAAATGAAAGGAAAAATGGTTAAAAAAATCTTAGTATATATTTATAGTATAAATTTAGCAAAAAACAATATGATGGTATCATGTGGTATTTTTTAAATTAAACGGAAACTTTTTTCAGAAATTGCTCTAAAAATAACAGAAACACATGTTACAAACCTTTCTTCCACTCATTTCCACTTTTTTAGCAATAGAAACTCAAATATAATAAAACAAAATTAAAAACGAAATCATACGTTTATTGCAACTACAACAAACAGCGGAATGACAACTTCAAGCTCGTTTTACTGATAGTGACACTTGCTTATTTTTGACGGCTATGTTTTTTTTTATGCAATGGACATTAAAAAGGTATCCAGACACGATCCACTTAAAGTGAACTTGTTCTTTTGTATAATTTTTGGGCATTCAATGTTATGATGGAAATTTCCACCATTATGCAAAGAAGGGTTAAATTAAATTTAAGATTAGGCTTTTATTAAGATTTCTGCTCTTGTGTGTGTGTGTGTGTGTGTGTGCACAGCATAAAAATGATCATTGATAATTTATATTAACATCGTACTAGAGCAACGCAACGGGCTATTGACGACGGTCTGGGATCAATCCACTAAGGTCCTAGAACAACATCTTCTAATTTTAAACCACTGTCCCAAAATCTTCGAAAATTCAAGGTAGGTATGAGAAACCTTGAATTCGAATATAGTAGTTAAGGGGGTCCGGGACACATCAGAAATTTTTTTTTCTTAATTAATTTAGAATTTTGAATTTTTTTTGTACTGATTACCCATCTAACTAATAAGCGAAATCACACAACACAAAATTTTTCCAAAAGTTTTTTAAAAATTTTAAATTAAAATTTTTTGAAAAAAAGAGGGGTCAATTTAAATTGCTAAGACTTAAAATATTCTTGATCAATTTTAAAAATTCTTACAGTAAATTATTCACAAATTTATAAACTTTAATTTTGATTCAGCAATTTAAAAAATATTAATTTAATAAAAAATAAAAAATATTTCAATGAAAATGTTTGAAAATTTTAAGGTACTTTTTTTTTTTAAAGTCATATTTTTTAAAGTAAATATTTGTTTCAAATTTGCTGAATCAGAATTAAAGTATAATGTTTGAAAAAGATATATTCCAAATTTCAACCCTTAAACTTTATCGGTTTTCGACTTATAGCAATTTGAATACAGGAAATCCTGAAAAAATGTATCACGGAGAAAAACGCATTTAAAGTTTTAAAGACAGATGTTGTTGCCATGACAACAACTATCAAGAGTGTTAGATTTTTAAAATGACGCACCACAAAAATTATTATATTTCTAGTTCTAATTAAGATAGAAACATGATTTAGACGTTAAGCAGAAAAACACAGAGAATTTCTTAAAATAATAAAAAAATTTCGAAAATTTGACGATTTTTGTGTCTCGGACCCCTTTAACCCTCCAAATGGTTCTTGATTGGATATCTAGTAAATAAAAAAATGAGTAATTTTGCTAATGACGACATATCACGTCATTAAGATATTGCTAATTATTTTATGATGACAAGATCAAGACATGGTCAGATTTTTCCAATGAGGAGACATATCATCAATCAAGATCGTTTTGATAATCCACATCAGATCACGATCTGGTCAGATGTTTTTTGTAAGGAGGATCAGTCTTTTGTCTAGATTATTTTGTTAATCCACAGATAAAGATATGATAATACGTTTTCTAATGACGATGAACCATACTTCAAGATAGATTTGCTATTACGCGATACCTCATTGGGATAACTAGCAGGAGGGCATGTAATTTCTTATAGTTCTCTACAGTCGCAAAACAAAGTCGTACTACATGATTAGCAAACTTATTTTGTTAACGATTGGAAAAGGAGTTTTTCGTATTTAGGGGGTCCGGGACACAAAAATCGTCAAATATTCGAATTTTTTTTTTATTATTTTAAGAAATTCTCTGTGTTTTTCTGCTTAAAATGACATCTAAATCATGTTTCTATCACAATTAGAACTAGAGATATAATAATTTTTGTGGTGCGTTGTTTTGAAAATCTAACACTCTTGACAGTTGTTGTCATGGCAACAACATATGTCCTTCTAACTTAAAATGCGTTTTTCTCCATGATACATTTTTTCAAGATTTCCTGTATTCAAATTGCTATAAGTCGAAAACCGATAAAGTTTAAGGGTTGAAATTTGGAATACATCTTTTTCAAACATTATACTTTAATTTTGATTCAATAAATTTGAAACAAATATTTACTTTTAAAAATATGACATTTTAAAAAAAAAGTACCTTAAAAATTTCAAAAATTTTCATTCAAATATTTTTTTTTTTATTAAATTAATATTTCTTAAATTGCTGAATCAGAATTAAAGTTAATAAATTTGTGAATAATTCACTGCAAGAATTTTGAAAATTGATGAATATTTTGAGCCTTAGCAATTTAAAAAGACCCTTCTTTTTTTCAAAAAATTTTAATTAAAAATTTTTAAAGAACTTTTGGAAAAGTTTTGTGTTGTGATTTTGCTTATTAGTTAGATGGGTAATCAGTACAAAAAAAATTCATAATTCTAAATCAATTAATAAAATTTTTTCTTCAATGTGTCCCGGACCCACTTAAGAAAGATTCTCCTATTCATTAAGTGTATTTTTTCATAATGAGGATAAATCTTCCATCAAGATCGTTTTGTTAATCCATCCTATAAAAGACATGGTCACACGTTTTCTAATGGCGAGATACCAAACATAAAGATATTTTTGCTATGAGACAACTACCAAGAGGGCTTGGAATTTCTAATACTTCTCTATAACCGGAAAACTAAATCGCATTGCATCATTAGCAAACTAATTTTGCTTACGATTCAAAAAGGAGTTTTTCATAAGAAAAGATTCTCCTATTCATTAAGTTTTTTTTTTTCCTATTTCATAATCAATTCTGCTATTAATTACCCCCAATTGTGCAGAACTAAACTATTTAATCTGTAATTGGGTATTAATAAATATTTGAAATCTAACTGGGGATGAATACGTCTGGTTATTTAAGCAGACTGCTTACATGGTGATCATTCTTCGATTGTAAACACAAACAACGAAATCAGAAGTAATTTACTTTGATTGAGTATATTGCTGTCATCTCAGAAACTCATTAATTCTGCCTAAAGTACTTCCTTTATATGCATGAAGTAAGTGAGTAACGATTGTTACTCTTAAGATTAATGTTTAAATTGGAACTTGTATTTTAATTGTATCAACCGAATAAAACGTATTTTTAACATAAAATAATTGTTATCCGTAAAAAACAAGTGTCTTACGATTGATTAGGCAGGAAATGAACTCTCCTTTTTTGGAGTGGGAGTTCAAATTATTCTGCTTCAAGAAATAAACTCTGTATCAATTAAGTTACTGTAAATTATTGTTGCCGCTTGTTTTTGAGATTCAATTTGCTAAATGGGGTTTTAATTCTTGAATACGTCGAAAGTTTAAAACTATTCAAGCATGTGGGAGAGGACTCCAGTATGATAATAAAATAACTGCAGTAGATGAAAGAGGACTTCAGTCTGATCATAAAATAACAGCAGTAGATGAAAGAGTACTTCAGGTTAAGATCTAATTTTTAAGATGTGTCCTTTTATACTATGTTTGGGATTAATTTATAAAAGCCAAATGATGAAATAATTAGGCTACATATGATTAATACATAATACATTTATAATAAATGCATTTCTTATCTATTATGTAATTTATACATATATTTCAAAATTTAATATAAAATCAGATAATTGCCATATGAACATGAAAAACACATATAACAACATGAAACACATAACACATAGATTGGGCTGTAGCGAAAATAATTATAAAAAATATGCACAAATAATTACAATACATATTAGAATTTATTATAGCATTTTTGTGTCATTACATCCTTCCATATTTCAATGTGGGCACCATTTGTGGCTTGAGCTACATCTAACCTATAATCAAGATCAATTCACGTATTTGCTAACATGGATTGAGGAATAGTGTTGATTATTTGCGTGGTTTGTGTCTTCAATTTTTCAATCAATTGAACTATGTTTAATGACAAATAAATTAACTGATGTCATGTAAACCTATTTAGTTAAAACCGCACACTCATGTTACAATTGGTTAATTTTATATGAAATTTAAAAATGTGTTATAGACTTTTTGCCCATCCTACATACATACAGCTGCAACACATCGAGGCATACTTTCCACAAGTTCTCTGTAAGTATGGGTAAGAACAGATCGCCATGCCATTTGCAAGGCTGTTAGAAGAGATTGTTGTGAAGATGGGAGTGGGTGGCGGTGCCGTACTCGCCATTCCAGTTTGTCCTACAAGTTTACGATCGAATTGATATCGGGGCTTTGTACAGGCCAGTCAAGCAAATTGACCTCATTTTCAGGACAACAGTCCAGCTTACTTTTATCAGTATTGTTGTGAAGATGGAGTGGGTGGCGGTGTCGTACTCGTCATTCCAGTTTGTCCTACAAGTATACGATCGAATTGATATCGGGGCTTTGTACAGGCCAGTTAAGCAAATTGACCTCATTTTCAGGACAACAGTCCAGCACACTTTTATCAGTATTGTTGTGAAGATGGGAGTGGGTGGCGGTGTCGAACTCGTCATTCCAGTTTGTCCTACAAGTTTACGATCGAATTGATATCGGGGCTTTGTACAGGCCAGTCAAGCAAATTGACCTCATTTTCAGGACAACAGTCCAGCACACTTTTATCAGTATTGTTGTGAAGATGGGAGTGGGTGGCGGTATCGTACTCGTCATTCCAGTTTGTCCTACAAGTTTACGATCGAATTGATATCGGGGCTTTGTACAGGCCAGTCAAGCAAATTGACCTCATTTTCAGGACAACAGTCCAGCACACTTTTATCAGTATTGTTGTGAAGATGGGAGTGGGTGGCGGTGTCGAACTCGTCATTCCAGTTTGTCCTACAAGTTTACGATCGAATTGATATCGGGGCTTTGTACTGGCCAGTCAAGCAAATTGACCTCATTTTCAGGACAACAGTCCAGCTTACTTTTATCAGTATTGTTGTGAAGATGGGAGTGGGTGGCGGTGTCGTACTCGTCATTCCAGTTTGTCCTACAAGTTTACGATCGAATTGATATCGGGGCTTTGTACTGGCCAGTCAAGCAAATTGACCTCATTTTCAGGACAACAGTCCAGCTTACTTTTATCAGTATTGTTGTGAAGATGGGAGTGGGTGGCGGTGTCGTACTCGTCATTCCAGTTTGTCCTACAAGTTTACGATCGAATTGATATCGGGGCTTTGTACAGGCCAGTCAAGTAAATTGACCTCATTTTCAGGACAACAGTCCAGCACACTTTTATCAGTATTGTTGTGAAGATGGGAGTGGGTGGCGGTGTCGTACTCGTCATTCCAGTTTGTCCTACAAGTTTACGATCGAATTGATATCGGGGCTTTGTACAGGCCAGTCAAGCAAATCGACCTCATTTTCAGGACAACAGTCCTGCACACCTTTTGCAGTATGACATAGAGTTCGATCCAATACGTTGCGCAATCCGTCGATTAGAATATCCACCTTCTCGGAGGCCAATTACTCGGCCTATGTCAAACTCACCCAGTTGCTCTTTCCAAGGCATAACTCAATGAGAACCTATGTAGCCAACATATATGTTTATAACATACATTATATACCAGGGCTGTTCAATAAAGAATGATAATAATTTTTTTAAAGGTGATTAAAAAAATCAAGAAAAATAAAATTTATATTGAATGTGTAGCGGGATAAGTGGAGAATAGATGGCGCAAATTTCACGGTCATGACGTCTTTGCTAAGGTCGTGGCAGCCGGCCAAGAACTTCTAGTGTTACTTTCGCCAACGGCAAAAAAAAAGGATCTGCCACGCGAAGTGCAATACACTGCATTGAAATTTTGTTTTCGTCTTAAAAAATTGTCAGATCTTTCAAAAAGCAACGTCATTTGTGTTTCCCATCCTCCATATAGTCCTGATGTAGCCCATGCGATTTTTTTTCTTTTCTCGTATTTGAATAAACACCTCCGGGAAAAGAGGTTTTCGTCATCACAGGCAGTGGTAAAAGTTGCGTAGGCGATTTTGAAGGACCTGTCAAAAAATGGATTCCGGTATGTGATTGAAGACTGGAAAAGAGATGGGATAAGTACCTTGTGCATGTTATGGAGAGTATTTTGAGAAAGACCATAAAAATTTGGAGGATTAGTACAGGAAATTATTTTTTATTAATTTACTAGCCACTGCGTGGCTAGCCCGGCTTTGCCCGTGCCTGTGGTGTAAGGTATTTATCTGGTGTAAAATTTTCCGTAGATTTCAAATCTGTTGAAGATATTTTCAATCAAAAAATTATTTATTTAAAGAAAATCATATTTTTAGGTATCATTCTAAACTGAAATTTTCCGCAGGTTTCAAATCCGTTGAATTTTTTACTATATATTTAACGGTTTAGGAGATAAAAAAAAGAACTGTGACTATAGTTAAAAGATTTGTAGTCTGGCTAGAAAAACATTCCATCAAAGCGGAAACGAAAAAAAAATTTCTCCGTGTGCAAAATCAAAGCCGAAGCATAAAAAATAATTTTCTGATCGTTCTCCGGGGCGATGAAAAAAATTTGGCATTGTTCCAAGGCTGACTGCAAGGTCACGTGGGTAGAAAAGTCAAGATTGGGGATATTCTTCTTTCGCGGAAGAAAGGTGTTTAAAAAAGGTAGAGAATAAAACTATTAAATTCATTTAGAGTTCTAGATTGAATTTTAAAATTTCGCCGCGACCCAAAAATTGCAAACAATTAGACTACTTGTGTGCCAAATCTCCTTGCTGTAAGTGCCATAGATCGTGAGGATTTTGGGGCCTTGAAACAAACAAACACACACAGGGTGTTCCCAAATACGACCAACAAATTAAGGCGGGTGATAGGAGGCATCACGAGGATGAAAACGTATCATAGAACATGGGGTCGCCAACTGGGTTGAGAGGTTGAAAATCGCGGATATCGTATACAGGCTCTGAATCCAGAGGGGACGAAAGATGGATGTCAGTTGATCAATGAATCCACCGTGCTGAATCCACGTACTGCAGACTGTTGGAATATCTGTCCCTGACTCCATGAATTTTGTTTTTCACTCTTAAAAGAGACTAGCCACTGCGTGGCTATCCAGGAGTTGCCCGTGCCCGTGATGTAAGTTATTAATCTGGTGTAAAATTTTCCCATAGATTTCAAATCTGTTGAAATTTTTAATCTATCTGTAGCAATTCTGATTTTACGGAAGAGAATTAACAATCCCAGTCAAAATGTTTTTTATTTTTTTGCTCTCACTCCCTGAAATGGAATAGGACAGGAAATGTAATATGTTTCTTTTTTTTTTAAACGCGAAGGGCAGAAGATGCAATATGTTTCACGTGACGTCCCAATTGCGAAAATTTAAAAGATTTATTCAATTTAAAAATTATTTATTTAAAGAAAATCATATTTTTAGGTATAGATATAATGTGAAATTTTCCGCAGATGGAAAATTTTACACCAGATAGATATCTTATGCGTTTGATTTTATTTTAATAAATAATTGTTCAATTAAATTGTTAAATGGATCTGGTAGTCAAAATATGAAAATATATTCAATTTTTTTTATTATCTTAAAAAATAATATAGATATTTCTGAATAAAATGACAGCTTCATATTTTTTCTACCATCTAAAACTGGATATATTCAACTTCTTATAAACATGACAGCTGCAAATCAAACGAGCCTTCATGATGTTAAACGCTGTTTTACTAATTTTGTGTTAAATAGGATTTCAATAGTGAAAATGTATATAACTTAAAAACACTACTTGCCATAAATGAACGCAATTTTCTACATTTACTTTTCAAATATATTTCTTTAATTTGTCTTCAGCAATTGAGTATATATATATATATATATATATATATATATAATTTTTTTATATATTTTCAGTTATTTATATGTTTATTATATATTTTCTATAATTTTTCGAATTTTGTATACTGTGTGTTTTCTGTACTTTGTAAACAAAATACTTTTTAAAACTTTTTCTAATATTTTTAACCAAAAATCCCGAAGACAATTTATAGTATGAACTTTAATGAGTTAATCAATGGCTAAAATGAAGTCATTTGGTATAAAATATTTTATAATACTATATCAATTTTTCGCAACCTCAAAATTTTGACATTTTTTAATTTAAATAAAAAAAATTGAAGTTTTGGAAACATAAAATAGTTATTATAATTGCAAAATACAATGTATAGGTACAGAAAAGATTTCAGAACAAAATCTTTCAAAAATTTTGAGTCCCAGATTCCCTTAAATCAAATATTTATATTTTCGCAAGGGATTGTGACGTTATGCCGATTGGATCTTTCCGTAATTCGAATTTGGCCGCATTTGACAATGCCGAGGCCATCACTGCTGATGGCAGTTATCCAATAGGCTATTAACTCTCACTTGGTTTGCGAAGCAAACCAACATGGGCAACGCCGTGATGGCTGTTATCCAACTAGCTACGAATTTCCATCTGGTTTGCGAAGAAATTCGTAGCAATCACTGAGGGTTAGCGAGCAGTGGTCACACCTGACCCCACGAAAAGAACTGTCACGGCAACGCCGTGTTTATAAATATATCATTCAAATTATATATAATTCAAATACGTAAGTTAACGAAAGAACAAAATAAAAAGCAGAGGTATTCAACCAGAAAACGAAACTAACCATTCAAGCGCGCTGAAAGCTACACACAGCATGCTAAGCAATATAATTTCTAAAACAAGAGGAAATTCAAATAAATTCCAAACGGAATTTGTTGAAAATGAAAGTGTTGGTGGATCAGAACGTCATCAGGGAAGATCCTGACCCAAACAACACAATATGGTGTTTTCTAAGTATACAAGTAGAAAAACGCTATTAGTATACGTAGATATACTGGATAGATAGACTGGCCAATAATATATATCTATATATATATAACTGTTAATAAGTCATGCAGAGAAGACTAGGTTGCAGACCGAATATGTAGGTGTGAACCCTTCAGAGAAATAAATTAATTTGATTTTATGTTGAAAGTTAAGATTTGATATTTGAGTCTATCTCCTTAAAAGGATTTCATTAAAATCTGATAATTTTCTACTAAGGTTTAGACAGTACAAGCTAAAATAGATATATTTTCTATTTAAAGATTATTTTTGATCTGGTGCATTTCATTTTGAGAGCTATCGTTAGTCATTGTGAATTAACCTTTTCGATCCCTGAAACGAACTACTCCAAAAACTAACTTGGGCTGTTTGGAACTGAAGGTTCTGAGGAATGAATTCGTCACAAAATTCAAGTAGCATCATTTGTGGTACTCAGAGCGATTACTGTATTTGAAAGCACGACATCCAGTAAAGAGCTTCGTTCCGCACATATTCGTTGCATAATTTAGAAATCCGTTACTTATATATACCAAGATGAAGCCTACTCGTGTCTTCTGCGTGGTGAAATCCAGGATCTGCACTGGGTAAGTTCTCGCTGCATCGACAAGTAGCCCATAAAAACCCTTTGCGACCGTAGAGCGAATGGGTCGTAAAAGCAGTATCTTTGCGATAGGAGAAGGGCTCTGAATAAATAATCAATCAAGTTGATATCAGGATGGTATAGGATATTTTATTGACCCGTCAGTTCTTTCATATTTGACTATGCATGTTTATTATACAGGGTGGTCCCGAATTCATGGTACAAACTTTAATGGTAGGTACAGGACATTGTAACAATGATTTATTGTATAGGAATGTATAGTCGCAAGTGACGCGGTGAGGCGAAAACAGGGGAAATAACGGCCGAAAGGAAAAACAAAGATTTTATTGAAAGCGTTGTTGACAAGTGTCATGTTTACAGTAATTGTTCAAAATTGCGTCCACCAGTATCGATACATGCTTGACAGCGTCGGTGGAGCGATTGGCGTACACGTTCAAAGATGCCTGGTATTTCACGCACACCTGCAGCAGCTACAGATAAGCGAGCGACGAGATCCTCATCTGAGTCAACTGGAGTCTCATAAACAAGATGCTTTAGATGTCCCCATAAAAAGTAATCGAGGCTCGATAAATCGGGAGATCGGGGTGGCCAAGGGACTGGTCCACCACGCCCAATCCATCGAGTACCAAACGTGGCATTCAGGTAATTCCGTACATCAATGCTGAAGTGTGCTGGCGCCCCATCGTGCTGAAACCACATGCGGTTACGAATGGCGATCGGAACATCATGCAGCAGTTGTGGTAACACTTCTTTCAGAAAAATAAGATAGCTTCCGCCAGTGAGCCGCGTGGGTAGTAAGTACGGGCCAATCAAAAAGTCGTTCACAATACCAGCCCACACATTAATACTGAAACGTTGTTGAAACGCATGTCGACGCGTTGCATGTGGATTATCGGTTGCCCACACATGGGAATTGTGCGCATTAAAGACACCCTCGCGTGAAAATGTCGCTTCATCTGTAAATAGCACATAATCTACGAAATCCGGCTGCAACGCACATTGCTGCATCACCCACAGGCAGAAGTTCACGCGGCGAGGATAATCTGCCGGATTCAATGCTTGTACTTTCTGAAAATGGAAGGGGTGTAAGCGATTTTCGTTTAACACTCTGCATACAGTCTGATGACTCACACCTACGTCACGCGCAACAGTTCTTGTCCTTGACTCGGGTCTATCAGCCACAATTTTCAAGATGCTTTCTTCCAGCCTTGGAGTGCGTACAGCTCTTACTCGACCAGCGCCATGTCTGTTGACGTCGAACGCACCTGTTTCACAAAGTTGACGATGTAACCGTTGAAAAATTCTATGATCCGGCATTCGTCGATCAGGATACTCCGCGCGATACATTCGTAACGCAGCTCTGCCGTTACCATTTGCACGGCCGTACATGTAATGCATGTCTGCTTTTTCTGCATACGTAAAGTCACCCATCGTCTACGGCAGCACAATTGTGAATGGCGCTTTTCCCTACTGCGATGCATCATGTTCAACAGCGGCTAGACATCTACTGCCCTCTACCGGCAATGATACCAACCGATCACTCCATTTCTCTTTCCTTTTATTTCCCCCGTTTACGCCTCACCGCGTCACTTGCGACTATACATTCCTATACAATAAATCATTGTTACAATGTCCTGTACCTACCATTAAAGTTTGTACCATGAATTCGGGACCACCCTGTATAGCTTAATCGATAAAAGTTACCGCTAGCTTGCAACCCTCAACACTCCAAGATGGCACTACCGAACTGAGCTTGGAAAATTTAGTTGTAATACTACTTATTCCATGGTAGGACATTAAGCTTAAGTTTAAGCTTAGCTTAACTTAGATTAGCTAAGCTTAGCATAAGCATTAAGCTTAGTTGTAATACTACTTATTCCATACACTCCATGGTAGGACATTAAGCTGAAGTATTCGGGATGGATTGGTTTTATTTTATAGCGCAGGGGACATATTTGGCCATGCTGTAAGATGACACAAGACATACAATACCGAGTAATAGACATACATACACGGAGAGTTTTAATGACACCGAAGAGAGAAATACACTCAGGGAGGAATTGAACGTGTGCAGTCTGCGACTGGCAAGTTGATAATGCAGTGGACATCACCCTTGAGCCATGTTGACCCCTGAAATATTCGGGTACTTCGCCAAAGCAAGTCGCTCTAGAAGTTTATCTCGTTCGGACTCCTGGACATAGCGCTGCTCAGGTTATTTCGAGTATAAGACCCTAAATACAAAGCCCTGTCCGAACTGTACTCGGGCAGGCCGCTTGGATGGTCTATAACCCAGTTGAATTACTAATAATAATCATTAAAGTGTGGTTGCCTTGAAGAGGTGACTCATTGTTAGCAAAACTGACCAGAGATTGATGGACAAGATATCTCATTTTAGTAAAAACTGATCAGATATCGTCATTATAAGAAAAATCGGCAGGATCTTGACAATGAGACATTTTGTTGAAACCACTTGTAGGATTAAAACTATGAGTACTCTCCAAATGTTATTTCGGATATATCATGTAGCAAAAGGGTTTGCTGTAATTGGTTTTTCTTAGGTTTGGACATACCCCACCCGCATTCCAATGTAGAACTTTTAAATCCACGAATTCTTCGAAGTCTGCCAAAATATCAGGACTTGGAATGCATGCTGAAAATTGGAGATCACTTTGCTGTGAAATGCGTTGTGACCAGGGTGCACAACAAAAAATAGATCTACTTGGTACTTCTCTGCATTGTCAGGAGACGTAATGGCCATAAGTCACCACATGCTTTCGAAGTAGAGTCGTCCACGGATTTCTGAGGTCCATGAGTATTCGGATGCAAGAAAACTCTTAAGGAAATGACTTCAATCTCTTCGCTTCTTCGTTGCTTCTTGATTCGTGTCAATTTTGCTAAGAACACGATATCTCGTCAACGCAAAAACTGATCTATTACTTCAAGAATAATACAGATAAAAGTCAATAAAGTATTTGTCTTTGATTCTGAAAGAACTTTGTAGGCATTCTAATCTTGCCAACCTGTTTCAAGATACATAGCCTCTACTTTGACTACCTCAAGGGAATTTGTGAGGAAGGTAGTTTATATGTATCAAAAAAATGAGAGGCTTGAATTTACAATTAAATTGGTGAACTTTTTATTTTAATCCTGGAAGCGTTGCGACGGGATATATGGTTCAAGATCTGGTCAATTTTGCTAAGGACGAGATATCACGTCAATGGAAACTTGCTATTATTCCAAGAGTGTATTAAGATCCACAAGTAGGAGAAACAAAGTGACCCTTGCCCATATATGGTGACAGTTTGGAACAGGTTTGTGATCCACAGGATTGCTACCACAGTAGTTTGGTAGATTTCGAAGCGAAGATAAGCAATCAAGAGGGTAAGAGCAAACTTTGAGATTCAAATACTTTGGTTTTTAAATGCATGTATGTGTATAGTGTATATCTATATATACTCTATAACAAAAACATCAACGCACCATGAATGTGAAGAATTACAATGGTGCCGTGCTCGATCAACTTGGAATGGCGTTGACTGGGGGCGTATAATCTTTCGTGACGAGTCTCGTTTCCAACTGTGTCCTGACGAAAACCGCAGACGTGTCGGGATACGTACACGGTAGCCTGCTCTTACTATTGCACGCCACATATGCCCACAACAGGGCGTTATGGTCTGAGGTGCCATCAACTCTAGTCATTTACATGTACGAAAATGAACAGTTTTACAGAAATGATATCAGTAGACAGGTAGCTCACAAGGAGAGTACATTGTGAGAGTACATTTTTTAACATGTTTACAAGTACAACCACACATATAAATGTCATTGAATGACTGGCTACCACAATAGATAGCTTGTGCAGTTATCAATATGTTCCTTTACCCTTATATCAATATGTTTAATATACCCTTTTGTATTTAATATTCTACAAAATGCATTAGATGATGTACCGCTTTTCCGAAATGATATCAGTAGACAGGTAGCCCACAAAGAGAGACCACTTCTATTCTTATTAGGATTCTCAAGTACCATTCCATGGATATTAATCTTCTCAGACTCGTTAATATTTTAGAGATTATGTGTAAAATATATTTGCGGGAGGACCCACACACATAACTTCTCACAGTATGAAAGGCTTTCTCAATGTATAGCGTGCCACGTAATCAATATGTTCTTGGGTGTTTAATATCCCACAAGAAGACTAAGCTGTCCTTGAGACAAGCAAATCCTCCGATATCCTTTCAATCGAGGACCTTTGGCGGATTATCGGCAGTCGAGTTAATATCTAGCATCCTAAAAATGAACATTCATTTCCAACTCCAGCGAATACCACATAGGACACAATAAGATTTTTATAAATCAATACCAAAAATAATTCATGCTTTATGGTGGCCATATTAGTCCTGTTGAATTTGGCTTCTAGATTTTGATGTATAATATCTACTCTAAAATAATTTACTCGTAGCCTACTTGTCTGTTTGAGTTTTGTCTTGTTGGGATATTATTTACGATGAATACTTTTTAATGTAGCGTATTTAAAATGAACAATATTTTAAAGATTTTTTTTCCTAATAGCGGGCACATTTTGACCTAAGTCATTGGCCACTACAAGGCTTATGACTTATCAGTGATGGCCACTTGTGAAGGAGCACCCAGTGGGAGTACCATCATTGTCCCTAACAATTTATACTTCGTAATTTTGAACCATGTTCAGATGACGACGCAACACCTGAGCTGATATAAGCTTACAAGCATCCATGCCCGAACCTGGATTCGAACCGGGGACCTTCCGATCTAGAGGCTAACACCTTAACCACTATACCGGTTGGTCGGCATATTTTAAAGATAGTAACTGTTAATTTTTAACAATTTTATTCAAACCATGTAGTGAGAAGAAAAAAATGAGAAGCAGGCGTCAAATTCCGGAAACAAATACAAGTTCATGTGGTCAAAGAGTATATCTTCCTTCAGATCAAATTAACTTTTCTACGCACAGAAATTGAAACGTTTCAAGTAAGATTCTAACCAAAGAAATGCATCAAATTCCTTAGATGAAAATAAGACTTTTTACTATCCGATAACTAAATATAAGTATTTTATAAAAACGGATACTCTCCTTGGCGAATAAATTTCGGGACGTTTAAACCAAGAAAAATATCTCTGTTCTCTGAAATATTTCTATCTTTTTTAAAATTGTGGAACACGACGATTTAGTGACTTTTATACCTCTCTCTCTCTCACTCACTTAACGCGATATACGTAATTTTATATTGCTTCCAAGGAGGTTGCTGATGCTTCTAAGCGTATCTGAAAAATGACCGCCGCTATTGATTGTCAGCAAGTCTGCATTTACCTTTTTATGGTGTCTTCTTATCGTAACAGTCGGGGTAGTGATAAATCTGAACCTCGACGAAAATTATTCTGAGTTAAAAAGTGCGAGAAATATTTTACTGGGATACTTTTGTTGGACACATTTTTGTGGAATTGAGGAAAACTGGCTGGAAAAATTCGTATCATGAAATTTTATTTTTAGTATCAATTACATTTATAGCTAACTTTAACTTTTTATACTACAGCAAAATTGAATTCTTTAGATGTCAGTTCTCATAGAAATTGTTTTTAAAGGGGGAATATGTATAAAAGAATACATTTTCGGCAGAAAGAATTTCCAGAGATTTTTCTTATTGATTTAAAAATTTCTAATTTAGAAATGTTTTAGATTCCGTCCGAAGTAAAACTTATTGGTACGTGTTTTTGTTTGACTAGTTATTTCATAAATAATATGTTTAAGAGGTTTTATCTCTGAGATAGTTACATAAATTAGAAAATATTTTTATTGTAGAAACCTAAGGCATAGCTTTTACAATATATGAATTTGATCTAAGAATGAGAGATATAGGAACTGGAACCTAGGTTTAGGTAATGTAAATAAACAAATGAAAATCTCTTTTCAAGCATTCTGTATAATCCTTCAAGATATTTCAACGAGATATCTCGTCCATAAATGTATGATCGATTTTGAAGAAGACGAGCTATTTCGACATCAAGATACATATTGTCGATTGTTTTATGATGACGAGATGAATATTTGGTCAGTTTACATATAATGACGAGATATTTCGTTCTAAAAGATCTGATTGCTCTTTCAAATGACGAAATAACTCGTCGGAACATCTACCAGGAAAATTAACCAAGAGCGCAAATCGTAGAATTTCTTTTAACGCTGCCCATCGTTTAACTAACTATATATTTTTATGGTTACTGGGTTATTAAAAACGATAGCTGATTTTAAATAATTTCCTAAGGTTTGAAAGATTAGAGAACACAGAAAAATGAAATTAATTTCAAAAGTGGTAAGGCGTTTTATTTCTATCAATGTAATTTGGAGGTTTATGGAAAATCGTAGAAACAAAGCTGCTTTCAATTTAACTAAAAATACAATTTTGAAGTCACTCTAGGAGATTACTTAATTTTAATTTGTTTTTCACGAATGTTGGCTGTGGAAAGATGTTGTCTACTTGTAAAGTTCTGACGGTGATAAGTAAAAATCTTATCAAGTAAAATTCCAATTTATCATCAAATGCATCAATCAGATGATGAATCAATAGATAGTTGTTTTCTCCCGTTTCGTGAACCAATCAGATGATGAATGTGCGTTCCTTCTCGACCTACTGAAGTAGTCTAACGGTCATATTCACAAGTTTCGAGTTAACTCGAGGATCAGTTGATCCACGAATAAGAGTTAACTCGCGGATTATCAAGAACCGTATTCTCAAACGGCGGGTTAAGTGATCGAGGGATTAAAATGATACTCTCATTGTGATTGGCTACACCGTCTCCTCACGATCACGTGATATTGTTTTTTTGGTTACAACGCCCAAACCTGCATTCATACTGATCAAGCCATACGGCATTTTAATTTGGGTTTGGGAAAAGAAATGCAAAGGTATTTAATTTCAAACTGGATTTTTAAGGAAACCTCAATTTTGCAAGAAAGAATTGTACACAATGTCTTGACAGATGAATTTAATCCGATTATCTTTGTACTTGTCAGTATGGGTGTGTGTTGGTGGTGTGAAAAGTAACTTGCATTGTCAATTTTCGTTCATTCTCGTAACAAATCAACAGAATAATTTTTATTCTACGACGAATATGCATCTGCCATGGTCATATTCTACCGTTCTCTCTCTCATCGGGTTCTAATCTGGTGACTCAGAATATAGTTCAAACCAGAACACATCTGGGCATATCTATTTTATAGAAAATGTAATCACGTTCTTGTTCCGATTCATATACGATCAGTTGAATGCACGTCGTCGCAAGAATACTGTTATGTTGTTTCTTATTGTTGTTTCTTATGCCTACACTGGCAGACCAAAGGAGTGCGAGGCCCGTCGAAGACGGCAAGATGCGAGGCGGGTGTGCCTTCCATGCAGGTGAGCCCCATTGGGAGGAAGTCCGACTTAGCTCGAATTTTTTTTTAGCCAACAGATGGCAGCACATTGTTACAGCCATTGATGGCAGCACGTTTTTACGTAGAGGTCACATTTTCACGACATTAAAATCACGATAAAAAAATAATAACTGTGATATACATATGTAATACCATGCACAAATTGTGGGGAACACTTCATGGAAGTTAATAAAAAAGTACTTTAAAAAATTTGCAGATGGAGTAGGAATGAAACATTTTGAAATATTTTTATAGAAATTGATTTTTTTAATTGTTATGAATGAAAGATTATTTAGTACTTTTGTAATGCATATTTAATGTGCATTGTGAAATAATGTATATTACTGTGATTAAAAAGTACCAAAGTACCCAGAATGCTGTCGTAAATCAAAAGATATCAATTTATAGGTAAAAATTTACGAATCAATTCTCTTACCTGATCTTCTTCAAAGTAATTTCCTCGACTATTCAATCCTCATAACATGCCTTAAAGTCGTTTTTGTGGAGCTCCTTCAGGGTTCGTATCGAATATTCTTTTATGCATCAATGGACTCAAAACGGTGACCACAAAGAGAGAGTTTCACCCGTGAAAATAAGAAAAAGTCACACGGTGGTATAATATGTGATTACAGAGGTTGTGGAGCCGTATCTGTTGAATGCTTTGTCAAAAAATTACGAATAAAAATGGCATTGTGAGAAGGTGTACTATCATGATGCACATTCAGGCCACAATTCAAGTCGTTTTAAATTTGTCGTTTCGATAATTGATATAAGAACTTGTTGAATAATGTCTCGTATTGTTAAACGACAATCACTAAGCACCAATTCTCTGACCTGATTGACATGTTGATCATTAGTCGAAGTGGATGGTCTACCAAATCACGAATAATTTACTACGGATTCTCTACCTTTTTATACCAATCAAATACTGATGTTTTTTATAAAAAGTCTTCTGTAAAAGCTTTTTGAAACATTTCAAATATGTTTGCAGGAGAAATTCCATTGCTGAAACAAAATTCACTGTAAGTCCTTTGCTCAATTACAATCGACATTTTGGAAAATCAACGAAGTAAAAATTATTCTCTTTAAAAAAATTATTTTTAGACGATAAAATAAAATAAATCCCTGATTGTTGCCACATGTTTATATAAGTTGTGAAAATATTTGATAAAAGTTTCCAAACGATATATCTTATATATGTATTTAAAAGGAAGCATTCCTGATATTTTTTGATTACAGTAGTACTAAAGCATTTTGTTATGAATAAGAAAGCGAAAATATTGTTCAAAGGGTACTGTGTCTTCTTAACCTAGAAAATAATGACATTTAAAACAAAACAAACCTTTACATTTTTAAGTTCTGATACTCAACCACTGACCTTTTCTTCTCTAAAGGGGTAGACGGCTGACCACGACGATATAATATCGATAGTGTAGGGATGACAATGTCGAAACTGCCAAAGTCTACCACTATGCCGCACTGACGAATCAGAAGACGAATAAAGGTCCCGTCCATAAAACAATGAGATGATACATGTTCGGTTCCACCCAGCTGATGAAAGTATTCTAAAGGTCACGTTACAATTTGTTTTGGTCACATCATCCAGGGCACTTAAAAAGGTGACCATTGCTCACTCTACATTTATGTTTCCTCTACGCTCAAAACATAGACATCGATATCATTCGTTTAAAAAATCGGGATTCAAACCCGGGTTCTACTGTCTAGTAGCCGAATGCTACGACCGTTACAACAATTAGGCTGCAAACCAAATTCTTGAATAATTCGTTTCCCGGCACTGATGCCTACTGCAGTACTTTTCATCTGAATGAGCTTTTAAATGTATGCTTTATTCTTCCAGTAAAATGTAATCTTTCTAGTAACTAGTAGGATAATTTCCTCGTGACAGAAACGGTTATCTTCTCCTGACACAAAAATAAAATGTCATCACATCTTGATTGATGACTGCATCAGGCGGACTTTCGATTCTCAAGAAGCAAGACCGTAACAACAACGAAAATGACCCCATTGGGAAAGACCCTTCTGTCATGATTGCTTCATATCAATTTACCCTCGATATCAGATAGTAGGCAAGCGTTTAAATATCCACTAGACAAAGTGGTCAGATGATAGCTCAAATTAAAGGTAAATATACGAAGGGACCGTGGTAATCATAGCTGCAAGGATTCCTTTCTTTCTGGCCTTCTTATCCAAGAGCATTCGATACAGGTCCGACAATAAAACGATGGGGACATATCAGAGTTAGTAGGGTATTGTTCTTACTGAATACCGTCTTGTTGATCTTCAGAAAAATGATTCCCGATGCACTTGAATCAACTTGTTTTCGTCAGGCCTATAGTTCTTTCATAAAAGAGACTAGACATTTGCTACTTAGGATATAATCTATAATAAATAAAGATACCTGTAGAAACTGCATTTTGACCAGAAAATCTAAAACTCCCCGCTGTATTACTACAAATATTGAAAAAAAAAATTAGAAATGAACTAAAAGTAATTCCCAATGTTCTTCAATCAACTTCCAATTTTCGTGAAACCTACAGTTTTAAAAAACCGATTTGAGTCATTTCAATGCTGGATATATCTGCTGAAAAAGTAAAGATAACAGTTAAAAACTGTACTTCCAACATAAAATCTACAACTTCCCACTGTATCTCAACTATTCAAAGGTACTGTTCAATAGGAAACGACTTTTGTATCAATTCATATGACTAAATGTGCATAAGGAATAGTTTATGAATAAAATTCCACACAAACTTCAAGCATTCAAATAAGAACCTCCTATTCTGATGCCAAATTTCAAATCTACAAAATAGTGAATTTTTGTATTGTATAAGAAGTCCTGGTTATATATCTATGAAATACTTTAAAGCATGTATTTAAAACGTTTTTGTGTATGAATTTCATACTTAATAATGTCTACTAAATTAAATTTATAGAAAAATTAATAATTTTTGTCAGATATTTAACAGCAGCATAATAAACATTGCAGCGTGACTGGAAATCAAAGTCGGTTTTCGAATTTAGTTAGCAGTAGTATTTACGTCATATTGTCAACGATCCGGGATCAATACCGAAGGCCAAGATACGAGGACACCTCATAATCCGATAAAGAGGTCAACATTTGAGATGAAACCCCACTCTCCAAACATCCACACTTCGCCTTGAAATCTTAAATCGATTTCTATCAAACAATATGAATTTTTCAATTCTTGTTACTTTACATTTCTTTCGTAATTAATATCGAAACTAAAAATTAGCTAAAGAGAAATATCAAAAAATCTTCGTATTTTTATAGTAACATAGTACAAAAATTAGTGTAAAGGGAGATTATTATGGAAGATATGGATAGAAGTTTTGAAAACTAATGCAATTTAAGGAGCTCCAAATTTTTAAACTTGTAACACAGGACCGAATAATTTGAAATTTGACATCAAATCTTAAATTTTTTTATGAAGATGTTAGTGCTCAATTTAATATGAAGACTGTAAGCGAATTAAACTAATTCATCGAAGACGGTTTTTTTTAAATGATACCTGTGAATTTCCTCTATAAAGAACAAGGCGCGATTAATATGGTGTTTTATAATTTTTTTGCAGCTATGCAAGCATACTGGTTATTTGGATTATTAAGTTTTTAATATCTTTGAATGTTGAATTTCCGTTAAAATTTTTTTCTATCTAATTTTAGATAGCGCGCATTAAAGTTCATAGTATTTTATTGTACAATACAAATCATAACCACATATAAGTATATTGACGAAATATAAAATTTTCATGAGATGATGTGATGAATATGATACGCACACAAACACGCACACACACAAACACACTTAAGAGAGCAACTGCGTCGATTAATATAATCAAAAACTTCCTTAAATACTGTGAAAAATGCAAAATGACGTGTAAAATAGGTTTTGTTAATGATATTAAACATGACTTCCCCGAAATTATATGCATCATTCTTATTCAAAACAATAATCCAAGTTAATTTCGAGTACTTTTAAATGACAAATGTTCATGTTTTTATACAGTCTCGTTTGTTTCGTGACTGAAAAATCCGCTTTTGGGAGACAAAAGAACGATTTTATTTTAAAGAATACTCCCACATACTTTGAACCACTTTGCATCGTAAAAACAGTTTATTCCTTTTAAATTCGTAAATCAACTTTGATGTATCCTCTTCAACGTGTAATAGATGAAGATTTAATAATTCCCGACATGTAAAATTGCAAACATACTTACGAATATTTAAATAAGTCCCCGCTTTTATCCTTTTTTATGAGATACCAGAGCACTCGAGTCCGTCGCAAATCTCATCGATATGTCAGCACAGTTAAAAAGAGTAGCTTTCTGTTTTAACGAATGGCCATTTGTCATGACATTTTAAAGTGACTTTTCAGAATGATAAATTTGAAAGGCAGAATTGTTTTTATTTACGACTCTGCAGCTCAGGGATAGAAGGAAAGGTTTTCTTTTCAATTCGCGTAATTTAAGGAATTCTAAAAGTTTCAATTATGCTCGAAAGAATGTGAGGATTTAATTTTTTTAGCTAATGTGGATGTGTTTGACAACGCGATATATTTGATGCAGATTGTTACATGTTATTTAAATTGGGTTGCATTTTTGTGGTTATTCAGCACTAAATCTATCAGCTAAATTTTCAATTCTATCCATTAAATTTTTTATACTGTTAACCCTCGTGATGAAGTCTCGTCATCAACAAGACTGGCCATATCATCATGGACGAGATATCTCGTCATTAGAAGAAAACCGACCAGATCTTGATCACGTCATTAGAAAATAGCAATATCTTTATAACGAGATATATCGTCGTTAGCAAAATTTGTTAGATCTTAATGGATTAGATATCTCTTCGAAACCACTTGTAGGGTGAACAATCATATTTAAATATTATTTAAAGGATATCTGAAATCGATATCCCACGTTGGCATGGTGTGGACATTTTGATAGGTTAAGTGCCAGTTCAGGTGTGACCTCGTCATCTAACCGTGGGTCAAAATTAAGAGGTGCTGTCTTCGGATGTTTCTCTTCGGGATTGATCCCGGACCATCACTAATAATCCGATGTCTTGCTTTAGTGTGATTTGAATTCAATTAACCTTTTACTTAATTTAGTAGGTGGCCTCCTTTTTGAAATTATTCGGAAGACCCAATAGGTTTAGGATCCCAAATACTCTGTGGCTCTATACAAATCTTATATTTTTACACTATACAATAGATATTCGGGCTCTATTCATTTTGTGCTACTATATAATATAATGCCTTTACACAATGTTAGTTTTCTTTCAGTTTGACAGCATGAGCCGTAAAACAGCATTTACAGACAAAACTATCCTAGACACATTTTACTTCTAATCGGATCTCACCAGTTTCCTTGCTATGTAGTATTATAATAATAGAATCAAAATAACAACACAAAATTCAATAAGTATATATTGACCTTTTTTATATCTGCTCGTAATTTAATCTTTCATAATTCATTTTGAAAAATGCAAGACATTCTGGAAAATCAATATAAAATACTTTTCGATTTGTGTTAGACACGTAACTGTAGATTTATAGAAGTTACCAAATATTTGAAGTGGGAAAAATTTACCAAACCGTTCAGAAGGCTCACTAAATTTTAAATTTGACAAAAATAATACGTGGATTAAATTTTTTAGCTTCAGCGGATGTATTTGACAACCATACGTTTGTTACCGATTGTTAAATGTTATTTAAAATACATTATATTTTCTTTTGCTTATTACTTGCAGTTTTTTAAAAATTGAAACGAAAGTAGAAGTTCATATTACATTTTTAGACGATATTGATTGATATTTGACACCACACGTTAAGAACTTTGAACCCAAATGTACAAACCTCATATAATAATTATCTGTAGGTCGAAGTCTTCAAAATGATTACTAATTATTAAAAAACAGACTATGAATATATAGAGCAATTTAATAAACGAAACGTCTACCTTTAAATGGGCTAAATTAAATTAGAGGAAAATGCCGAATTGAATTTGAATGCCATCTTTGAGCAATGTCGTCTCCACTAGCTTTTTTCAAGGGGTATTTATACACTGGAAGATTTTTTTTTAAATTTTAACTCCATGAATAGTGTTTTTTTACAATAATTAATTTTTTTTATGCATCAAATAATTTCAATATGAAAACATTTGTTTAAGCCTATCATAATTTTTTTAATTTAGATATAATTAGCTATTTGGTATGTTTTTGGAACGGTAATATCTTAAATTCTAATTTGTTCAAAAAGACGATTCCCGTCGTAAATTATTCCCAATATTATTCTGTAAGTCTTGAACTTAATCAAGTTGCTATAAGGAATAGGATTGTAATTTTTTTATTAGGGAAGCATAAAAAAATCAAGATAATTTTAGGAGCTTTAAATTTAAAAAACAATTAAAATTCATTTCTTAACTAATAACACTGAATGAGGATCAAAAGATCCAATGTATTATATGGATTAATTATGTATTATATAGATACATAAGAAGATACATAAGGATATAATCGATCAATATTCATTGCTCAGTTATCACCAATTGAGCAAAGCCTTCATTTTGCTAAAACGCAGTTCTTCAGAAAATGAGTTACATTTTAAAAACATATTTGTGTACATGGTGACAATATCAAACAAAAAACTTTTGCAACAAGAAAAATAATCATTTTTAAACGATTTTGGTTAGCGGTAATAAAAAATCGTTTACTGCAAAAGAAATAATTGCAGTTGTACTATGTTTTTAAAAGTCAAAATTATCGTCTGCGGCTTGAGAGGTTTGTTTTTATTCAAAATGGCGTTTTTAACGAAGCCGTGGTGCGAAGACTATATTTATGCTCTTTCCGAAGAGAAATATTAATATTCCGTTACCCAAAAACGATGTGAGAGTCATGGTTTTGTGATATCTAAAGTGGGACAAAAATTCCAAACAAGTATCCAAGGAAGAAACGGACATCTTCGACTATTGCAAAGGTACGTTGTTTAATGTTAAAAGAAAATCCCCCTAGTCAAAGGACAGTTGCAAAATTATTAAAATGCTCGGTGTCCACTGTAAACAAAATGATAAACGTTGATTTAAATATTAAGAAAGCGTAAAACGTCTTTCTCCAAAGCATATCGCTGAACGCAGGACACGCTGCCGAATTCTATATGAGAAACACTTATCCAAAGAAAAATGGAAAAACATTGTCACGATAGATGAATCATGGGTGTATTTAAATGATTGCAGCAAAAAAAGAGCCATTTATTATCATAAAAGGGGGAGATAAAAATTTAAGTACATGGTTAACAGAATCGAAAGAAAGTTTTTCTAAGGGATTCATGATTGTTGCTGGTTATTCATGTAATGGCAAGTTAAAAATAAAGAGAGTGGGAAAAAAATGTCAAGATTAACTCCAAATACTATCAGGAACATATTTATGGACAATTTTTCTGAATGGAATACGATCGCTTTACCCACAGTGCCATTAATCTGTGGAACTCCATCAAGACAAAGCTAGCACTCACACATCAAAATCCATTGTAAATTTCTTAAAAGAAATGGAACAAAAAACCGGTATCAAGGCCATACCCTTCACTGATATCCCTACTAAATCTCCCGATGTATCACCTATAGATTTTTGTGCTTTCGGACTTTTAAAATCTGCATTATCCAAACGTCGTCCCACAACTCTTACAGGACCCTGGAAAGCTGTTCAGGAGGAATGGGATAGAATACCTCTTCTGACTTCAAAAGGCATTATTATCCTGGAAATTACGGTGTCGAAAGATAGTTCAGAATAAGGGCTATCAAATAGAACATTTAAAACACAAGAATTTTATGTAATTTAGTTTTGTGAATACAGTATACACTGTTTAAAAAATGTGTGAACAGCCTCTGTATAAGGGAAAGAATACACGTTTTAATAAGAGGACGGTCCCTACGTGCTGCAATTACACTAGCAGCCCTTCTGGGCACACTTTCAACAAGGTTTTGATACACAGCAATGATATTTATGTCCATTCATGCTGCAAGAATGTGGCCAGCTAAGCTGTCGATTTCGGACGGGGTTCCCTGGTCCGTAAACGTCACTCTATCTCGTCCCACAAATGTTCTATGGGGTTTAGGTCGGAACTCTGAGCAGGCCAAAGAAGACGTTTTACATCGATATCTCGATACCACTGCTCGGCAGAGGTTGCATCATGACATGGAGCTTTGTCGTCCTGGTAGTAACATTCGTCCATACTATAAAATTGCCAGAACGTAGGAAGAACCTGATTATCCAAAATGTTCATATAGGCGTCGGTGTTCAATTAATTGACCAGGAACAACATGCAAATGTTCCAGGCTATACCACGAAAAACACCCCCAAACAAGTAGTTGGATTTTTTGCAAATACGGTGTCATCCGGTCCATTATTGTAGGGTAGTGTATATATTCACCTTAACTAGCCCTTCCAGTGGAAGTATAGGCCACCATAGCCCTGTTGGAAAAGTAACGGATTAGCAACTGGAGGGCTGCAAGTTCGAAACTAAGTCAAGTCAATCGACCGTCATGTACACGGTGGCTGTTGCACATTAAATGTTCGTGGCCTCAAATATTCTCATGTTAAAGTGATGTGTTAGTTTGGAAACTTGGGTGTCAGCTTACAGGTGCCTCTCGTCGTCTGACCTTAGTTCAAAATTACGTGGTGTTATCCTAGGATCTTTCCAATGTGGATTTATCCTGGAAAGTTGCTAATAGCCCGCTGTGCTTCCGAGTTTTTGGTAAACATACCATCTACCTACCAGGTGACTTGTCAAGGCGGAAATCATTAGTATCATCCATATTAGGTCGATTTCGTGTGTATTTTTATAAAGTTATCTGTTTACATGTAAACATAAATGTAAAACAGATTTGAAAACAAGAGGTTTTACTTTATAAATCGTCGGCTAATATGTGATACCTCGAAAGTGCAAAACATCAATTTTACAGGAGAAGACAGCTGTATAAAATCGAATAGTAGGTATCACTAATATTTTTTTGACACGAGGTCTCACTTCAACGATTCGCCTATTTTCTGCGAAACTCATGATTCGCAAAAAATAGGCGCATTCGAGAAACTGGCGCTTACGAGGAATCACATATTATACGACGGACACAATAAAAAGAGGAAAGTAAACATTGCTAAGATGTGATTAGTTAAGTTATAATTAATATTTAATTGTATTTATTTCTCATACTTCTTAGTTTTATCAGATAATATTTACCATACATAACTCAGATCCTCTTACGTGTAGTTCAACATGCTGTTTGTTGTTGTTGTTTCTTATGCCTACACTGGCAGACCAGAGGAGTGCCAGGCCCGTCGAAGACGGCAAGAGGCGAGGGGGGTGCGCCTTCCATGTTATTGAGCCCCATTGGGAGGAAGTCCGACTTTGCTCGACATACATGGCACATCCGTTTTACAGGAAGGCCCCTTTCATACATCCATTCACTCACACATATCGTAATTTAGATCCCAATCAGAGGCCAATAACCCACTGATCAGGTACACCCAGAGGTATTGATTTGGTATGGGAACATGGGGGACATTGTGACCACGACCTATTTAACGTGCCCCATTCACAATTAGTGAACACGACGGTCTTTATCCAGGTCGAAGCGCCGATCTCGCAATCATCATATTTGTAGGCTCCGCCGAGGACAGAACCCACAACCGTTCTGATGCGAGCCCGACGCTCTACTGACTGAGCTACCGAGGCTCTTCAACATACTGTAAAACCGTGATTATCCGAGCTCCAATTAACCGAGTGTCCACGTATGCGAACCGAATTTGATGCTTAGATTAGCCTTCAGTGGTTGTGTCGACGAAATATAATATTCCATTAGCAAAACTGAGGAGATCTTGATGACGAGATACCTCGTCATTAGACAATTGGTTAGTTTTTGATGGACGAGATATCTCGTCAAACCCACTTGGAGGGTTAAATGAAGCTTCAAGAGCTTTGTCCAAAGAGGAGAGAAAGTGCAGAAAAACAGAAAATGTTAAGGACTTTTTTTAGAGCGTTTAAAACGTACGTAATTCACGTCCATACTTATGGTACAATTATCGAAAATATAAACTGTGACACATATATGATTGTAGATAACCTTTAATCTTTGCTTTATAGGACGCTTTACGCATTAGTAGTAGTAACATATTGTACAGTAAATTTTTATGTGGTTTGAATTGGCTTTTTTTGTGTTACTACGATCGTATTATGGGAGGTTTTGGTTATCAGAGGTGCCCTCGGTCCACAAGACCTCGTATGGTCAAGAATCTAATCTATCTATGATATGTGCTTTTTCTTCGATTCATTTACCTACACATCATATCCTAAATTATTTATGAACAGTTTAATTGCTTGGTTTTTTATTACTTCTTTTAATTGTCCACGTTGTTTCGATGAAATATATCGTTCATAAAAGTATGATTAATTTTGCTAACCATAATATATTTCGTCGTCGATATATTGCTAATTTTACATCTCCCCTGTGTTTTTTAATAACGAGATACCTCGTCGAGGTAACCACCAGAAGAGTTAAAGCAATTAACGATTCCAAATAGGTTTTAGGTTACCATTTCTTAATGTTATAAGTACCGTTCACCAGAACTCCAGCGACGAAAGCAATCTAATATCTTTTTTACTAGCTATTGTTGGTTATAACTGATGTTTTATGCATCCAAATCTAAGGTAAGCAAACAAGTTTCTAACACGCTTGCTCTTCGAGCCCCATCGCAATCCTAAAGAAACATCTTCAGACACCAAAGATCCCACATGGTTGGGAAGTAGCCATAGCGTATTATTCTCTTGGCATCGAGATCCAATTCTTTGAAGACCTTCCTCTTAAAGAACTTAATAATAGACCGGGGTAAGAATAGAAAAATGAGGTTCCCTTTTCGTTCCCACATCTCTTGGGAAATCGTGACTGGATGCAACAAAAGTAAAGAGAAGTCGTTACGAAGTGAATGTCCTGAAGCAGAACAAAAAGTGTTAGCTATCCGTAAAAATGGTTCTCCTGACAGTGCGAGTCTACAAAACGGAATTTTTTTATTCCTTCAAACACTGATGTTATAGGCGTTAAAAGTCCGATAAAATAGTCGATCTTGCTTCCAAAGTCAACGATGATTGCAAATACGTGTAGTTGGATCGTAGAGATTTTTAGCACCTGGAGAACTATGACTGCGTAATCGATCATAATTGCAGAGGATTTCTTTGTATAAGTATTTCAATACCATGTGTATTCTACAGTATAAAGAGAAGTTCGGTTGAATGTATAAATAAAATTTCTAGAATAGTCACTGCTATAACATAAGGACTGAGAGCGAACACAACATACTATATGTTGAATGTGTTTCGTATTTAATGTTACTTCGGTGGTAATAATGTATATGGCCTTTTAGTGATATGTTGTGTCATTCACATCCTATGGTATATATATATATATGGGGGCTCCGCCCCCTGCTGGCTTACGCTCGCCAACCCCCGGGGATTGCTTCGCAAACCAATACTCCTTTTACATATGCCATTTGGTTTGCTTCGCAAACCAACATTCCTTTCGCAGAGTGAAACTGTCTGATTAATTCGTATTAACCAGATTTCACTTTCCGGTCCATGACGTCACAGCGAGGGCTTCGCCCTCTACTCGTTTACACTCGTCGACCCCCGGGGACTGCTACTCAATCCCGTTTGGTTTGCTTCGCAAACCAATACCTCTTTCGCAAGTAATTTCACTTTTTTTTTACTTTAACACATAATGCACCTTAAACTTTTTGCCACATGAGTAAAAAATCTTCTGCATCTTGTTCCCTGTACAATTTTAAGTAAACCGTGTTAATCTCCAAATTTTACGATCTGTACTTTGTACTTTCTCGGTAAACCGTCTGAGAACAGAGGGAAAAGAGCGAGCCTTTTTCCTCGACAAATAAAAAGAAATCGTTTTTATGGCAATTGTTGCTACGATAAATTTGATATCTGGCAAACCGGATAGTCAAAAAGACAACCCATATATGCTCCGCGAAATTAAAAATACGAAATTTGTGTCACCAACTTTTGATTACATCGAATTTATTTATGAACCAATTTTAAAAATAATTGTATCGTAAGAAAGAGTACATTTTGAGGTATACTGCGATATTTTCAAAATTAAAAACTAATGGTAATACGATATAGATATGACAGTTTTAGTTTTGTATCGGAAATTACGATCTGAAAGTTCCGAAAATTGTATGGCCAACTTTTAATTGCATCGCTTTTATTTATTAACTAATTTGAAAAATAATTGTACCATAAGAAAGAGTGTAATATAATGTATTCAGTGATGTTCTCAAATTACAAAAATAATGGTTTTTGCTGTAGATATAACGGTTTTAACAAGAAGTAGCGAAAATATCCAAAGATTCCGAATTTTGTATGACCAACATTTGATCTCATCCAATTTAATCATTAACCGATTTCAAAAATAATAATACCATAAGAAAGAGTACATTCTGAGGTATACTGCGATATTTAAAAAATTAAAAACTAATAGTAATAAGATACGGCAGTTTTGAAAAACAAAACAAAAATGTCCCGATTTTTCCCGAATTTCAAAAACATATTATCAAGAACCAAATTGAAATTTAAAAAAAAACTCGACGAGCTGCAAAAATTAACGTTGAGAGGTACTCTTAAAAAAACTCACGGCTGAAGCCTGAAAATTTGTATGTGTTTTGCTCACTCGCGGAAGAAATTTCGCCTTTTCCATTTTGACACTTATAAATCCTAAACTAATAGCCGCATCGGAAAAAAAATCTTAATAATTGTCCAGGGAATACGATGAATAACAAACCATGTTAATTTTGTTTTTTTCCGATCAGTACTTTCTCGGAAAACCGTCTAAGAATCGAGCTAAACAACACAGTTTTCAATCCTGCGGCGGCGGTATATAATGCCGCTACCTACTTCATCCAACAAAACTACAACACCAATAACTCGGAGGAAATTGCGAAATAAAATTAGTCATCGGTTGCGTAATTGTTGATAGACTTAAATCTTTCAAGAAACAAGATAAAGAGATTCATTCATATTCTTCGCAATAATGTCCATATTCATATTCATTAAAAACTTAGACAAAAGTTTTGTATAAATTGCCGTAACATTTTATTCAAACCGAAGTGATACTTTTCAAACCATCTCAATATGGAACGCTAATTCTATTAAGTAATACCGAAGTAAATAAGCGTAATGTTATTTTTACTTCTAATAAACACTAAAAAATTTAATTATATTCAAACGCATACAGTCCTTTTTTGTTGTTCACAGGTTCAACTAAGAATTAAAGTTACCATCCTTACACTGCTGGCCACCCAAAGTGCAACACCATGAAAGAAGCATCCAAATCGTGTGGAATTTGCACCATGCGTCCATTTTCACCGTGGAATGCACACCATCTACAAGCGCTTATATGAAGAAAGAACGGAATGCCTTGTTGAAGTACTGAAATGGTTTTTTCTTGCAGTTGTTTTACGTGAGCAGCTTCAGTATGCCTCGTAGAAATATCAGAGCATCATTTGAGCACGTTTTTGAGTTCGACCGAGGAAGAACTGTTGTCTTTAGATATTGCTGATTATCCTTCCAAGAAATCGGTTATCGTGTCGGACGTAACCAAGCAACAGTGATGCAGATCTGTAATGGATGGATGCAGGAGGGAACAACTGATCGACGGGACCAATTGCACTTGCCTCGTCGCACATTTTGACAGGCATATTGTGTGCATGGCAGTGATGGAGAGCTCTGCCGCATCAGGAACCATATCACAACAAATACGGTCTGTTGCACAGCAATCGGTGTCTGTACGTACCATTTGGCTTCGTTTACAGCAGTGGAATGCCCGCAAGGCGTCCATTGCTGCGATTACCTTTGTCTCAAAACCACAGGCGTTTGCATTTGCAATGGTGAGATGAACGACTGACATGGATAATCAAATGGCACGACATTGTCTTTACAGACAAATCACGCATCTGCCTGCAACACCACGATGGTCGGATTAGAGTGATGGAGAGCTCTGCCACATCAGGAACCATATCACGACAAATACGGTCTGTTGCATAACAATCGGTGTCTGTACGTACCATATGGCGTCGTTTGCAGCAGTGGAATGCCCGCAAGGCGTCCATTGCTGCGATTATCTTTGTCTCAAAACCACAGGCGTTTGGTGATGAACGCCTGATATGGATAATCGAATGGCATGACATTGTCTTTACAGACAAATCACGCATCTGCCTGAATCCCGATGGTCGGATTAGAGTGTTGGAGAGCTCTGCCACATCAGGAACCATATCACAACAAATACGGTCTGTTGAACAAAAATCCTTGTCTGTACGTACCATTTGGCGTCGTTTGCAGAAGTGGAATGCCCGCAAGGCGTCCATTGCTGCGATTACCATTGCTCCGAACGGCTTGTCCATTGCTGTGAACGGCTGCCATGGATAATCGAATGGCATGACATTGTCTTTGCATACGGATCACGCTTCTGCCTGCAACACCACGATGGTCGGATTAGAGTGACGGAGAGCTCTGCCACATCAGGAACCATATCACGACAAATACGGTCTATTGCATAACAATCGGTGTCTGTACGTACCATATGGCGTCGTTTGCAGCAGTGGAATGCCCGCAAGGCGTCCATTGCTGCGATTACTTTTGTCTCAAAACCACAGGCGTTTGGTGAGGAACGCCTGATATGGATAATCGAATGGAATGACATTGTCTTTACAGACAAATCCCGCATCTGCCTGAATCCCGATGGTCGGATTAGAGTGTTGGAGAGCTCTGCCACATCAGGAACCATATCACAACAAATACGGTCTGTTGAACAAAAATCCTTGTCTGTACGTACCATTTGGCGTCGTTTGCAGAAGTGGAATGCCCGCAAGGCGTCCATTGCTGTGATTACCATTGCTCCGAACGGCTTGTCCATTGCTGTGAACGGCTGCCATGGATAATCGAATGGCATGACATTGTCTTTGCATACGGATCACGCTTCTGCCTGCAACACCACGATGGTCGGATTAGAGTGATGGAGAGCTATGCCACATCAGGAACCATATCACGACAAATACGGTCTGTTGCATAACAATCGGCGTCTGTACGTACCATTTGGCTTCATTTGCAGCAGTGGAATGCCCGCAAGGCGTCCATTGCTGCAATTACCTTTGTCTCAAAACCACAGGCGTTTGCATCTGCAATGGTGAGATGAACGACTGATATGGATAATCAAATGACACGACATTGTCTTTATAGACAAATCACGCATCTGCCTGCGACACCACGATGGTCGGATTAGAGTCTAGAGACACCATGGAGAGAGGTTGCTTAACTGTTGCCTTATGCATCGCCATACTGGTCCTGCACCCGGTATTAATATTTGGGGTGGTATTGGACTCCAGTTCCGCAATCTACTAGTATGCATTGCCGGTACAGGCAGCCGACCAGGCAGCGCTATATCTCTGAGGTTTTGGATCCTGTTAACCTCCATTACCTTCAGAGCTTGCCTCCGATCATATTCTAACAGGACAATACACGACAACACATGGCACGCAATGTTCAAGACTTCTTCGCCCACCAGATTGCATTGCTGCATTGGATTGCCTGTTCTCCCGATCTATCGCCTATCGAACATGTCTGGTCGATGATGGGAGAGTGATTGGCTTAGAATGCACCAACCGCTACTACACCAGGTGAACTTTGGAAACGTGTGGATGCAGCATGGGCTTCTATACCCCAATAACACATCCAAAACCTCTTTCATTCAAAGCCGAGGCCGGTTATAGCCATCCCTGGTGGCAATACTCAATACTGATTTCATCGTCTTTCTCCCCTCGCAGGATGCTGTATTTTCAATAATTTCATCTTTGTACTGTGTGTTATCTCTTTAATAAATTTGACTTTAATGTCTCTTGTCCTTCTTGGTGTTGAATTTTGGATGGCCTGCAGTGTATATTAAATTTTAGTAATAAAATTGGGAATACTGTTTGAAAAGGAAAAAGTGTTTTCTAAATGTTAATTGTTGTTACCTCTATAATTTTATTTCTGTATTCTTATAAATAGTCCAATACTTAACTATTTTCAAATATGCATGACGACATATTTCGTTCACAGGTTTAACTAGTATTCAGAGATTAATTATTTCCGCGCGCGTTGCATTTTAATAATCAAAGTGAGAACGTCCTTTTCAATGTGAAATTAGTTTTCTAAATGTCTCTGTACTTTTATTTATGCATTTTTTTAAATCCATATTCAAGTATTTACCCTTAAGATAGACAACTCTCACTTTACTCGGAAAAAGTTACACGAAAGGTAGTGCGAATCGCCCAGTTATGAGTCTACAGTTTATTCATATTATATTCTTTATGGGAAAATATAGTCAAAATGACACACAGTCTTATTTGTATCAGGACAGGAGGTTAAAAATAGGCTGATGTCCAAATACGCCATATACAAAGTCATTAATTGAGTAGATCACATGGAAGAAATTAACTAAAAACTTGTTGTTTAAAAGTTATTCCAAAACAACCATGGTACGTAACATTAAAAATACTCTATATTTCCATTACATTTTAGTAATAAAAATGACCACGGCTTCTGGAGAAAAGGTAATTTATATTATAAATATTAATTATTGTTATCCTTGCAAAATTATTTTCCCTTTTGTATTGACTACTCTAAAGTTTATGCATCTTTCATGTCAGGGCAAAGGAATTAAGTCAAAGTGTCTACTTTTCAGAATCTTAAGTTGAAATTTTCATTTTTTGTTTCGATTTTAAGCATATTATTTCATTTGTTACATTAATTATCCCCTTGGCCCCTTTCAACTCATCCAGTCAGACAACTACTTTCGGACTGACACGAAAGCTATTCATATGTTACGATTAATGTGAATAATTTATAAGAATTTATCGCAAGAACTGGATGATTATTAATAATTCGCAACTATAAATTAATAATTTCCACTGCTTTGTAATGACATACGTATAAGAACTCGTTTATGTAATAAATGATTAATGTATTTCATAAATAAAAGTAATAAACATTATAAAAACATATTGTTATTAGATTCACAAGGATTATTTGGTAATAAATAAAATTTACAGGTAAATATAGTTACAATGCATTATTAATCACATTAACAAAAAGACGTGGTTATAAATACTAACTGAATTTATTAAACGAACAGTAACATATATACGAACAAACATAATTATATTTGTGATTCCCAGTTCTAACTTTTAATCAAAGATAAAATATTTCCATTTCATTTTAGGCATAAAAGCGGCATCGTTTCAGGAAAAGAAATTTATACAAATACAAATACAAATATTGACGACCAGCTACAGGCTCAAGCCCAACAAGGCTGGTCCTTTGTTTATGATTTCCCAAATTCCCACTGACTATCCAATTGTATCTTAAATTCGTACACTCCCTTTGAATTAACTATATTTTCTGGCAACCATTTGTCTATTACTTTATATACACAGTCCAGCCACATTAATGTGACCACCTGTCGAAAGCCAGAATAACCACCTTTGGCAGAGCGGACCGCTTCGAGACGTGCAGGAAGAGAGTCAATTAGGTTTCTGAATGTGTTCACTGGGATGTTGAGCCATGCCGACTCCAGTGCCGTGGCCAGCTGCGATAGATTACCTCCCTCCTCCAGCCTGGATTCTTCCGGTAATTGTTGCAGGGTGTATGCTTTCAGACGTTTCACGCCGTATACGCCAAAGTCCATCTGTCCGATGGAACATAAAACGTGATTCATCGGAAAAGGCCACCTGTCGCCACTCTGTGGACGTCATGGACTCATGCACGGTATACTTTTACCACGGTGGCACGCGAACATTTCACAAAATTAGCCGTTTCCGAAATGCTTCCACCCTTGGCTCGAGAGCCAATAATCATGCCCTTTTGGACGTCGGATAAATCGCTACATTTCTTCATGACGCCAACGATTGAAATGCCTTCCGATGCCCTAGGACATCCTTTATATATACTCCACTGCAATGTGCTGCCACCTGCCTTTTGTGATTGCTTATTTCACGTTGACGTAGAAAGTAGATGGAGTTAACATTAATGTGAATGGACTGTGTATTACTCCAAATATTGATTGGTCTTTCACTTGTAATTTTATTTTTCCTGTTTATAAATACAGAAAGATTTAATTATTTTCAAAAATATAACATTTGTTGTTAACATTTTCTTCAACTTCTAATCAAAGACGAATATTTCCATTAAATTTTAGTTATAAAAATGGCAACTCTTATGAAAAGGGTAATAACTAAACTAGGGAATGTTAGTAGTTCAATTGATGTCATACTGAAGCAACAAAGCTATTTTCCTAAATAGGAATTGTTGCCTCTGGACGATAAAGGAAGATACATTAGACCAATTGCTCCCAAAGGTGCAAAATGTTAAGACACAAAAAATGACAAGATGCTGTCCTGAAAAAATAGTTTTGTTCGTAACAGCATTAGCTGTAATTTCATCATCGTCAACCTTTCCTTCCGCCCTTTTCTACAGAAATTCTAATGTTCTTTGTCATTAAAAGTGCTGCGTGTGAGGCATGCTTAAAGCACTCTTTCCATAATTTAATGGTCTTTTAAAGTCGAGTGCTTCAACTTCAAAAGCAATGTATCTCCCTAATGTTATCACTGATGTAAATAAGGGCGACTTATCATTAATTAATAAAATTTCAAGGAAAAAAATGACAGGTTAATCTTTTGATGAATGGATTTCTAAAAGAGGTAATACCAAACGCATTTAACTACATTTTCCTAACGTGGGTCTTGATGAAAGTTTCTTTATTGGAAATAATTGATTTATCTTAATCTTCTCCGAATTTCTGAAACGTTCAAATACTTTTGTCGATATAGTAAATAATGACTAAATTACCAAGTCTATTGGTTGAAATAATTCAAAGATTCTAATCATCAAGAAAGTCAAAACCAGTTAAACGTCCTACAGGTTGATGAACGTATATGTTGCTCAACGGATTAAGACGTGTGAACTTTGCATACAGTTTAAAAAATTATAAGTTGACCAGATTTTTGAATGTAGTGAAAGCTACTCTGAATTTTAAGCGATAAATAAACCCAAGCAAATGTTTAAAAAATAATATACCTATAAATCCAGAGAACGGAGATGTTTCATAGCTAGAATACTCCCATCTAAAATTGTTTCCACTTCTTAAAAACATGTTTGTGAAATAAAAGAAACGTTTTACTTTCCCAATAGCAACACCGAAACGTTTATAAAAAGTGGAATTGAAAACGTTTCAAGAAATGACATAAATCGACAGATATGAGGTGGTATCGGCTAGAATTCTTCTTTGTATGTAGCCGGATTTTCATGAGCTGTTTACGCCCAATTCCTAAACAGAAAACTCGTAAAATATGAAAATTGAATTTTTGTCAGCTTCCTTCCGCTACGCTTTCGCTGAATGAATACCGTGTATTCACAACGGAGTCTTCCGATGAAATAATCCATAAAGTATTCATCATGCAACACGCAGCATCCTCCCTTAACAAAAAAAAATCCTGATGTATGAAATGGGATTTTTAAATTCGAGAAAACAGCATTGCCCCAATTGTATGTAAAAGACTCGTAGAACTTAGAGTGGTTGATTTGATTCAATTTCTTATCTACTACCATTCTATTTCCTTTAAAGAGTTTGTGGAGACTGTCGGAGAAGAGTGAACAGGCGCATTATTTTCCAAATTTATTCTTCCAGAACTTACCGGTTGAGCGAATAATAAATTGGAATAAAGATATCATTTTCAGCACTCGCTAAGCGTATCTATTTCCCTTTTGTGAAGAGTAATTTTGAATGCGTCGCTTAAAGCCATATCGAATACCTTTCGTTGTTTCAATGGATATTTACTGTGCTTCTCAGTACCAAAGAATATACACTAACAGACCTGTCACATGGCAATCTGGGCAACTACGTTTTCTTAAGTTTGAAATACACTACCCTACAATAATGGAGTGGACGCCAGCGGATTTGCTTAAAATCCGATTACTTGTTTGGGGGTGGTTTTCGTGGTATGGCCTGGGACCTTTGTATGTTGTTCATGGTCAATCAAACGACGACGCATGAATGAACATTTTGGAATATCACGTTCGTCCTACACTCAGGAAATTTTATGGTATTGACGAATGTTACTTCCAGGACGACAAAGCTCCATGTCATGTTGTAGCCTCTGTCAAGCAGTGGTATCAAGATGTGGATGTAAAACGTGTTCCCTGGCCTGCTCAGAGTCCCGACCTAAACCCCATAGAACATTAGTGGGACAAGTTGGAGCGACGCTTACTGACCAGGGAACTACGACCGAAATCTACAGCTGAGCTGTTGATATTCGTGCAGCAAGAATGGATACAAATACCCATAGCTGTGTATCAAAACCTTGTTGAAAGTATACCCAGAAAGGTTGCTAGGTGAATATATGCACTACCCTACGATAATGGACCGGATGACACCGTATTTGCAAAAAATCCGACTACTTGTTTGGGGGTGTTTTTCGTGGTATGGCCTGGAACATTTGAATGTTGTTCCTGGTCAATTAATTGAACTCCGACGCCTATATGAACATTTTGGATAATCAGGTTTTACCTACGTTCTGGCAATTTTATGGTATGGACGAATGTTACTACCAGGACGACAAAGCTCCATGTCATGATGCAACCTTTGCCGAGCAGTGGTATCGAGATATCGATGTAAAACGTCTTCTTTGGCCTGCTCAGAGTCCCGACCTAAACCCCATAGAACATTTGTGGGACGAGATAGAGTGACGTTTACGGACCAGGGAACCCCGTCCGAAATCGACAGCTTAGCTGGCCACATTCTTGCAGCATGAATGGACATAAATCTCATTGCTGTGTATCAAAACCTTGTTGAAAGTGTGCCCAGAAGGGCTGCTAGTGTAATTGCAGCACGTGGGGGACCATCCCCTATGAAAGCTTATATTCTTTCCCTTATACCATCAAATCTTGCTGTCCGGTCCACTATTGCAGAGTAGTGTATTTAATCTGATTTATCTGCGTTGTAGCTTTAAGATTTTGAATAATTTATAATCTGAGTTTGCCTGTCGGAATGGAGCACAACTTTAAACTACTATTGCTCGTAAGAAGTACACCGTTTTGAGAAAGAATATCCCTAAGTTCCTCTATAGTTTAAAACTTGAATAACTTTTCCCATATATTTTTTCATTTGTATTACTTATTATTTACAGATCATTACAAACTAGAAGACGGTAATTTATTGAAGAGAAACTCGGATCAAACTTCGCGTCAAAATGATTAAATTTTACTTAGAACTTAGAATTTTACTTAGAGAATTGAACACATCTACGATCCATTACGCTTACACAGAGAGTACACATCTGTACTTATGGAGTAATTAATATATGACATTAAAACCATCCAAAACCTAGTCATTTCGAATGCTTTGTTTAAATCTAATCAAGTTTCACTGTGCTTCGCCATTCCAAAGAATCTACGTGAATAGACCTGTCACACGAGCAATCTGAGGGACTAAATTTTCTTAAATGTTGTGCTATTTAAGTTAAAATGTTGAATAATTTTATTATATGAATTCAACTGATTAAATTCGCGTTCTCACAAATCAAGTTTAATTGACCGATTATAGATGATCGATAAAAGTTGAATAACTTGAATTAGTTTTTGTTCACACATTTCAATAGAAACTTATCAACAGTTTAATAAGCGAAAATATAATAGTTACAATTGAATAATTATTTATTTATAGAAAATCACATTTACGGTATCTAACTGGCGTAAAATTTTCCGCAGATTACAAATCCGTTGAAATTTTTATTACTTCTTTAACAATCGCGAAGATACAAACTTGGCTTAGAGAATAAAAAAAGCACTTTTGTTTTGTTTCTCGAATAAAATAAACCACGACAGATCGTTTGCGTGGAAATAACTCTAAAGCAGATGGCGGATGACTCATCACTTTAACCAAAAAACTTGAATGGGTCAAACTTTTCTTGATCCATTAAAAAGTTGATCAACTCTATTGAAACAAAGGTTCTCTCTATACTTTTCATTCAACTTTTGTTGACCAACTATAATCGGTCAATTAAACTTGATTCATGAGAACGCGCCTTAATGGCGCACCCATAAACGACTGTTCCTCATAATAAGTAAGTCGTTTTATACAGAATGTTCCCTATGTCCCATTGCTACTTAAAAAATGTAATTACGTTTGAAATATTTTTTAATTTTTTATAACATGTTACTGAAAGTTAGGCGCTTACAACTTACTATTGAGAAATACATGAACGAATATCTTTACCATCTAGCACCATCTTGTACAACCCACGAATTGCCTGGTTCATCCTTCAATCCTTGAAGATCGGTGACAAGCAGTTCAAGACTGCAACACCATCTCTAGCCAAAGCTGTAACTAATTTATAAAAAATTTCTATTAAAAATTACAGACCAGCCCATTAAATGTACCAACCTTTCGTTTCACCGTACCCTCTGCGTTCGATCCGCAATTTGTTCACTTTCAATATATTATACTTTTTCTCACATCGACTTTATTTATGAACCAACTTTAAAAATAATTATACCATAAGAAAGAGTGTACTCTAAGCTTTTACGTGATATTTTCAAATTTTAAACGAATAGTATTAAACTATAGATATAACAGTTTTAGTTTTGTATCGGAAAATACGATCCCAAAGTTCCGAAATTTGTAGGACCAACTTTTGATCACATCAAATTTATTTAGTAACTTATTTCAAAAATAATTCTACCGTAAGAAAGAGGACATTCTAAGGTTTCCTACGATGTTTTCAAATTTAAATACTAATAGTTATAAGATATAGATATGACAGTTTAAAAAAAAGTAACTAAAATGTCCCGACTTTACCCGAATTAAAAAACAAATACTATCAGGAACCAAATTGAAATTTCTAAAAAACCTCGCCGTCCTACAAAAATTCACATATGGAGGTATCAAAGAAAAAATCACGGCGGAAGACTGAAAATTTGTATCTCTTATTCTCACTCGCATTTGAAATTTCGTTTTTTTAACTTTGACATTTACTAAAACCTAAAGTAATAGCCACATCGGAAAAAAATGTTTTTCGTCTTATTGCTTGTACAATTTTGAACAAACCATGTCAATTTTGTAATTTTCTGATTCGTACTTCCTCGGGAAACCGTCTAAGAATTGAGCAAATAAAGCGAGTTTTCAATCCTGCGGCGGCGATGGCTGCGGTAACTTTTTTTTCATATAGAGAGATAGTATTAAAGAATGAAAAAGGGTATTTATTATTGAGAAGTGTGTTTTTTAGATATTTACATTCTAATAGAAAGTTAGAATCAGAGCTACAAATTTTTCTGAAACGTACCAACTGAACAGCAATCGTATTACAGTAGATTCCTTTAGAAATATTGGAGTCCCAAAATATTAATTTAATAACTGGAAATTTAAAATCGTTACGTTTACCGTAGACACATGTATATATATATACATACATAAAATAATTCAATTCTAGATGGAAAATTTATTTTTGTAATAGCCACCCAACTTCTAAAAATATTTTACAAATGGAAGAATACTAAACATCTTTCTTTATTAAAGTTTTCAACATTTGTGTTTGTGTGTAGTGTAGTCCTCAGACAGCTTTCTTTATAACTGTTTCTAACACATGTTTAAATGTCCTCAGACATTACCCCTACTTTTGAATAGTAGTAGTGTTGATATTCGGCAAAGGAAGAACTGAAGGATTGTACTAAGTTATTTGGAGACAAGATTATAAATCGTCCTGCGCTGTCGGACAAAATCAGATTACCAACCGAACTTCATTCTCTCCGTTACATTACCCCACTTTCTTTTAGTCGGCCAGAAAACGTTTCCCATAATATATATCCGTTTTTCAATCCAAGAATTTATTGCCTTCATCTCTTTCTTTTCGTCACACGCTCTTCTGAAAGGAAGTTCCACGAAAGACTATTACGCCGCTTTTTAAGCAAAATCTCATAAAATTAGAAGTGCAGTAACCACTCGATATATCGTGAATTCGGATATATCTCTCCTTTTTACATGTCCTAGGAAGAAGTTTTGGTTGGCAAACTACAGAGAAAGTATCAATCTTTTTTTTTTTAGAATTGGGACTCATATGTCACTTGTCTTAAGTATCACTGTTTATGTAAATTACAGGTTAAACCTATGGTTTGGGTTGAGTGGGAAGTTTGAGGACTGGGACAGAGATAGTCTTGAGTGAAAAATTGTCGTCTACATGTATTAGATATGTATGTTCTTCATGAATACAAAACAAGGGCTGCTACTGGCATCCACAAGTATTTTGAACCTTTGGCGAGGTAGTTAGGGATTTTAATTAACGTCGAACTGGAGCAACACAAAGGACTATTGGTGACTGTCTGAGATAAATCTCAAAGGGAGAGAACCGAGGACAACACCACGCAATTTTTAACCATGGTCAGCTGACGTGTCAGCACCTGAGTTGTCATTCTACTCTACAAACTTCCCCACCACGCTAACGTGAGGACATTTGAGTCCATTACAAATTTCACCTGCACGAGCCTCTTTATACGACGGCCTTTGGTTAGATTCAAACTCGCAACCCTCCAGTTGCTAATCCGTTACTCTATCATCTGGGCTACCGTGGATACTAAGAGAGGGATGCGATCACAATGGAATTGTTCGTAGTTTTACGCTAATTTAAAACTATATTCATAGAAGTGTGAGCAATTTCAACGTTTCTTTCACGCATTTGTGGAACGAGTTAGAGCTTACGGACCAGGGAACCACGTCCGAAATCTACAGCCGAGCTGGCGATATTCTTGCAGCAGGAATGGACACAAATACCTGTTGCTGTGTATCAAAACCTTATGGAAAGTATACCCAGAAGTGTTGCTAGTGTAATTGCAGCACGTGGGGAACAACCCCGCTATTAAATCATGTATTTTTTTATACCACCTCATCTTGTTGTCCGGTCCATTATTACAGGGTAGTGTTTACTCAGGGGTATGTTACACGAATCGATTTTACGTTGTCTACAACTCGCGAGTTGCTATAGCAGAAGGACAACCCACTAATAACCTTAGCTCACCAAAGTATCAAACATATTAAATATACATTCAGAAAAGTTCACCAACCCTACCTTGCAGTCACTCTACTCTTCAAACTTACCCACCACGCTAATGTGATGACATTTGAGGCCACTACAGATTTAGCCTGCACGAGCCTCTTTATACGACGGCCTTTGGTTAGATTCAAACTCGTAACCCTCCAGTAGCCCAGTAATCCGTTACTTTCAACTGGGCTACGGTGGATACTAAGAGAGGGATGCGATCACAGTGGAATTGTTCGTAGTTTTACTCTAATTTAAAACTATATTCATATAAGTGTGAACAATTGCAACGTTTCTTTAACGTCCTGTTTGTAAAATCCGTACAGAGTTGGAGCTGGATTTCTTTTTCTGCATGAGAAAGTGGTATGTTACCTTGCATTGTTCTAGATTTCGAGGAAATGAATCACATCGGTCGACCAGTCCGCCCCTATACTTCAACGCAATGGGGACAAGCATTGGTACTCGATACCCGGCTCCAGAAAACAATCCGTCTCACGGCTGTTTCGGAGAAATGGGCCGATTTGGCCATCAATTCTTGGATTACTCATTGCTTAAAGAATACCATGCAGTGCAGGACTTACCCTTTTGTGGACGACAGGATAATCTTAAACCTGACTTCCCTATTCACATTCTAAATGTGTCTTACTAAGGTTAATTTATTTGTTGAATTATTTATTGTGTAGGCTCTGCTTATGTATATACGATGCCCGAAAATTGCTAGTCTGGGCTGGCGACTAAGTGACAGTGATATCCAGACGTTGCAGCTCGGGGTAGCTATTGCATACGGAATTAACCTTTTGATTACAGCTATATATAGGACTGATACGATTCTTTCTTGGCATGATTCTTATGACTTTAAAGGTCCAACTGCTGTACCAGCCGTAGTCTAAATGTTTTCTTTACACGATTCTTATAACTTTCAATGTCCAACTGCTGTACTGGCCGTAGTGTAAGTTCTTTCTTGGGACAATTCTTACAACTTTCAAGGTACAACTGTTGTACTGACCGTAGTCTAAATGTTTTCTTTACACGATTCTTATAACTTTCAATGTACAACTGCTGTACTGGCCGTAGTGTAAGTTCTTTCTTGGGACAATTCTTACAACTTTCAAGGTACAACTGTTGTACTGACCGTAGTCTAAATGTTTTCTTTACACGATTCTTATAACTTTCAATGTACAACTGCTGTACTGGCCGTAGTGTAAGTTCTTTCTTGGGACAATTCTTACAACTTTCAAGGTACAACTGTTGTACTGACCGTAGTCTAAATGTTTTCTTTACACGATTCTTATAACTTTCAATGTACAACTGCTGTACTGGCCGTAGTGTAAGTTCTTTCTTGGGACAATTCTTACAACTTTCAAGGTGCAACTGTTGTACTGACCGTAGTCTAAATTGTTTCTTGGCGCGATTCTTATAACTTTCAAGTTACAATTGATTCTAAATCTAAATTCCTTCTTGGGGCGATCAAGATACAACTGGCTGTACCACGGCCGTGGACTAAAAGTTAATTGTGAAATTTGGCACTTTTTAAAATAAATCCTAAACCGCTTAACTGATATATTCACCAAGTGTATCTGTACACATTCAGTTTTTAAAATGTTGCAATGTTCAAAGTATACCAATTAAAAGTATTACTTTGCTATAAAACTTGTGTTGTTTTAGATTTTATTATTATAATGAACAATTCGTCAATTTTAGTTAAGAAATTATCAAACTTCCAAGTGGTTTTGACAAGATATCTCGTCATTGAAGATATGACCAATTTAGCTAGTGACAAGATGAATATCTGGGCAGCTTTTTCCTAAAGACGATATAACATCAGAATCTGGTAAGCTTTGCTGATGACGAGGTACTTTTTTGAGACAACAAACAAGAGGGTTAAAATAAAATGGCTGTCAGGAAGTGAAAAACGTATCTATTAAACTATTAAACTTTTAAAATTTATAAAATAATCTAGATGGTTATTTCCATCTGAACTCTCGTTTTCACGATATTCGTGGAAATGGACAAGACCACGTTTGTTTGAGTAGAACGGTTGGCGATTTAAATTCGACTGCATCTCGATTTGAATTATGCAATATATGCGATTCCAAACAGGTATAAGAGAGATATCTTTCCTTGCACAATGACTTCGTATATCATTAGACCGTAGTTGATGTTAAGCTACATCATTCATTCCAGACTTTCCGTTACTTTTCATACTTCACTTGCGTGCATGAAAATTTGGCAATTCAAGATGATGTACAGTAGAAATTGGATACGCATCTTCAATCTATTGGATGTGATGTAGTTCTTTTCTTAAAGAAAAGTAATCTAGTATTTTTACATTTGAACAGAAGAAGAAAGACATTAGGGTAGATGCTACTTTACATTTCTCTTTATCGACAGTCAATTCCTTACAGATTAGAATCTACAATCATGTAATCTATGTCCTGATTTGAATCTATATACCTTTTAATGAAAGCATGCATTTTCAATTGATCGCATATTCGTTATTGCAGGATGTTCTTTAAATAAAACTATTGTTATATTAAAATTACTTTCTGAGAATTTCTTGGTGTTTTACTTCGAATGAACGAGGACCCAAATTCGAATTGTTTATGCAATTGCATTTATCAGGCGATAAAATTACCATTCTATGATATACTTTATGTGAGACTAACGTTGATATTGAAATTACTTGTCGAGTATTTTTTAGAATTTGATTACATGGACAAAGAAATGCAATGCAATTGCATTTATTTTACTTTTCATAGAAGAACTGATGATAAAGGTGCCGTTACACTGGTCTCAAGCTCTAAATTGTAATGTAATACCATTTATTACGCAATGCAATTATCACTGTAAAATATATTGTATGTGTGACTAGTTTTGAGATTGATTTTGGAGTTTTTATTAGCATTTAAATCTGAAGGACCAGATTTCGAAATGTTTGTGTAATTGCATGTATAAGACGATTTGTTTATGAATGGACAAGGGTCAAATTATGTTTGTTTATATAATTTTATTTATTAGTATAAATAAATTCCATAGCATTTTACATTCACAGATGCTTTTTAACTTTCCAAGTGGTTTCGACGAGTTATCTCTCTTCCATCACGATCTAACCAGTTTTGATAATGACGAGATAATTTGTCATCACGTTTTAGCCGATTTTGTTACCATGACAAGATTTAGATCTGTTTGGGTTTCTTCTAATGACAAGATATATCTCATGCACCAGGATCTGGTCACTTTTGCTAATGACGAGATATATAGTCGAGACAACCACCAGGAGGAAAAGAATTATATAGAATACAATTGTAAAATATATATGTATATCAATATATAAACCTTTTCTGAGTCTAAATTCCTTGAAATGGTTAAGGCTAGGTGTAGTATGATAGTTTAGGTACATTAAGGCTGCTAATGTATAAAGCTATTCTCTCACATCTGATATTCTGATGTCTAGGATTGATATAAATAGGGGGACTTGACATAATGGACCAACCATAAAAAATAAAATAAACAAATTGCGTTTTGTGAAAAATACATTGTTATAAGGTAAAAGATTTTACCCATAAAATTTTGTATTTCAGCAAAATGCCATTGTAAGGTCAAATGAAGTTGACTAAGGTAGGTAGTTAATTAACGTCACACTGAGGTAACACAACGGTCTATTGGAGACGTTTCTGGACCAATTCCTAATTGTGAAGATCCAATGACAACACCGCGGAACTTTGAACCATAGTTAAATGACGAGGTCCTACCTGTGCTAGCCCCCCACTCTCAAAAATGACACCTAAGAGGGTTTGAACCTGCACTCCCTACAACTATGATTTGCTAGCGCAGTGGACATACACTATGGCCCCCTTTCACTCCTGGTCCGTGATGGTAATTCAGTGATCAGGGATGCATTTAAGTGTTTTATGTAAGTTTGCGTAAGAGGCTGTTCTAAACGTACTTGACAATACTTTCAAGATGTCGACGAAGCTTATAAACCAATTCAGACTATCAACAGAGTCAACAGTACGCTATGCATTCCTCAATGAATTAAGAAAGGTACAACGGGCAATTGGAGACGGTCCGGGATTAACCCCGAAAAGAAAGATCCGATGCCATCACCTTGTCATACGTTCACATGACGAGGTTAACACATGTGTTGGTACTCCACTCTCCAAATTTACACACAACTCCACCATGAGCTTATTAGAGGTTATGACAGATTTACCTTACGTAGACCACCACGTACACGACGTTTTTCTGCTGGATTGAGTTTCGAACCCGTAACTCTCCCGTTGCTGATCCGAGACTATCAATTGTGCACTGACACACGGAAAAGAGAATATATATATATATATATATATATATATATATATATATATATATATATATATATATATATATATATATAGCGGATTTGCATAAAATCCGCCTACTTGTTTGGGGGTGTTTTTCTTGGTATGGCTTGGGACCTTTGCATGTTGTTCCTGGTAAATTGAACGCCGACACCTACATAACATTTTGGACGATCATATACAGGGTGGTCCCGAATTCATGGTACAAACTTTAATGGTAGGTACAGGACATTGTAACAATGATTTATTGTATAGGAATGTATAGTCGCAAGTGACGCGGTGAGGCGAAAACAGGGGAAATAACGGCCGAAAGGAAAAACAAAGATTTTATTGAAAGCGTTGTTGACAAGTGTCATGTTTACAGTAATTGTTCAAAATTGCGTCCACCAGTATCGATACATGCTTGACAGCGTCGGTGGAGCGATTGGCGTACACGTTCAAAGATGCCTGGTATTTCACGCACACCTGCAGCAGCTACAGATAAGCGAGAGACGAGATCCTCATCTGAGTCAACTGGAGTCTCATAAACAAGATGCTTTAGATGTCCCCATAAAAAGTAATCGAGGCTCGATAAATCGGGAGATCGGGGTGGCCAAGGGACTGGTCCACCAATCCCAATCCATCGAGTACCAAACGTGGCATTCAGGTAATTCCGTACATCAATGCTGAAGTGTGCTGGCGCCCCATCGTGCTGAAACCACATGCGGTTACGAATGGCGATCGGAACATCATGCAGCAGTTGTGGTAACACTTCTTTCAGAAAAATAAGATAGCTTCCGCCAGTGAGCCGCGTGGGTAGTAAGTATGGGCCAATCAAAAAGTCGTTCACAATACCAGCCCACACATTAATACTGAAACGTTGTTGAAACGCATGTCGACGCGTTGCATGTGGATTATCGGTTGCCCACACATGGGAATTGTGCGCATTAAAGACACCCTCGCGTGAAAATGTCGCTTCATCTGTAAATAGCACATAATCTACGAAATCCGGCTGCAACGCACATTGCTGCATCACCCACAGGCAGAAGTTCACGCGGCGAGGATAATCTGCCGGATTCAATGCTTGTAATTTCTGAAAATGGAAGGGGTGTAAGCGATTTTCGTTTAACACTCTGCATACAGTCTGATGACTCACACCTACGTCACGCGCAACAGTTCTTGTGCTTGACTCGGGTCTATCAGCCACAATGTTCAAGATGCTTTCTTCCAGCCTTGGAGTGCGTACAGCTCTTACTCGACCAGCGCCATGTCTGTTGACGTCGAAAGCACCTGTTTCACAAAGTTGACGATGTAACCGTTGAAAAATTCTATGATCCGGCATTCGTCGATCAGGATACTCCGCGCGATACATTCGTAACGCAGCTCTGCCGTTACCATTTGCACGGCCGTACATGTAATGCATGTCTGCTTTTTCTGCATACGTAAAGTCACCCATCGTCTACGGCAGCACAATTGTGAATGGCGCTTTTCCCTACTGCGATGCATCATGTTCAACAGCGGCTAGACATCTACTGCCCTCTACCGGCAATGATACCAACCGATCACTCCATTTCTCTTTCCTTTTATTTCCCCTGTTTACGCCTCACCGCGTCACTTGCGACTATACATTCCTATACAATAAATCATTGTTACAATGTCCTGTACCTACCATTAAAGTTTGTACCATGAATTCGGGACCACCCTGTATATGTTGGAAGGATGTTACTTCCAGGACGACAACGCTGCGTCATGTTGTAGTCAGTGGTATCAAGATATGGATATAAACCTTCTTCCCTGGCCTGCTCAGAGTCCCGACCTAAACCCCATAGAACATTTGTGGAACGAGATAGAGATTACGAACCAGGGAACCACTTCCAAAATCTACAGCTGAGCTGGCGATATTCTTGCTGCAGGAATAGACACAAATACCTCTTGCTGTGTATCTAAACCTTGTGGAAAGTATGCACAGAAGGGTTGATAGTGTAATTGCAGCACGTGGGGGGACAACACCGCTATTAAAGCGTGTATTCTATCCCTTATACCACCACATCTTTCTGTCCGGTCCATTATTGTAGGGTAGTGTATACTAGGGATGCGACATCGATGTCGATGTTTTCAAAACATCGATGTATTGGTGTCGATGTTTTGGTAACATCGATGTATTGGTGTCGATGTTTTGGTAACATCGATGCTTATACTTGTTGATGTTTTTACGTTGTCGATGTTTTATTTTTAAATGAAAAAAATACCGTTATGAAAATTTTAAAAATAACCAAGTAGCATAATTTTCATAATGAGCAAATTGAACATACTTTTAGACCAAAGTGACCAAGGATGAAGGGTCTTTAAAGTAGGGATGCGACATCGATGTCGATGTTTTCAAAACATCGATGTTTTTAAAAAAACATCGATGTTTTTAACATTGATGTATTGGAGTCGATGTTTTTGTAACATCGATGTTTATACGTGTCGATGTTTTTACGCTGTCGATGTTTTATTTTTAAATGAAAAAAATACCGTTATGAAAATTTTAAAAATAACCAAGTAGCATAATTTTCATAATGAGCAAATTGAACATACTTTTAGACCAAAGTGACCAAGGATGAAGGGTCTTTAAAGTAGGGATGCTACATCGATGTCGATGTTTTCTAAACATTTTTTTTTTGGACCAAAACGTCGATGTATTGGAGCCGATGTCGCATCACTAGTTGCTAAACCAGTTTTAAGAAATGGGGAAACAAGTTTAAATACACTGAATTTTAAAAACATCGATGGTTTGGGGGCGATGTATTATCAACATCGATGTTTTAATTTTCAACATCGATGTTTTAGTTTTCAACATCGATGTTTTAATTTTCAACATCGATGTTTTAATTTTCAACATCTATGTTTTGCTGTCGATGTCGCATCAATAGTTGGTAAACCAGTTTTAAGAAATGGGAAAACAAGTTTAAATACACTGAATTTTGAAAACATCGATGGTTTGGGGGCGATGTATCATCAACATCGATGTTTTGCTGTCGATGTAGCATCACAAGTTGCTAAACCAATTTTAAGAAATGGGAGAAAAAGTTTAAATACACTGAATTTTAAAAACGTCGATGTTAAAAAACATCGATATTTTTGGGTCGATGTATTATCAACATCGATGTTTTAATTTTTAACATCGATGTTTTACTATTGATGTCGCATCCCTAGTGTATATTACGCTACACGAATCGATCTTGCGCTGTCTACAACTCGCGAGTTGCTATAGCAGTAGGACAACCCACTAATACCCTTAGCTCACCAAAGTATCAAACAAAAAAATAAATATATGTTTAGAAACTTTGACCAACCCTACCTTGGAGCCACCGTAGTTCGATCGGAACAGGGGTGGATTGGAAACCCAGACGGTTGCGAGTTCAAACCTCAATCCAACAAAAACCCGTGTTATGCATGGATGCTAGTGCACTTTAAATATACACTACCTACACTAATGAACCGGACAGCAAGATAAGATGGTATAAGAAATACATATATTCATATACCCTGACGAACCAAAACATTATGACCATCCCCATATTTTTCAATAAAATCGTCTGGATAACATGGAGGGCACGTGATTAAGGGGTCCGCCTACCTTAAAATAGCGAATTTCGACGAAAAATTCTAATTTTTTTTTATTACGTACTATTATTGCCTGCATTTTAACGTTTCCAAAACTGTTTCATTTTTAATTATACGACATTTAGAACCAAATATATCGTTACTTAAACTCAAAGTGATAGCAGTCGAATAAAACCGGAAGTGTCAATTCGAAACCGGACGTTAAAGGAAAAATCGAGTTTCATTCTTCTGTATTATATCACAATATATATCACAATGGGATATTATATCACAATGGCAGAAATTACCCAAGCTACTTTAACCTTTTATAAGGATACCTATGTAATTACCCTGTATATTACTTTGTAAAAATATAATTTCTTTTGTAGCAAAAACTTTAAATGCATTTTCCCGCAAATGATAATTTTACAAAATAGTTACCACCGTTTTTTCAATAACTTCCACAATTTTTAATATTTTTACTAGAAATTTTGTACATGCATTTTAAATACTATTAACTATGACATCAACTAAAATTTTTAAATAATATAGTATATTCTTTGATTTATAGCTGCTTTTGTGAATAATCTGCTACAAATTTTGAAATTTTTCATGAATATGTGCGTTACATGGCATATCTTCTTATGTTTACAAAATATTTCTTAGATTTTAGTCCATTTTGAAGATTGTGGTTACATTTATATTGTCGACAAAGGAAATTGATTTTAAGATATTATTTTTTTTTTCTACAGCTCTCTCTCTCTCTAACCGTTTCCATAAAATTTTATTAAAATTTACCTTGAATAACCAATTTTTTCAAATGGCAACAAAGAATAATTCTTTTTTGGTACCATTTGTTTGTTTTACATCTGTTTTAACTATATAAAAACATAAAAAGCAAAAAGCTAAAACAATTTTTTTTTAAAGTTGTCGACGGTAGGCGGATCCCTTAAGTGAGAATGGTATTTACATATTACTAGCATTACTACATTGCATTACTACATTACACTAGCAGCCCTTCTGAGCATACTTTCAACAAGGTTTTGATACACAGCTATGGGTTATTGTGTATATTCCTGCTGCAAGAATGTGTGTCGCCAGCTCAGCTGCATATTTCGGACTGGGTTCTCTGGTCCATAAGCGTCGCTTTAACTCGTCCCACAAATGTTCTATGGGATTAAGGTCGGGACTCTGAGCAGGCAAAGGAAGACGATTTACATCCATATCTCGATACCAGTGCTTGACAGAGGCTGCAATATGACATATGTCCTGACGTTGAGGTGGAATAGGAGTAAGGGGTGCCATCTCAGATGTTAACCTCCTCGGCAGTTCAAAATAACGATTTGTTGTCTTCGGATCCATAATATCGGGACTGATCCCGGATAGTGTAACAGCCCAATGTGTTGCACCTATACACAGTTGATTGAGCTACATACCTGCCCCAGACCTAGCTTGAAACAGTTTCTCAACCTAATACAATCTAAAAAAGAATTAAAATATGCCAAAACCCTAAAACTCCAGGTCCTTTAACATAAAAGAACGCATTTTTATCTCGGAAATATTCAAATGGGATGACTCCGGAAAGTCGTCGCTTAAAGACCGGTCGATGGTTCAAAAACCGAAACAACGGGAAGAATACGCTCGCTTACAGACGCTCCCGAGCTCAAAGTGTGATAAAACAAGACTCTCGTTGAAACCGAATTCCGTTTTCGAATTGATTCAATGTTGACTCACCCTCCTCAAAACATTTGCTTCCAATATCTCAACAAAATGGTGTGGCTTGTAAGCCATTTACAACTGTATTTTTGAAACTATGAATAAAATATGACTGACGAAAATCCGCTTTCCATTGAGCCGTATTTTGCATAGAATGTTTGCTCACTAGAAATCAAATTTACGACTGTTTTCCCATGAGTTCCTCGCCACCTAGGATCCATGATCCTATTTCCAGTCATGGTTTCGCTGATCGGTTTTCTTGTAGAGAATATAGGATTGCTTGTCTGGGTGTCTTCTCTAGAGTATGGATTTGGATGGGCTCTCATCGCGCGTGTTTGATGGATTTAAAGCTAATTTTGTGAAGACGGGGTGCAAAATCTGGAACAAAAGGACACCGGAGTTCGGGAGATTATATGCAACGAGATGGCTGCGGTATCTGAGGAAAGTTGGATTTCCTCCTTTTGAAAACGGATCATTTGGGTCAATGTGTAAGCTAATCCGGGACGTATTTGAATTTTTAAGTGATATTATGTCTTGCGTTTTTAGTCGAAAGGAATGAGCGGGGAAAGCGGGTTTACTAAGATACGCTAAGATACTCCAAGGTACATTACGCCACAAAAAATAATTAACCTTCCACCGCTCGCGCGTATGTGGAAGATGCACTAGAGTTGATTTTAGTTATGAATTTTTTTAAACCAAATAGCGGTACGAATACTCGCTATTGGCTATTCCTCCCTCTCACTTTGAATTACTTTTGGTCATAATTTGAATTTTGAGATGTTAATAGGCCAACTGCGAATCTGTCATTCGTATTTAACAGATACGCGCAACCGTTAAGGTAAGTGTTTATTATATCTGTTTTTTTAGTTACAAGAAATCTTAATTACGTAATTTATTACTTTTTATTATGTTACTTAAATATAAATAATTCATTAACTATATCGACAATTTCATTCCTTTAATTTTCACCTTATTTGTACAATTCTTTGGGCATTTTAATGCCTTATATTTGCATTATTTGTATTATATATTAAATAAAGAAATTTATAGAAATTTGAATAGCATTTCTTTAAATAAATTGTATTGATATTATTTAAACATAATTTCAATAAACGCACCCTGTACATTTTAAATTTTAACAGCATTTACATTTAATTTTACAGTTTAAAATAGGGTATCTAAGAAATACCCGCGACCGTTCATGTTGGTGTGGAGGGCCCGATCGCTGGATGGTTAACAGATGAGTAGATTTACGTCAAATGTGGATCAACGTAACGAGCTACATTGTCAACGGTCAGGGTAGGCAGGTTGGAAGTTGAGTAAATATCGCACTGAAGCTACACAAAAGGCTATTGTGAACGGTCCGGGATCAATACCGAGGAAAGGTCCTGATGTCAGATGACGAGGTTGGCGCCTGAATTGGCACACCACTCTCCAAATTTCAACACCGTGTCAAAATGAGGACAGTGGAGGCCAATACGGTATTCTGTTAGATCAAGTAACGAGCTCATAACCCTCTAGTTGCTAATCCGCAACTATTCCAACCAGACTACAGCGACGCATTATCCTTAGCTGCAATGAATTCATATACTCATAGAAGAAATTTCTACTGGTGAAGGGAACGGAATATCAGAAGAAAGCACAAATCGTGGTATAGGATTGACGATCTTGATCAGAAGTAGAAATTTTCTCTCCGATGGCCAATCATCCTAAATCCAAGTAGGACCGTGGTAGCCCTATGGCAGAGTAACATATTAGCAACCAGGTCCAGCGAGGTTGGAATCCAACAAAAGAACGTCGTGTACTAGGGAGGGGACTGGTACACTTTAAATCTGTCATGGCCTCAAACATCCTCACACTGGCGTTGTTTGCAAGTCTGAAGAGTGGGTTTCCAGTTCAAGTGTGACCTCGTAATCAGACTGTGGTTCAAAACTACTTCAGGTTTAGTCGCGGACCGTCGTCAATAGCCCAATGTGTTACTCCCGTGTAACGTTAATTATGTTGTTGTTCTTGTTTCTCATGCCTACACTGCCAGACCAAAGGAGTGCCAGGCCCGTCGAAGACGGCAAGAGGCGAGGGGGGTGCACCTTCCATGTAAGTGAGCCTCATTGAGAGGAAGTCCGATTTTGCTCGACATACATGACACATCCGTTTTACAGGAAGGTCCCTTTCATACATCCATTCACTCACACATATCGTAATTTAGATCCCAATCAGAGGCCGATAACTCCCTGATCAGGTACCCCCAGAGGTATTGATTTGGTATGGGAACATGGGGGACTTTGTGACCACGACCTATTTAACGTGCCCCAGTCACCATTAGTGAACACGACGGTCTTTAGCCAGGTCGAAGCTCCGATCTCGCAATCATCAGAATTGCAGGCTCCGCCGAGGACAGAACCCACAACCCTTCTGATAGGAGCCCGACGCTCTACTGACTGAGCTACCGCGGCTCAACGTTAGTTATATACATACTTACTTACCTAAGTCCACGAGACCTATACTTATGAGATGTTATGACAGCGACTCAATTCATATGTTGTGTAGGCGACACAGGTTCAATTCCTGAAAAGTGAGCTAGCATTGCTCGCTGGCTGTATTTCGCTCTTCTGTGACAGAAAAAAAAATTTCGTTGCGTGTTTCTTTATTACTTGATACTGTCTGCCTTATATCTGACTTATCATTGTCAAATACTGCCCTTACGCCATAAAACCCCAAATAACCGTTCATATGCTCCGCCTTTTTTATTAGGTTGGTACTTTTTTATAAAGCTCGTCAATCATTCCTGCATTAGAATCTGTTGGTTAGTCTAAAGAAACCGTTCTGGTATTGGTGGCTCTTGCCCATAATGTCATTTTTCTGCTTCTAGGTGAGTATGTCGCGGGAAGTGTATGTGTCATTTATACTATTAAAAAAGAAAGTCCTTGTGTGTCTGTTTGTATCTCTGCTTGCAGTGTCCTGGCAAATCTATGACATATACAATAATGGAATTTGGCACACAGGTAGTCCTAATATTTTGTGAAATGTACATCCCGAATTTTAAAATTTAATCTAGAACAGTTTTATAGTTAGTTTATTAGGTTTTTCCACATCGTTTCTCGACTCGCGGTGCTGACATCACGGCTCGATTGAAGAAAGCAAAGGATTTAACGTTTTTCGTCCTTTGGAACTGTACCAAGTTATGACGTCATGTTTTAAGAAAGAAAAACAGTTTCTGTTAGTTTCGTCTTAACGGATTTCCGATTCTAGCGTGTTTTGATTAGCATAACATTTTTCCTAGCTATTTGAATTATGTCATGGGCGAGAACTAGTTGAGGTTTCCTACCTTAGCGATCGTTTTAATACAGTAAAAATTTCAACGGATTTGAAATCTGCGAAAAACTTTACATCAGATCGATTTCTTAAATGTGATTTTCTTTAAATAAATAATTTTTCAATTGTAACCCGGGTGGAAACTCGATATGATACCTGTGGTGTTAATTGGGTTAAAAAAGAGGTTAGTTGAATGAAAAATAAGGTTCGAGATCAAATTCCTATATAGTTTATCTAGATATAATATATTGGCCGCACATAATTAACAAAAACGTCTCGTGAAACGCTAAGGGAAAATAGGTTAAATGTCTGTCGTTTAGAAGGAAGGATTTATAAAGGTGGACTCACCAGATAATGTTTTTCGCCACTTCGATTTGGACGCAGTGGGATGTCCTGTACATTGTGGAATCAACTACGAAGGAAATTCGAGAAATCGATATTGGAGAGTCAACATATTCTTTATTGTTCTTCTAAGGGACTGCTGGTCACTGTGGTCGAGTTCGATACTGGAGTTATGGAAGAGACGTCCTTAGTTCCATCAGAGAGTGTCCATGGCTCCTCATCAGGGGATCGGGTCGGTTACGAGAACCCGAAAATGACTTTGAAGGATTGGTCGATTTCGTTAATTGGTCAATAAGTATTCCATGTAATCTAACAGGGGAAGATCTGAATATTTACGTGGCTCGAAGAACAGCAAAAGTTGGACTAGCTATGCACGCGATCCAAAGGGCACCGTCAATTATCGACACCTTTAAAGTGTGAAGTCAGATCGATGGTCGTAACACTTTTGCACACTCATCTCGATTATGTCACAGCAGCGAAGCGAAGCAATATACTACAGCTTTACTTAAAACTGGACGAGAAGATCATAGTTTTTTTGGGGTGAAAGAACCGCTACAAACTAAAGGAGTAGGATCACTAAATCTCAAAAAAGGAGACGAGAAGATCACAAGGTTTGGGGTGAAAACACCGCCGCAGACCCAAGGAGTCGTATCTCTCTAACTCAAAAAAAGGGGGTTCCTTAGCGGAGAAAATCCGTCTCTTCGTCCTTTTTCCGGGATCGTCAAAAACGAAGGTCACCCCAATGCGAGGGGGAAATTAAGGCCAATAAATTGCGTATAGCAAGCGGGAGAAAGACAAACGGGGCTGTCCCTTTATCCCAACGGAATGTTCAAAAACCTCAGGAAGAAGATAGCCAAATCACGCCAACATCTTCCGGTAGTTAAGAAGTGTCGCGGTTGAAGGTTATGGTGGGGTGGGTTTGACCTAGGAAGGTCACCAATTGTCCAATCAGTGTGGGCAAAGTAGAGATGAGACCGTGTGAAGTATGAGGGGTCGCTGTCCCCTTAACAAGATAACACTCAAATCAGAATTCCAAGAAAGGAAAAAGCCTGAGAAAAACAATCTCTACTTTCAAGATTTTCGAAGTTAGGAAGCTGCGAATGGGATAGAAAAAACAACTATACAGGGAATCTAATTCTTGCTCTCATTCCTTTTCCAAAAAATCTGGGGTGGAATGGAAAATAGTTATAACATGTGGGGAAGGGTAAGCCTTCATCACAATACCGCACGCTTAAAATTATTGTTGTTCCGTCCTGAAATAAGAAGTGAAGTGAGTAGAGTTCTTGAGTGTGTGAGACTGGAGCAAGGTGGCGACGAGCGCGGTCTTGCCGTGAGTGTGTTAAAATAAAACTTACAGTCCACTGAAATATGAGTATTGTTTTGAGTTACAATTAATGAGCTATCGTCCATCTGGTCGGATCGAGCGAAGCATTTTTTGGATAATTCGTAGTAGTCAACTTTCGTTTCTTGGATTCTTTGCCGTAAGTGATTCTGAATAATCTCTTTGTTATTAAGTGAGAAAATGTTCAAAGGAGCTAAGAAAGAGGATTTGAGGCTTATTGCCGCTGAACTAAATTTAACTGTTTCTGATAAGAGTACTATTGTTGATTTACATGATGCTATTGAGAATAGTGTTATTTATGCAACTAAACGTGAACTTGTGAAAAATGTTGCAACTACTGTAATTGAGAATCGAAAGCTCGAAGAGCAAAGGCAAATTGATCTTGAGAAAATGAAGCTAGAAAGATCAAATAATGAGGTCAAAAAGATCGAAAAGGAATTGGAACTAGCTAAAATCAGATCCGAAGCTAAGCACGATGCAAGTGAAAGCGAAATAAAATCGGAATCCTTAGATCAAATAATTAAAAGTGTTAGAACTTTAACAGTTAGAATTCCTGTACGTCCAGAGGGTTGGGGTTTTTTCTTTAACTCTTTAGAGCGAGCTTTTAGCACTAAAGTTGTTGCTGAGATTTATAAAGCAGAAATACTGTTAAACTTATTAGGGGATAGAGCCTCGAATATAATAACTTACTTGAATGATAAGGATATCGCAAATTATGAGAAAATTAAAGAATTAGTCTTAAGGGAGTTTCAACCAACGCCATATTCTTGCTTAGAGCCATTTCAGAAAAGCATACAAACAACCACATGAAACACATGTGCAGTTTGCATCACGTCTAGTGACAAATTGGGACTATTATTTAAAACTAAGAGATGTTTCCGACTTCGAGAATCTTAAACAACTTATTGTGTCAGATAAAATGTTCCAAACACTAGACAAAGAAACCGCTTCTCACATCAGCGTAAGACAAGCAGATAAGTGGTTCCCTCCAGAAATATTAGCTAGAGAAATCGATTTGTATTATACGTCACGCGGAAAAACCCTTACTGAGAATTATAATTTTAATCGTAAACATACCAATTCAAAAAGTGTAGCTAAAGTGTTTTTGTCGGACATTAAGACCTTAGATTGTGTTCTATGTCATGAGAATCATTTTTTAACAAATTGTCCGTCTTACTTAAAATTATGTGTATAAGATAGAGTAGAATGTGTGAAGAGTAATAAGTTGTGTTTTAATTGTTTACATCCACATGTGGTTTCGAACTGTAAATCTAAGTTCAACTGTTTTTGCAAAAAACGCCATCATAAATCTTTGCATTTTTCGCTAATAAATAGTGCTGCAAACGAAAGAGAATCAGTTTCATCGATAAAAAACAAAATTGAGAGAAACGCTACGCAGCAATTTGGCGATTCTAAAGCATCGGATGAGTCCCCGACCTTGAACGCCAATGCAGCAGAATTTGTTTACAATGAAAAAGCTTTCATGAGTAGCTATACCAATAAAAAGAGCACTGTTTTACTTTCGACTGTAGTATGTTTTCTAATTGATGAGACAGGTCATAAATATAGAGTGAAGTGTTTGTTAGACGTTGGGAGTGAATCTAATTTTTTATCTAGTAATTTCATTGAGCTTTTACAATTAAAAAGAGAAAAAACTAAAATTTTAGTTTCGGGATTAAACGACATTGGCTTAACAATAAAGCAAAGAGTCAACGCTTCAATTTGCAATCAGGATATGAGTTTTGTCAAGAATTTGGATTTTCTCGTGGTACCAAAAATTACCGCTGATTTAACGCCAACGAGTGCTATTGACATTTCAACACAGGATTTTTCTAATGTTAAATTAGCAGACGATAAATTTAATATTCCAGAAAAAGTGGACATGTTGCTTGGAGCGGGAATTTTTTATGAGTTGTTAAAACCAGGGCAAATTCGTATTAGCAACTTCGATCTTATTCTACAAAACACTGTTTTTGGTTTTGTTGTATCGGGAACTTTTCCAACAGAGAGGAAAAACAGGATTCATTGTGGGCTCTTTTAAAGGAAGAAAGTAACCTAGATAAAACACTTAAAAAGTTTTGGGAAATTGAGAATATTGAAATTGAAAAACCCAAAAATAAAGAAACATTAATTTGTGATAAACATTTTGTAGAAAATTACACACGAGATGAAAGTGGTAGGTACGTCGTTAAAATGCCTTTAAAAGAGGATCCAAATACTTTAGGGAGTTCCAAACAAATTGCAATTAAAAAAATTAATTATTTATGGAATCGTTTAACAAAAGAGCCCGAGTATTTAAAATTATATTCAGATTTCTTAAAAGAATATCAACAGTTAGGCCATATGATTGAAATCAATGAAAGTGAGGAGGAAAAGGGATCGTATTATATTCCCCACCTTGGTGTGTATAGAGGAATAGAGAAAAGTAAGTCCACACCTTTAAGAGTAGTATTTAATGCTTCTTCTTTAACAACCAAAGGAAACTCTCTTAATTCTATACAATATAACGGGGGCGTAATACAGGAGGATTTGTTTTCAATAATGGTGAGATTTAGAAAACACATTTTCGCTTTCACTGCTGATATTCAAAAAATGTATCGGGCAATTGCTATTCATCCGGATCAGAGAAAGTTGCAAAAAGTATTGTGGAAGGAAAGCCTTTACGATCCAATTAAGATTTTTGAGCTAACCACAGTGACATATGGGACAGTGAGCGCCCCATATTTAGCGATGAGAACATTACTTCAGCTGTCAAAAGATGAAGGAAATAATTTTCCTTTGGCAGCAACTGTTCTGAGAGAAGATTATTATATGGACGATGTCCTGTCCGGGGCTGAGTCCCTAAGCTCTGCATTAAAGCTTAAAAATCAGCTAACAGAAATTCTAAAGAGTGGAGGCATGATTTTACACAAATGGTGTAGTAATGCTCCTGATTTATGTCAAACTGATGACAAAATTTATCCCTTTGGTGATTCAGAAGAATCTAAAGCTTTAGGTGTCTTATGGAAACCTAAGAAAGATTGTTTAAGCTTCAACATTAAGATTAATGCTGACACAATTGCCACAAAAAGGCAAGTATTGTCAGTTATAGCGAGTGTCTTCGATCCTATTGGCTTAGTAGCTCCAGTCATAATTACGGCAAAAATATTTATGCAAAAACTTTGGCTATTGAAAATTGATTGGAATGATATTCTGCCAGAAAAAGAAGCAGATGAATGGAAGCAGTTTTCGGCTAACTTGCAATTAATCAACAACATTGAGATTAGTAGGTGTATTTTAGTGAAAGGTGCGACTGTGATCGAGCTACACGGTTTCAGCGACGCTTCTGAAGCAGCCTACGGGACAGCAATTTACTGTAAATCAACGTCAAAATCTGGTCAAGTGTGTGTAAAATTAGTGACCAGTAAATCAAGAGTGTGCCCTTTGAAACAGATGACGATTCCTAGATTGGAGTTGTGTGGAGCAGTTCTTCTTGCAAAACTAATTAAGCGAGTGATATCGTCATTAAAAATTACTGTAAATAATATCATCTTGTGGTGTGATTCCATGATCGTCTTGGCTTGGATTCAAAAGGAACCATTTCAACTAAAAACGTTTGTTGCGAATAGAATCTCAACTATACAAGAATTAACTGAGGGAATGGAATGGCGACATGTTGCATCCCAGGAGAACCCTGCCGATCTTCTGTCTAGAGGAGTGAGCCCCGACAAGCTAAGAGAAAGTGAGCTGTGGTGGAATGGTCCATTGTTCCTAAAGGAACAGGTCTATCCTAACAGAGATATTCCTGCATCAGTTATTCCAGAGAGTTTTTCAAAAGAACTAAAAAACTGTGAATTTAATGATTCTATTTCTGTTTATACTGTTTCTATTAGTTCATTTGTTCCTGTTATAATCAATCTTAGTAATAACTATAGTAAGATAATTCGTATTCTAGCATTTATATTTAGATTAATAGATAACTGTAGGAAAAAGAAATTAGAGGGACCCTTGGATACTAGTGAGCTTAGCAAATCAGAAACCTTTCTTTTAAAAAGTATCCAGTGGGAAGATTTCAGAGAAGAGATAAAATCTCTTAAAGAAACGGGTCAAGTAAAATAAAAAATCTTCATCCATTTCTAGATGAAGAAGGGCTGTTAAGAGTTGGAGGTAGGTTAATAAACAGTGATTTAAATGTTAATCAAAAATTTCCAATTTTGTTGCATGGTAAAAGTAAGCTTACTCATTTGATAGTGAATTATGTACATCAACGATATTTACATTTGGGACCTCAGGCTCTGCTTTTTCAATTAAGGTTAAAATTCTGGCCACTAAATGGTCGAGCCATTTGTAGAAAAATAGTTCACTGTTGTGTGACTTGCTGTAAGTTAAAACCTATCCCATGTCAACAATTTATGGGTAATTTGCCAAAAGAAAGAGTGACTGAAAACTATCCCTTCAATTGTTCAGGTATAGATTTTTCAGGTCCATTTTTTATAAAATATAAGTACCAAAGGAAAGGAATTTATCATAAAGTATATGTTGCTATATTCATTTGTTTTGCTACACGTGCTATTCATTTAGAGATAGTTACTGATTTAACTCTCTTCACAAGCATTTTTAGAAACCTTAAAGAGATTTTTTGCTAGGAGAGGCAAAAGTGCTTGTATTTTTTCAGATAATGCAAAAAATTTCATATTTACTAATAAGGAACTTAAGAGATTACAGGATTTAGTTAAAACTCCTGACAATGATTTGTCTGGATACTTGAGTAGTGAAGGTATAAATTGGAAGTTTATTCCACCCAGAGCTCCAAAATTTGGAGGCCTGTGGGAAGCAGGGGTCAAATCCTTCAAATACCATCTTAAGAGAGTTGTGGGAAATGCCAAATTAACTTACGAGGGCTTTTTGACTCTAATTACTCAAATTGAAGGTATTCTAAATTCACGTCCTCTTGTGCCTTTTTCATCCGATGCAGATGATTTGAACGCTTTGACTCCTGGACATTTTCTAATCGGTAGAACAATTAACTGTATTGTTGAACCTGTTGTAACTAATATTCATGATACTAAGTTAAAACTATGGCAGAGAACTACAAAGTTAGTTCAGCTAATTTGGAGAAAATGGTCTCATAATTATTTGAGTTCCTTACAACAAAGAACAAAATGGGTATTTGAGAAAGACAATGTTAAGATAAATGATTTAGTAGTTATTAAAGAGGATAATACTGCAATTTGCAATTGGCCTTTAGGTCGAATAATAGAGTTATACCCAGGTAATGATGGGAAAGTAAGAGTAGTTAGTGTTAAAACACAAAGAGGAATATTCAAAAGGCCAGTATCAAAAATTTGTCTTTTACCCATAGAGTAATGGTTGTATTAATACATCTTTCTAATTGTATTTTATTTGTGTTCCATTATTTGTTATATTGTATCAACTGTTATTGTCAATTGTGTAATATATTATAATAATCATGTAAAGTTGAATGAAAATCATTCAACGGGGGCCGGAATGTTCCGTCCTGAAATAAGAAGTGAAGTGAGTAGAGTTCTTGAGTGTGTGAGACTGGAGCAAGATGGCGACGAGTGCGGTCTTGCGTGAGTGTGTTAAAATAAAACTTACAGTCCACTGAAATATGAGCATTGTTTTGAGTTACAATTAATGAGCTATCGTCCAATTGTTTTTTTTTCTTTTTAATGTTTTCAGTATCAATAAAGACACGAAAGTATCTGTCACGAGCAAAATAAAACTGTATCTAATAAAATTGTTTCATATTTCCTTCTAGTGATTAAATTAATGAGTCATAAATCACTGGTGTTTAATATTAATGTTTCCTGTATACGTTTTTTTAGTTTATTCGTCTGATGCTATCCTTTTAATTATATGCAGTGAGTTAGTTGCCGCTGGGTCTTTACGTTGTCTTGGTGAAGCTTATCCTTTTCTGGATCTTATAATCGTATTATTGGATCTTTTCTGGACAACCATAAGACCCAAATCAACCAACCAACTTTACCCTGTCTTGGTGAAGCTTATCCTTTTCTGAATCTTATAATCTTATTACTGGATCTTTTCTGATAGGTAAATTAAACCCAAATCAACCAACCAAGCAACTTTACGCTGTCATTATCGTTCTGTATGCTTATCTGTTGCGATGTCTCTTTATAATAATTAAATGTCTTATTGGACTTGGAGTTACACTCTTATTTCATTATTAAAAGACAGTAAAAATAAATCATGCTGTAAAATCTCAATGAACCTTCATTCTCCTGACACGAAAATGTTTTAGTTAGTCTAAAGAAACAGTTCTGGTGTTTACGTTCTTGAGATTATCATGTTCTTCTGCATATACCTGAATATCGTCCAGAAAAAATACGTCTCATAATTTCCCCATCAGAGTTCAAGATTGCATTCAATGAATATTGTCATGGTTTAAAACAATAAGAAAAACTCCGCTTTCCCAGTACAGTTGTTATTGAAAATAAAATCAAAGAACTTTTATTTCCACTAGCTAAACGATTTGGTTAGTCTCAAGAAACAGCTCTGGTACTGAAAATCTTGAGATACCGTCATTTTGTTTGCCACATCTACATGTGCACCACTCAGAAAAAATACGTGTCATATTCAACTCTCCAAGTGGTTTTGAAAAGAATCACGCCCATCAGGATCTAAGCTATTTTGCTCTCAATGACACAACTCGTCTTCAAGGTACTGTCGATTTTTTATGATGACATTACGATCAGGTCAGTTTTCTACTAATGACTAGATATCTAATCCATAAAGACAGTTTTCTTCCAATGACGAGATACTTTATTCATCAAGATCTGATAATTTTTCGCATAATGACGAGATACCTTAATAATCAAGATCTGGTAAGTTTTCTTCTAATGACGAGATACTTTATCCATCAAGATCTGATAATTTTTCTCATAATGACGAGATACCGTATTAATCAAGATCTGGTAAGTTTTCTTCTAATGACGAGATACTTCATCCATCAAGATCTGATAATTTTTCTCATAATGACGAGATACCGTATTAATCAAGATCTGGTAAGTTTTCTTCTAATGATTAGATACTTTATCCATCGGCGACTGATTAAATTTTTCGAGCAATGACAAGATACATCATCTTGACCAGGTTGGTTAATTTTGAGGTTTTATGGCGCAAGGGACATATGTGGTCATGCTGCCCGAGACACAAGACATACCATACCAAGTAAGCGTCACACGCAATGAATGTTACAGAAGAGAAAAAATATTCCCAGAAGTAATGCACCTGACAGGAATCAAACCTGCACCGCCTATCACTCGAAAACAACCACCAGGATGGTTATGGTGTAGAGCAATGAGAGAAAGGCAACTTTCGGAATACAGTTGTAATTGAAAATTAAATCAAAGAACCTTCATTTCCTCAGGGAAAGCGTTTTGGTTTCATATTCCCAAGAAACACAATTTCGGTGTAGAAAAGCTTGAGACCGTCATATTTTCTTCTGCATCTACCTGAATATCTCCCAGAAACGTTAGTTCGATTTAAACGTTCTTCCCATTCCCTCACATAAGGACTTTTTCACTTCCAAATTTCCATAAATCAAGACTACATTTACAATAGGTTTCCAGGGACCAGGAATTTTGCCCGTCTGCAAGATGTTGAGCACTTGAAAATGCACGTTATGATTTAAGGAAGTTTTCGGAGGTACTTGCCTACCCTTACAACCCTGCAACCAAATGGAAAGCACCAGTTTGTGTATCTGACAACTTCATTTCTTATTCAGGAACAAAAAATGCACGGATTCTAGCCGGGAAATTTCGTATCGACGCTGAAAATTTCTCTCTGATGGCCGCGTTAATGGATCCCTATGCAAACGTCGGTTCCTTCCCAATCGCAGTCCTATCTGTTTTACTTACAATCTTATATTTTGGATACATTGAAAGTGGAAACAACTTTATGCTTTTGTTTACCTTTTTTTTTATATACAGCATGATACATAGGGGTTTCTGAATTATTTTCAGAATTTCGTAGTTTTATTCACTGTCTTCTGAAAGAACAGAACGTAGAACTTCTTCATTAAGCCTTCAAGTGCTTTTGACTAGATATCTCGTCCATTAACATTTGACCAATTTTGTCAATGGCGAGATATCACGTAATCAAAACATTGCCAATATTTTATGATGACGAGGTAAAGACCTAGACAGTTACTCTAACGAGATATTTCGTCGAGGCAACCACCTAGGTTTAAATAAATGAAGCTTATTTGCGCACTTTTAGGTTTTTATTATTCTATTATTTTGACTACAGTTGTGTTCTCAGTTATTAATAGTTATTCATTTGACAATGTACAACTTGAAGATAGGGATTTTAAATGTTTTTAGACTTTTGCAAATATTATTCATGTGTTACCTGAAAGACCTTTTGTATCCATGAACAAAATGGAGCTAATCAGCGATTCTCTTGAATTCTATAAAATTTGAAACATTATTTTTCCAAACAAATTGCATTATTTAGTCTGTGAGAATTATTCTATTCCACTACATGTTATTCTATTAATGAGAACTAAAATAGTAAATTTTTCAAACAATATATTAAAATGTAATGTTTATTTATAACGATGTTTTGAAATCGTCTTCTTCCATCATATTCTATCTATGAAGGTTTTCATATAAGTTAAGCAAAAGTGCTGAATTTACTAAATAATCGATATTAAATGAACATTTTACACTTTTTAATACAAACTAATCTCACTATAAAATCAATTTCTTTCCATCGACAGACGACGTTAGCATCGGCAATACAAACTATTTAAGTAAAAAAAAAAAAAAACAGTTTGATGTAAATTAAAATTGTACCATGGATGTCTAATTCCTCTTATGGTAATTTTCGTATACACAGATAATCACACTTCAAAATAAAATAAAAAGGACGGGTTACTAGAGGCATACAATAAAGATCATACAGTAAAAATAAAAAAAATTACATTAAAGTGGTAGTATAAATCTTCACTGGCAGTTAATCTGGTCTGTATAAATTCTTCAAAGATGGACTAATAAAGAACAAAACATGATGATACATATGATATTACTTAGATATGTTGGTGGAAAATAATGTATACCATCCCCAGAACCAAAATAAACAAGAGAGAAATCTCTATTTTAATCCTCTAGGTATTTTTTCTTTGGGGCTTTATGGCGGAAGGACTATGGTTGACCATGCTGCGCTAGACATAAGACACAATATCATAACTGTGACAATGGTTGCTAGCGCAGAGGACATACCCATTGGTTAACAACAGCCCCTTACACCTCCTGCGTGGTTCACCAAGAGAGGGAGATAGACACAAAGAAAGAGAGAGACATAGAGAGAGACAGAGAGAGATTAATACATTAATTAGATATATTAATTTATGAATGCTTACCGAAACACTGTAAATTTGGGGAACTGGTAATGCTTGAGCAAGAAGTCATTTGAAAAGCTGTAGTGAACGTTCTCGTCTAACTAACCACAGTATTAGGAAAAACGGACATAGAACGACCTTGTCAGAGTTATATTAAATGATGAGTGTTTACCAACAGCGTTGATAATCAATAATTGGTACTGCTTTTGCAACAACTCACTAGCTGTAGTGTAGGTCTCGGTCTAACTAGTCCCAGCATTTCAAAAAAGGAATGACGAAAAAAGACCTTAGAGTGACTTTATCGGAGTTATATTAAATGATGAGAGAGAGTGTTTACCGAAAAATACGCTCATAATCTTCAATGATTGGTACTGTTTTTGCAACAATTCACTTCACTAGCTGTAGTGTAGGTCCAGTTCTAGCTAGTCGCAGTATGCAAAAAAGAACCGTAGAGCGACGAGCAAATAAGAAACTGGAACAAACTTCGTTTTAAAAGAACTACAGTTATAAATTAAACTAATCATAAAGTAATGCAATTTTGTCCATATTAACATCAATGACTTTCTGTCCATGCAATAGCTTTCACGGCAATACTAGAATACATGCAATACTAGAATGAAAAATAAGTGGATCTAAAAAAGCAAAGCACTTATCTTTCTGATTACAGCATATAAATGGAAAAGCTAGTTAAAAAGCAAATAGAAAATAACTTTTATCATTCTTTAATGTTAAAAGCAGTTAATATAAAATTTATCGCACAAATCACACAGAAAATAATTAACATTTATGGCGTCATTAAAAAGTTATCAAGTTAGCTAGTCGGCTAGTTAAAGTGTTAATACTGATGAGTGTTCGTTTTTCAGATTTTTTAATAAACGGAAATGATGGATGTAAAAAAAATTATATTAAGTGATATTTCCAAAGACGAAATTTATATGCGGTAATAGTTATTTTAATGTCCAACAAACTCAATAGACTCCTCAGTTTTCTGCCCAGATGAACTCAATCCTTTGTTCGACAAACATGTTCCAATAACACATTTTTAGAATTGTTCCACTTCATTTTAAAATTCCTTTGTTTCTCACATATAACTGTTAGCTAATTAATGCATGCAGATGTGTGCGAAAGTTTCCTAATAGTTTTGAGTGTATTTATGGCTATATAGTCTGTTATAAATAATATATGTATTAGTTACAACTGCGTAATTACTGTCTGCTTCTCGATGGTATTGTTTCAAAGGGATAATCGACTTTCTATAAGTTTTGGTTCACATTTAGAACCAAAAATATTATCCTCTCTCAAACTGATTTTTAGTAATAGTAGAAAAGAAAATAGAGTTTTTAGAAGAAGAAAAAAGAGTTAACGCTTTATGGATTCTGGTATTTTAAAGGGGACACATGACTTTCAAAACATATACATCTATACAGTTGTGATTTGATTATTGTGAAATGTGAACAAAATCGTTTCTGCTAAAAACCTACATTCTGCTAGTACCGTAAGGTGCTGCTTTTTTTGGTTCATCGACGAGAACGTGCATCACAGGTCATGCAATTCTGGCGGTCACAAAAACTGCCCTCTTGTTGCCCCAGAAATTCCTTCTTTTTTCCTCTGGCCGGCTTCAGGCTGAATAAAATCCAGTTTCACAATCAATACTCTGACCAATGCCAACACGTTCACTCATTCCATAGGCAATTATTGTGATTATATGACCCCTCCCAGGTTTGGATAGTCACAATGATGCAAGAACTGCGATTTTGTATTGGTTCACGTGATGTTGTTAAGTTATTTTATTTTCTATTAGTCACACACACACACACACACACACACATCGTAGTAATTAATAGAGACGGTCTTACACCATTTGTAGACTTATTAGAGTGATGCATCTAAAATTTTCGGTTATTTTAATGATCAATAAGGAAATGATTTGTTACGTTTTACTTCATTCATTTTCACTCTACTTGCTTAACACGTTAAATGCCCTATTTTAGTTCTATGAACTGTATTGCTTTAACCCACAACATATAATGCCTAAATATCTTTGGGTTGAAAGAATCCCAAATACTATACTGGTATATATGGTCAAATTGGTTTTAGATGTCATACAGGAAAGCTTGCAAGCTACAGAATGGACATATGCTTGTGAACCATCAGATCGTTAAGACAAACTATAAGAGTTTCTGTTGAAATACAGAAATAAAATCACTACGCATTTTAGCCACGATCATGTAGATATCTCTCTCAAATTTTTCATGCTAATCATACTAACACTTAAACATTGATTATATATCTTGTTAATAATTAAAGTAAAACTATTTTTAAAAATTAAGAAATAAGAAAAAAATATTAAAATTATAACAAATTTTAAATTTATTAACAGTAACAACATTAACATTCATTCTATCACAAATATAAAAACGTTTCAAAATTTGGTGTTATTAAAGAATGTTATTATTTTATTCCTATTATATTCTAGACAATATCAGACAGTTTCTGTTCAAATACACAAATAAAATTACTGTACATTTAGTCATTATCATGTACCAATCCCTCTTAAATTTCGAACTACTGACGGAATGATCGAATGGTTACATATATTGTAAGAACTCATGAGATGAAACTAATGATGGTTACATATATTGTAAAACTAGTGAGATGAAACTAATGATGGTTATATATATTGTAAACACTCATGAGATGAAACTAATGATGGTTATATATATATTGTAAACTCATTATAATAAAAGTTCAATAAAATATGAAAAATCGAAATAATCATTAAATAATTTTAAATCTACTAACATTACAAATACTGTCATTATTTATAACACACAAATATAAAAATGTGTGTGTTTTGTAATTTTGTGGATAGTTTCGCCCTTTTTGCTTTCAAAATACCTCTCTTCATTCATAAATTTCAGCCCTGACATGGAAAATAAGTTTTTAAATTAGAAAATCACAGGCACCATTAATCAATACCAATCAATTATAAACCATAAAATAAATAGGTAATTGTTCATTAAGAAAAGCTCTTAATTAAACATATTTCCTCGGGGAAAAGCAAAAAGTACCTTCCCTTAAAGATTAAAGAAGAGAACTGACTTCTGCTTGGAATAATCAGTACTGATTACTATTAGAGCTAAATGGCTTAACCCTGGAAATAATTAATCTGAATACTAGTACCTATAGAGCGTCAAACGCTTGAACTCACTAATCGACTTGGAAGCAACTGACCATGTGATTGGACGAACAAATTGCTGGGATTAAGTTACTGAAGTGAAATTTATCCTGTCTTTTGATCCAGCATTTGTGTTGTTTTTATACTTCATATTTACTCCTACGCCATTTTACAAAAACACAAAAAAAAAAAAAAATTCTAAATTAATCTCACTAATTACGAAATGAGTTCATGAAAATGTTTGATCGTAATTTTAATGCGTAGTATTTTGAGTTTTTAAAGATTTGTGGATTGATTTTGAATTGCAATAAATTGCTTCCTTGAAGCATGAAAAGCTATTGAATACGATAGATATAGAACTTATATAGAAAATGGGAATAAAGCTCTAGCTTTCAAAAAAGATATTTAATACAATGCAAATATAATACGATCTCTTGGAATTACATCTTCCCTTTAGTTTTATCAAAAAAAACAACATTAGAATTGACTTAAAATTCTCTAAATTTCTGGATTTTAAGTCCTAGGTCGCAATTTACTTTATCCTCGCAAAAAATATGATTGTATAATAACAAACCAATCCAAACTTACAGTTCATAAGTGCTTACGTAAGTGATTCTCAATTGATACAAGTTACTTATATGCTTAGAGATAAGATTTAGAAACATTAATGGCAGAAAAAGACGTGGTACGCTAAAATATTTTTTAAAGCTTCCAATGGCAAAGAAAAGCAGTAATAAAAAGATACATAAAAGCAATACAAAAAAACCCTCAAAGATGTCCTAATAAATCGTAGTCGAGTAATAAATATAACACAGGGAAAAACATAACTGACACATAAGAGACAAATGCATCCAGTGTAATTCATGATCGAAATTGTTACTTACATGCTCGTTGTTCAGATTTATATCGATGATTAAAATTATTACTTATATGCGTATTGTTAAGATTTAGATTTAGTGATTGAAATAATCGTTTCTTAAGTGATAGTTAAGATTTAGATAAGTGATTGAAATTGTTATATGCGTATCGTTAATATTGTGATTAGTAATTAAAATTGTTACTTGTATGCTTATCGTTAAGATTTTGAAGCATTATGACAAAAAGAGGCTGTCCGTTGAGACATTTTTTTCTTTTTAGCAGCAGAGGAAAAGTAATAAAGTAAATACAAAAGAAAAAATACTAAAGGATAAAGGTGTGCTTATAAATCACGGTCGAGTAATAGATGCAACTTAGGAAAAGTTTTACTGACGCATAAGAAAGAACTACATCTAAGGTAATTACTGATTGGAATTGTTACTTGTATGCTTATCGTCTACATATCGCAACCACGGCAAGAAAAATGACAATTTTTGATAAAAGTGACAAAAATTTTGATGTTATGTCATTGAAAAATATATATGAGGTGCCCCAACGTGTTATATTACTCTTCTATAGAATACAATAGAAGTTACCGCCATAAATACTTACCCAAAATTTAAAAAAAGCTTATACTATTTCATTATAAGTTTTACAGTATCTTTTAAGTTGATGTTTCTCAAATTCTGCAATTTTGAGTTCGTCACTTTTCTTGCCGGGGTGCGATATAATATGTACAGTCGAGGAAAAAAAACCCGACCCACCTCCTTTATTTCGAGCGCTATTCATACTAAAGCAAATTCATAGGTAACATTTAATAGGGAATAACGTCCTCTACAAGTTCAAATCAAAAACGTTGCATAAGGGGACGTCTTTATATCAAATTTTGCACAAACAACAAAATTTTTAATCGAATCATCTCCATAAAGAAAGACGTTATTCGTAGTTCGATATTAATTGTAGTTATCGCTGCACGACTTTAAATTTGAATGCTATTTCAAACGTTTTTTTCAGCAATCCGAGAACTATTAGATTTATTATGCAAGTTCAAACGATTTGAGAATTACACATTGTTATATTTACTACTAGCCACTGCGTGGCAAGCCCGGCGTTGCCCGTGCGCGTGGTGTTGGTTTGCAAACCAACACCACGGTCAACGCCGTGTTGTAAGGTATTAATCCGGTGTGTAAAATTTTCCGCAGATTTCAAATCCGTTAAAATTTTCAATCTATCTTTAGCGTTTCTGATTTTATGAAAAAAAACTTAAACAATCCCAGTCAATCTTTTATTTTATTTCTTGGTCTCATTTCCGGAAATGGAATGGGATAGGAAATGTAATGTTTCTTTTTTTTTAACGCAAAGCGCAAAAGATGCAATCTGTTTTTTTTTTAAAGAGAAAGTTTACGTGACGTCACTATCTCTTGCGGAAATATAAAAGATATATTGAATTAAAAAATTATTTATTTAAAGAAAATCATATTTTTAGGTACCGATCTAAAGTAAAATTTTCCGCAGATTTTAAATCCGTTGAAATTTTTATTCTATCTTTAACGGTCTAAAAGATAGAAAAAAGAACTACATAACTAAAGTTAAATCTTTTTTTTTATCCTCTGCTGGAAAATCATTCTTCTGCGCAAAATGAAAACGGAAACGGGAAAAATAAATTTAGAATCTGTCATATAATATGCGGTTGCCATTCCAAAGAGAACATTAATAATTAAATTTTATGGAATTCATTTAAAAACGTTCAAGATTGAATTTTAAAAATTCGACGCGAAGCAAAATTTGCAAAATATTCTTACTACCTGTGTGCCAAATCTCATTTCTGTAAGTGGCATAGAATCGTCCGAATTTTGGGGGCCACGAAAAAAGCAGACATACAAACAGACAAATACTTGCTTTTATAATAGTAGAGATGCAATTGCGAGCGATCCCAGAACTATTATCCTATGTTTATCAAGCGTTTTATAAACATTTGTTTTTTTCGCAATAGTTGGGAAAATTCCTAGCTCAAAAACTAATCATAGGAAAGAGCTGAAATTTCGCATGGCCATACTAAAAGTTCTTCTGAATCAATTTCCATAAAAATATAAAAACTTTCATATTCATAATTTTTTCAAACATTAATTTAATAATTATGCCGACCAACCGGTATAGTGGTTAAGGTGTTAGCCTCTAGATCGGAAGGTCCCCGGTTCGAATCCGGGTTCGGGCATGGATGTTTGTAAGCGTATACCAGCTCAGGTGTTGTTTCGTCATCTGAACATGGTTAAAAATTACGAAGTATAAATTGTTAGGGGCAATGATGGTCCTCCCACTGGGTGCTCCTTCACAAGCGGCCATCACTTCCGGCCTCGTAGTGGCCAATGAATTAGGTCAAATGTGCCCGCCATTAGAAAAAAAATATTAATAAATATTATTTCTTACTAAAACTACATTTAAAATAAAATATTAAGTGTAATTTGTGTATGTTGTTTAACAGTTACATGGTACAAACTATCAGCGCTGTAGAAATATTATTTAGGAAGATATCCATAAAAGTCTTAGAAACTGATTTAACGTTAGGAGTTCCAATCTCTATGTCCTCACAAAACTTCGAAGCGGGAAGTCTTAATGACATGAAATTTGGTATCTGAAGTTAAATTTTAATGTAGATTCGAAATTGTGTAAAAATAGGAGGTTCCTATTTGAAATTATGAAGTTGGTGCCAATTTAATATGAAGACGGCCACTTATTCAGAATTTATGAATTTAAATTAATAGAAGACGTTAGTTCCTGTTAAATGCCATCTTTGAATTTGCTGTACTGTTAAAATTACTCGAAAGAAAAGGGGTGGTTCGGTTTTTTTTTCTCGACTGTATATCAATCGTGAATGGAAGCGTGGTTCCGTCAATTTCTTTTATTTTCAACTGGCCACTGCGTGGCTAGCCGGTGTTTCCCGTGCCCTTGTTGTTGGTTTCTATCACGTGCAACGCCGTGATGTAAGGTATCAATCTGGTGTATTTTTAGGTATCGATCTAATGTGAAATTTTCCGCAGATTTCAAATCCGTTGAATGTTTTACTATCTCTTTGACGATCTAGGAGATAGAAAAAAGAACTACATAACTCCAGTTAAAAGTTTATTTGTTTTTTTATCGTCTGCTGGAAAATCATTCCTCCGCGCAAAATAAAAACGGAAAAATAAATTTAGAATATGTGATCTTTTATGCTGTTGCCATTCCAAAGAAAACAATAATAATTAAATTTCATTAAATTCATTTAAAAATGATTAAATGATTAAAAATGATTAAAGATTGAATCTTAAAATTAGCCGCTACCCAAAAATTGCAAAACATTCGGACTACCTATGTGCCAAATCCCATTACTGTAAATACGTTATAGATTCATCAGGACTTCGATAACAGAAAACAGACAAACACTTCTTTTTATAATAGTAGAGATGGCAGAGCAAATGGCAATAAAAATAAACACAAAAAAAAATACAAACAAATTGCAACTTAATGATAACACGAACGTCAAAACAAGAAGATGAAAAAGTTGATGACCGGAGTTATTCCCCCTAAAGCTCTCTAGATCTTCAGTACCCTGATGTCTCAGAGTCAATCCCATGTAATGCCACATAACGATGCAAGTGGATTCAGTTCATTATTTCCTACTGTTCACACTGTCAACAGCACGGATGGCCATGTATACCAATTCACTGGAGGTGCCTTCCGAGACAATCATTTCCGGTCAAAAGCCGGAATTGAGTCATTGTCTCTCACACACATCGTGTGTGGTCTATCCGATACATCAATAAGATCCTCCATCTTTCATTGTTTTGTACTCACTTTGCCTTGCAACTGTGACTGACATTTTCATTTGCAATTAGATTTATGTAGGTTTACTGAATGTTATATCTTGGAATGTGATGGGTTTAATTTAAACCTTTTCCTTTCAAGGAAGTAATTAAATAAACCAATACAAAATTTTGTGTGACAATGCAAATATTCATCAGTTTTCCCTAATGTCAAAAGATCTGACATCGACTCATGATTTATCCATAAAAGTAAAATAATATGTCTGGGAGCCACGGTAGCTCAGTCAGTAGAGCGTCGGGCTCGCATCGGAAGGGTTGTGGGTTCTGTCCTCGGCGGAGCCTGCAATTCTGATGGTTGCGAGATCGGCGCTTGAACCTGGCTAAAGACCGTCGTGTTCGCTAATGGTGGCTGGGGCACGTTAAATAGGTCGTGGTCACAAAGTCCACCATGTTCCCATACCAAATCAATACCTCTGGGGGTACCTGATCAGGGGGTTATCGGCCTCTGATTGGGATCTAAATTGCGATATGTGTGAGTGAATGGATGTGTGAAAGGGACCTTACTGTAAAACGGATGTGTCATGTATGTTGAAGTCCAACCCTCCGGGGCAATGGCACCCCCAATTGGGCCATATATGGCCCGCACGACAACAACAACAATATGTCTGGTCTTGTTATAACATGGATAGTCAAGTTTTACATTCTGCCAAAAGGTCTGTCATCCACTGATGATGATTTATTCAGAAAGTAGAAAATTTTTGACTGTTTTTCAATAACATAAAGGTTCAATACTTTTCCCTTATGACAAAAGATCTGACATGGACTGCTGATTTGCCTAGAACAGTAGAATACTGCATATTGCCTTGTTAATCAGGGATACAAATAGTTTTCCACTATATCAAAAGATCTATATCGTCTAATGATAATTTACCAAGAGAGAAGAATATTGCTGATTGTTCTCTCAATGACACAAACATTCAATAATTTCACCTAAAGCTAAAAAGCTATGTGATTGAATGAGGATGATTTACCCAGAACGTAGAATAATGTTCATTGTATTCTCAGTAATTCAAAAACATTCTATAATTTAACCCTTTTCTAAAAAGATCTGTCATTGACTGATGATGATTTACTCTGAAAAAAAGAATGTTGTGTCTGTTGATTGTCTTTTCAATAGTATAATTTCTTAATGTTTCCCCTTTGCAAAAATATTTATCATCGACTGATGCCATCATCGAAGAGATAAATGCTGATCGCAAGGATGTGCTTAAAAATCTCTATAAAATAATTGATATAACAAAGGAAATGTTTTACTAGCTCATAGTCATTCATGATTAAAATTGTAAATTTGTTTATCGTTAAGATTTAGAAACATTGATCGGGAAAATAAGTGTGGTCAGTCAAAATATTTAATTCTTTTTATTTCCATTGTTAAAACAGTGATAAAATTGAGATATAATATCCCGAAAGATAAATATTAAGTGTCTATGTGTTTGTCCTCTCAATAATACAAATATTCAATTTGTTTACTACAAAAAATTTAATTTATGGAACTTCAGGTATGATATTTTGTTACTTCCAATGAGTACTTTTAAACAATAACAAATGAAACATTTGAGGGCTTCCGCCTTAGCCAGAAACTTGGAAAGAGAATTCGAAGAAGATATCGTGTGAGAAAAATCCATTCTTCCCCTTTATTTTCTACTCTTTCCATTTTTATTCGTACGGAAGAAAGGGGGAGAAAGGTCACGTTATAGCGATTTCTGGAAATGATGGATGAGTGTACGAAGCCGTTTGAAAAGAAATGTATAAGACCTTGGAAAGTTTCTTTCTGCGGTGTCAGAAAAATAAATATCAAATACGAATAAAATTTGACTTCATATTTATTTGTAATTTATCCACATTTGAAAAGTATTTGGATTATTTAATATATACAGACTAGAGAATCAATCAACATATTGTATTTTTCTCGGTAAATCACCAGGCGATGTCAGATATAACATGGGGGAACTATTGAATATATGTATCATTGAGAGGACAATAAAACATCTTATTTTCTGGCGAAATCTTTAGTTTATGTCAGATCTGTTAGATCAGGGAAGAAATATTGAATATTTGTACTATTGAGAGGGTAAGCAACAATATTAGACTTTCTGAGTAAATCTTCAGCCGATGTCATATTTTCTAACATTGGAAAAATCGTTAAATATTTTTATCATTGGTTGAACACAATAGACAATATTCTATTTTCTGGCTAAATCTTCAGTTGATGTCCGATCTGTTTGTTTAGGGGAGAAATATTGAATATTTGTATTATTGAATTGGCAATCAACAATATTCGACTTTCTGGGTGATTCATCAGTCCATGTCAGTCTTGGAGTCTGACAAGATATTTCGGTTGTCATTATTTTGTAGGTGGACGTGTCTAGTGAGAATTCGTATTGTTGAAACGGCAATCAACAATATTCGAATATGGGAATGTTTGATTTTTTAAAATTTATGGTCATCCTTTCTACTGTATGGTATTAAATGGGAGAACATTGGTAGGATTGCCTTTGCTAAGCATACATTTGCTAAGTAATCTGCCAATTCAATTAATATACATGGTTGCGCAGATTATTTATTACAGTCTTCCGTATTAATAATCCAGTCGAATAGACTTCATTTACCCATTTAGAGCTGGTGTTCATCTTTTATAGAGAATGAGTTTTTTGTATTGGTTCGTTTATCTAACTGGTAGTTGTTTCGACGAGGTATCTCGTCATTAGCAAAAGTGACCATATTGATAGACTGTGGTATCCCACCATTAGAAAAGCTGACCAGACCTTGATCTTGTCATTATCAAAACGTTGGCAATTTTGTGATGCCTAGGTATCTCATTAGCAAAAGTGACTATCTTGATAGACGATGACATATCGTCATTAGCAAAAACTGACCAGATCTTAATACTGTCACTAACAAAAAATTGGCAAGGTTTTGGTGACAAGGTATCTGATCATTAGCAAAAACTGACCAGATCTTAATCTCGTCATTAACAAAAACTTGGCAAGGTTTTGGTGACAAGGTATCTGATCATTAGCAAACGTGAAAATCTTGATAGACAGTGACATCTCACCATTAGAAAAAGCTGGGGGTATTATCTTCAAACGACCACTTGCTTCGGCAGGAAAATATTTAATCTCCAAGATACGATATCTATAGTTCATTCCACTCCTATATAACCCCAGCTTCAGAATAAATGCTCTGATAAATACCTGAAAGCCCGATCATCCTACAGTCAATTATTCTGGTCTATTGATCCTTCTTACTTTCTAGCAAACACGTTGACCACTATGACAGTATTCCCGTTGCGTTGAATTGAGATACTAATCGCTAGTACACATCAAACAAAATCTCTATGACAATATCACACGTCCAAGTGCTGTACAGCAGATAAAAGATTCCTCCCTATTTGCCTGAGAAATTACAATTCACTCTTCGGCTCCAATTCGTTGAATCCCAGCGTTAGAATAAATGATAAATGCAAATAAAGGATCATCTTTATAATCATGATCAATTCCAGCAATGTATTAGTAATCCGCAGAACACGTATTTTGTATTTAGGCCTCTTATTTTCTAACGGATGCCGCTGTGACAGACGTGAAAACATGAGTTGTATGAAGCAGTATTCTACCTTTTTCTCATTGCAGACGATTTTATTTTGGGAGTTAGTTATAAAAAGACGCATACGAATAAAAAGATCAGGATGATTGATGATGATGAAGTAGAAAGTATAAATATGATGAGTGGAAGTTGAAACTCTGTAGTGATATTGAGATTGAATATATATGTTATGTAAAACTGCATCAGTTAATTATAAAACTTCGGATAAAAAATTAAAGTATCAAAATAAATACTGGTGAAGGAGGAAAGCATAAATGGGATGTTATTTGACGACACTCTCTAATTATAATGAGACATGAATATCCAATAAACGGTAGAATGATTTACCTAGATCTGTGTGAACGCTTATTAATATTACGATCAGCTCACACTCTAAATGGTTGACTTACCAATGTGCTCTGATGAATTAAGGCGTGTTCTCACGATTCAAGTCTAATTGACCGATTATAGTTGATCAACAAGCAACATTTCAATAGAAAGTGATCAAGTTTCATTTTTAAAATGGCGCAGCTCTCGAAATGATGATTTAGCAGCTGTGTTCGAAGCAGCTGAGCGCGAAGGCAGCTCTGGACGCGAAATCGTACAGATAGTAACAGTTTTGTTAAAAGAATTAAAAAAAATTTATTTATCGCGAGAAGAAACGTCGTTTTTGGGTGAGGCAATAGATTTTAAGAATAAATTAATTGGAAGCTTCAGAAACCTTGTTGAAGAAACTAGCCATAGAGGATAAAGACAGATATATAAATCCTTTAAATATGTCTGAACAGAAAATTGACGATCTGCTTTTTAAAGTTCAGGATCGCATAACGAAAAACAATATAAAGTGATGTGACAAGAAATCTAACCAAAATTAAAGCTACAAGTAACTTTAGGATATTTAGCTACACGAGATTCCTTTTCAACGCTTGCTTCCGTTTACCGCGAGAATCTAAAAATACCTTATAAGATTTTTTTGCTGGAAATTTGTATGGTTATATACGATGCGTTACAAGATTTTATAAAAGTAAATATAATATTTGTTAACAAAAGTAATAAATTTTAGTATGAGATATCTGAGCTTTCGCAAGTATATCAAGTGACTCCTGTGAATCATCCCTCAATGTTCTCTGCTGCATGATTAATTTGAAACTGACGACGACTATTATTCTCCTTCCACGCTGTTTGAAACAGCTGGTGATGGGAGTTGTATGAAAGGCAAAAACGCAGGTGATATTTTTAAGAGTTCTTATCGCTTTTGTCTTATTACAGTTTTAATTTGTTCCTGACAGATGATTGCATCGTAAAGAGGCATCTGTTTTATCATGACAGCGACATGTTTAGAAAATATGTAGAATTCATCATCAGTCTTATTTTTATGAATTTGCACTACGTTATCAAGTTTATCAATTGCAACTGTTGCATCTTTATTTTTATATTTATCCAGTCGGTGGTCCCAAAGACAATCATGTTTGTGATACAGTTTTAAAAATATTAGCATCACATTTTCAGACCATTTGAGGTTCATTTTTTAAATTTCTTATACTTAAAAACAAAACATAGGTACACGCGGCGTGACCAGTTGAAAGCAAACTTAACAGTCAACTGAAGTTCACACGTTTCAAGACAAACTTCAACTTGAAAGCAGATGGCGAATGACTCATCACTTGAACGATAATGTTTGAATGGATCAAACTTTTCTTGATGCACTAAAAAGTTGATCAACTCCATTGAAACAAAGATTCTCACAATAGTTTTTATACAACTTTTGTTGATCAACTTTAAAAGGTCTATTAAATTGGATTCGTAATAACTCGCTTTTAGACACAACTACAAACTTAACGCATACTACACTAATGTCCAAAATTATTTTTATATGTCCAAAAATAATTATATTCCATGAAATACCTAATCTATGCAATTCCTTTTTGCAGGGAATGCGTGAAAGATAAGCCTAATTAGCATTATCCAATCAAAAGTGATCAAACGGTTTCTGATAAGCAAATTGAATCAAGCGCTTTGAGCAAAATGAGTATCTGGGTTAATTTTTGCAATACAGCGTTTGATTTCAGAGTGTAAGGACTCAAAACGGTTTGTTATGGCTCCAAAGTAGGAAGACCGTGGTAGGTTGAAACAGGGTACTATTGAAACAACGATAATAGTGGGAGGGAAATTAGTGATAGTGGGGAAAGTGCAATGAGAAAGGAAGTGGGGCTTTCGTGTCTGAATCGGTCCGCCATTGTTCGGTGATGGTTTTAGAAAACTGGCCTTTATCCATTTAACCGCGCCATATTTACTGACCTTGATTTCGCGCCATCTTATGTGACTGACCGGCCAAATCCGAATGAAGCGAATTCAGAAGATTACAATCCTACGCCGGCTATCAGTCCTTCCATTTTAATGAACAGCCAAACTTCCATGTAGACCCATGATGAACACACGCCAAATTTGAATGATGCAAGTTGTGAAAGTAATACTGAAACTTATTCCATTCAGACAGAAGAAGAAGCTCAAACAAATCCAATCCTAAATCTGTTCAGTCTTCTCTAGTTTCATCAATAAATCCTCCAACACATAAAAACTAAAGTAATGCAAATAGTAGAGCAGATTTGCCGAAACCATCTACGAGCACTGATGTCTTCTCACATGAAATATTGAAATCTTACCACAAATCACTACCCAGACTGACGATAAATGAGGTAAAAAAAAGAGAAAATCTGCAATGTACTACACCAGATACGCCCGAAAAAGACGCAATAAGATAAGAAACTGAGGAAAGATAACGAAAAAACAAGGCAAAAGGGGATTAAAGTAAATTTAAACAAAAAGATAAAAATATTCTAAGTTCTAAGATAAAAACAAGAAAATGACCAAAAAGGCAAAAGTGTCCACAGATGATGATGAAGAAAAGGAGTATGATTGCTTGGTGTGCATGTTGAAAGTTAAGGCACTATCAGGTCAGGAGACGATTGGGTACAATGCACAAGCTGTCCAATGTGAACCCATGATGCTTGTACAAATGGTGATTCTTATTATTTAGGTTATAATTCTGAATCTAACTGATTAGTATAAGATTTTGTTCATTATTATTTTACTTGTTTTGTCTGAAAGAAGTTATTTTTGCTACTTTTTCATTGAATTTTATATTTTTCAATTTTATATAAGCTTGTACTGCTGAAGTTAAGTTTGTAATTGAGGTTTATCAAATTTAAGCTTAGTTATTTTTCGAGTAACAATGTATAAATAAATATGTAACAACATAATTCATATTCATCTTGTGTTACAACTGACCCCAACCACTGTTACAACCGGATTTGAGGTTGGTTGAAGCACTTTCCTTGACATTTTTTAAACGCCTCCAGATGTCTTTGTAATGCAGATAATGCCACTATAACCTCATCCATTTGTAGTGATAACTAAGGTTCAATTAAGGCATACTGTTAAATACGCTGAGGTCAAAATGTTGTCACAGAGAGCGATTTTGTCGAAAATGTTTCAACTGACCCCGGTCTCCTCTAATTCACAAGACTTGGGCTAAATTCCTCCCCGCTATTCTTCCACATTTTTTAAAAACCTGTGAGAATAGATCATTTTCGTTACCAGTGACATGTCCACTCCATGGAAAGTGATGTGAAGATAAGGAACTGAGGATCTTTTTGAAGAAATTGAAAAATATAAATTCAATCTACGGGTTCATGCAGTTGAAGTTTTAAGTTATAAATTAATGTTGAAGTTACTTTAGTCGTAATTATACTTTTTGTTAGAATTAAAGTAATTGATCCTTCTAATGAAATCGTATTTATGTAGTTAAGTGCCGTCTATGATTATTTAGCAGCATGCATTTCAAACTTAGGTCCAGATCTAGAATGGTACACTTTGATTCAATCCAAGTATTAAAACGAGAATGTCGGAGACATTAGGAGGTTGATCACCATCTGCCAATGATAATCTATTGCTCCAACTGTTTCCAACTATCACTGAAATGAATTCTTAGACACGTACCCTTAGTATTCTAATTATATTCGGTCTTCCGTAAGCCGATGTCATTTCAACCCTGAATTTGCATTACGGGTGGGTCATATTTAAGATCCTAACCAAGGACTAGCAACTAAAATTTTAATGCAGTGGGGAACCGACACTTAAAACGCTAAAATGGAACTCGAAGTTATAAGAAGGGTTTAGCAGAAAATAAAGATTTAATATTACTATACGGTAGTTAAAACTCTATAAGCATCCGAGAGGTTTCGGCGAGATATATTTTCAATCAAGATCTGACCAGTTTTACTAATACTTGAAAAGATCTCGTCAAGGCATTGCCGTTTTTTATGATCAAGATCTGGTCAATTTTGCTAATGATGAGAAACCTCTCTGAGACATTCACCAGGAGGGTTAGTCAGAACACTAGTATTGAATTTGATACACAAGTTAAAGAAAATTGACTTTTTATTTCAATCTCTTTTACCTGTTTACTAAATTACTGTTTTCCTGGTCGAGGACACGACACGTAGAAAAGAACATTTACTCCGAAAAAGGTTTTGCCCTGAAAATGTCTATCAAATCCACAGATTCGATATGACCCGGCCCTCCTTAAGAGTTTATGATGTCAGTGGAGCAGATACGACCCCTGAATAGATTTTGCATCCTCGCGGAATAGATACAGCCTTCCGGATCGATATACTTAATCTGTAAACCAGGTAAGACACTCCGAAAAAATTTACGCCTTATCAGGTACTGCCATCCAGAGGTCTATAAGGTCAGTAGAGCAGACATAGTGCTCCAAGTAGGTTTTTTAGGTTCGCAGACCAGATACGGCCATACATATCGAAGTAATTGATCCGCAGATACGATGCTACCAATAAATTTACGCTGTCCACAGACTAGATACGATCCTCCAATAGATTTTATAAGGTCAGTAGTGCAAATATGACCCTCCATATAGGTCTTTCAGGCCCGCAGACCAAATACGGGTTTCTGGATACATTTTATATGGATCACAGACCAATTATGACCCTTCAAATATGTTTACACTGTCCACATGCCAGTTACGGCCCTTCAAGTAGCTTTCATTCATCAGATCAGATACGGTCTTCTTCGTAGATTTATCAGGTTCGCAGATTCAGGTATGACCCTGCGAAACAGTTTATCAGGTATGATGATGAGAAACAGTCCTCTGAATGAGTTTTTCAGGTCAATAGGGACTCTGAGAATAGGTGGGTCAGGCCTGGAGATATGTTCACAAAATTTTATGATGAAGAAATCTTTCAAGCATTGCATTTTATTTCATCTGTTTCTGTCTACCTTTCCAAATGAGTTCACCATGTTTATTTGCTGCCAGAATAATTAAACGCCCACTGCTTTTGAAAGTGGTCACAGTATTACATTTATTAAAAAAACACATTTTCTCTCTCTCTTTACCTCTCATGACTTTTTTAATTATCTCGATATAAAGAAATGTTTCTTCAAAAACCACAAAGAAGTGGTATATTTATATTATTACATGGCCAACAGAGTGAAATTGGTAACAAAAGATTCATGAGTACAATTTTTAACCCTCCAAGTGGTTTCGACGAGATATCTCGTTGTATCATAGTTCAAACTTTTAACTTTTTTAAGTACGATGTGACTTAACTTTAGATACTTAAGTACTTTAACTTTGTTAACGATATCTCGTTAACAAAGATCTGGCTAATTTTGCCAATGACGAGATATCACTTTATCAGGATATTGCCGATTTCTTACGATGAAGAGATCAAGACTTGGTCAATGTTTTTAAGTACGATATATATCATCCAAAAGAGAGAGATATCGCGTCGAGACAACAGCCAAGAGAGTTAAAGACAGATTTTATTTCTATTTTCTCCATACTTTGTATCATTTGTTTTCTTATGTAAGTTGTCATTCTTTCAGAAGCACATAAGCACAAATACGAGAAAAGAAATAACATGAATTATTTATTTCAGAAGCAGAATACAGTAAAAAACATAATTTTGATAATAAATAGCGTATGAATAAAAGCAACGAATAGTCCCACCGTTATTATTTTCAAAACTACGCTTTCCTTTGAAGACAACATTTTTTATGCCTTATCTAGAAATCTTTAAGAGGTAAAACAGCGTTTACCGCAAAATAAACTTAATGTTTCTTCTTTTTCACAATTGTAGCTCAGAAGAATTTTTATCATGATGAAATTGAACCATTAATCTTCATGAAACTGGAAATCTTAAATTACAGAGGTTTATGACTTTTTTTACGTTTGGAAATGTGTTTTGAACCAGTGAAACTCATAACTACGCCACATTTTTTTAACAGCACACTTAGTGCAGTTATAACGTATATTAAATAGGGTACTCTTCATGGTTATTTAACCTCATAACCCATCCATTAAAAACTCGCTTTTAACTTTGCATGCATAAATGGTACTTATGTGTTGGAACATTAGGAGTTCTAAAAACGTTACATTGTTTTAAACTATTATACATATGTTGATAAGTACTAGTTTTAGATTTTTTTTCAGCTTATCAACAAATTCAATGTTTTTTAATGCCGGACCATTGATCTTTCGTCCTTCAGCGCTACGATGGATGGACTGACTGCTACTAGTTAAGGAGCAATCCAGTGTGGGTAAGCTACTACTACTCTTAATAGGGACTAATCACCAACATCTATTCGCTTACAAACCGAGATTTGAGCCCACAAGTGAACATATTTTTTTCATTACGTGAATAGAAAATTGAATTCTCTACTCAAATTGTTTAAGCTTGGTGACTTTCTTGTAAGTTTTTATAGAAAATTACGACTGGTCAGTTCATTTGAATAGCACCTTGGGAGATAAATTTACTGATACTGTTTACAAATTATGGAAAAGGTGAGATATTAAGTAAAAGATGCAACCCTTAACCAACTGCGTCCACATCGTAGGTAGGTAGTTAATTCACATCGCACTGGAGCACTACAACGAGCTATTTTGGCGACGTTGCGGAATCAACCCCAAGGGGAAAGATCCGAGGACAGCACCAAGTAATTTTGAACCACGAGTCCAGTGTAAACCTATTCGTAGGGCCGTATATGATCTACGGAAAGCGTAAAAATATCGAGAAAGCCGTACCTGGTGTGCGGGCTGATTTAACCTATTCGGAGAGCCATATCACGTCTGGGGGCAAAGAAATCTATTCCAAAGGTCATATCAGATCAACGTGTCTGAAAAATAATTGGCGAGACGTATCTGGATTGGTGGGCACTTAAAGCTAATCGGAAGGCCATATACAATCCGAAATCCTCATAAAAATTATTTTCAGGGTCGTATTTGGAATGCGGATAGTTTAGACATATTAAGAAGGCCGTATCTGGTATTAAGGTCTGATAAAAATATTTGGAGGTAGTATGGGGACTTCGGGTCAGTTAACTTGTGTGCACAGGTAAATAGATATTTTTAATAAACGTCGCACTGGAGGAACATAATGAGCAATGGACAACATCTGTGCACAAGATCGTATACGGGCTGCAGAGCTGATACAAATATTTGGAAGGTCATATCAGGTCAACGATACTGATAAAAATATTCTGACAGTCGGAATAGATATATATATATATATATATATATATATATATATATATATATATATATATATTGAGTCGCATAAGCACAATTTTGTTCTATGACTTTTTGCCATTTTTCCTGCAGCTGGAAAACTCTTTTTTTTTTTTAAAGAAAAATCATTAGCCTTATTCGTAAAGAAGTTGTTGAGGTGCTATTTTACAGTCTCCAAAGAAATGAAACTCCAGGCCGTTCAGAGAATTTTGAAGTGACCTGAAGAGGTGCAAATCAGAAGGGCAAAGTCTGGTGAACATGGGGGTGACACAAAACATTTCAGCCATACTCAATAACTCTTTGTCTGACATTCAGTACAATGTGGGGCCACGAATCGTCATGCTGGAAGAAAACACCTCAACGATTGGTCAGTTTTCGATCGATTTTTTGCAACGATTTTTGCTTTTAATATTGCCATTGGAGAACTGTTTTTTTCCCCGAATTTATTGTCGGATTTTGTGGCAACAATTCATAAAAAACAATTCCTATGTTGTCCCACCATACAGAAAGCCGTTTACAGAGGATGGTCGTCCAGAGCGGGCATCATCTTCCAGGCTGAAATTTCCACGCTTAATTTTATCGAAACGGCTTCGAACTGTGGCCTCAGAAATAGCAAGATGTCCATATAAAACACACATTTTACGAGCAGTCTGAGTAGCATTTTTTCCTTTCTTATAATAAAACAGCATATGACGAAAATGAACTTTCCGGTTCTCCATTCTTAGCACTGCAGTAAAACAAAAATTATGCCTCAACACGTGCTATAATTATGTAGTGTAAGCAGAAAAGAGGGACCGAATTTAAACATCTGCTTCAATCAAGGTCACTTGTCACTCCTTGTCAGCGGAAGCAAAATAATAATAACAAAGCTAGCTTCGATTTGAAAACACAGACCCAATATTTGGAGGGTTGTATCTATCTGAGAACCTGAAAAATATTTTTAAGGCTGCAGCTGCACTTAAACCTTGTATCTATAATATTATTAAAGGAAGTGTTTGTCTGTCTGTTTGTCGCAAAATCATGACGATTCTATGGCACTTACAGCATTGAGATTTGGTGCACAGTTAGTCCGAATTTTTCGCAATTTTTGGGTCGCGGCGAATTTTAAAATTCAATCTAGAAGAATTTTAAATGAATTTAATGAAATTTTATCATTATTGAATGCTACAGCATAGAAGAGATCACATATTCGTAATTTATTGCTTTCATTTCCGTTTTGATTTTTATCGGAGGAATACTTTTTCAGCCACACGATAAAAACAATATCTTAACTAGAGTCAATTAGTTCCTTTTCTATCTCCTAGACCGTTAAAGATAGAGTAAAAATTTCAGCGGATTTGAAATCTGCTGAAAATTTCTTTCAGATCCATACCTAAAAATATGACTTTTTTTTTTATATAAATAACTTTTAAATTGAATATATCTTTTATATTTTGGCACGAGATTGTGATGTTACGGTAACTTTCCCTTTCCAAAAATAAACAAATGCATTTCGTGCCGTTCGCGTTAGAAAAAAACAGATTACATTTCATGTCCCATTTCCGCGAATGAGAGCAAGAAATAAAAAAACGTATTGATTGGGATTGTTAAGCTTTTTTTCGTAAAATCAGAATCGCTAAAGATAGATTGAAAATTTCAAAGGATTTGAAATCTGAGGAAATTTTTATTTTAGATTGATACTTAAAAATAGGATTTTCTTTAAATAAATAATTTTTAAATTGAATATATCTTCACCGGATTTCAAATCCGGTGAAGAAATATTGAATTAAAAAATTATTTATTTAAAGAAAATCCTATTTTTAAATCTGCGGAAAATTTTACACCAGAGTAATACCTTACATCACGGCGTTGCTTGTAGTTTGCTTTGCAAACGAACACCACGGGCACGGGCAACGCCGGGCTAGTGATAATAACATGCAACGGATTAGCTATCGGAGGGTTGCGAGTTCGAATCCATACCAAGACCGTATTAAACCCGGTGGTGCACGTTTAATCTGTCGTTGCCTCAATTGTCTCGTCGTTGGCGTGGTATCGACGTTTGGAGAGCGGAGTGCCATGTCAGGTATGACCTTGTCATCTGATCGTGGTTCAAAATTACCTGGTGATGTACTCGGACCTTTCTCTTCGAGTTAGATTCGGGACCGTCATCACTAGTCCGTTGTGTTGCTCCAGTGCGACATTGATTAAAATACCTACCTATTATGCATATATTTGTCATAGCAACAGTCAGAAAATTGCAATTGCACAATTTGCATCGCAGAATAAAACGGAAGATAACAATCGATAGGGATTAAGGTGTATGTATACACTAGAAATAGCGAAAATCGACCAGAATATCGATTTTTTTATTATTATTTCAAAATATTCTCCAACTTCTAAGCTTTCAAACGATACCAAGATCTTGTACGTATTCTGAATATTTTTCTAGTTACAGGGTTTTTTGTTAGGTACTGTCACCGAAAATTCTAGTTTCGATTTCTAAACCTGAAGTAAACAATGACTATTATCAAGAATTTTGTTTTAAATTTTATGTTTGGTAAAATAATTATTGATTTTTAATATTTCATTATTTAATTTATATCGTTTGGCAACAATATTTAACAGTAACTGTATATTTTAAGCCTGTTTATTTAGTTTATTTCTACTCTTGCCTGCTGCTGTTTACTAGATTCTTACGCGCCATTTTTGAATTAAAATGGGATCCAAAACACGAAAAAGTCGTTCAAAGAACAGAAGGTTTGTCACAAACCAACATTCCAAAGAAACATCTGCTGAAAAAACCCCAGAAATTGATCAAGATGATCACCCTCTACACACTAAGTGCCCAAAGGGTATTGACAGTTGGTACTCCAACCAGCGTGCTGCAGCTATGGGTAAAGAAAAGGAATACAAACACAAAGGAGGATTGCCGCTCAACTTGCTAAAACATGTTAAGCCTATCTACTCACGACTTACAAGTCCTGAAATGCTGGAAAAGTGTCTTCACGGGCAAACACAAAACAACAATGAATGTTTACATTCACTAATCTGGAAGCGGTCACCAAAAACAAAATTTTCAGGTGTCGATTCAGTAAAACTTTCAGTTTTTGATGCCGTTATGAATTTTAATTGCGGATTTAAGCCCGAATTAGAAGTTATGAGGCGGATGGGCATCCGTCCTGGACATTTCATGGTTAATGGCCTACAAAAAAAGGATAAATTAAGAATTAGTGAAAGTATACGACAGTCTACACCATTGCAGAAACAGCGAAGGAAGTATTTGCGAGGGGCCAAAAAAAGAAAAGAGGACAAAAAAATTGAAAAAGAAGGACCAACTTACATTTCTGGAGGGTTTTAGCTATAGATAGGCAATATTTTTTATCAATTTTATTACAATATCATTTTGAAAACATGTTTCCAAAACTTTAAACTCAATTTCTGAAGAACTGTGTTTTTGCAATAGGATGCTTGGTTCCTTACGTGATAACTTCACAATGAAATCACCTATTATAATTATTTTTGTATCACTATGATCTATATAATACAGTGGATGTTTTGAGCCTCAATCAGAGTATTTAGTCAAGAAATAAATTTTTAATTGATTTTTAAATATTAAAATTTCTGAAAAAATGTGATTTTTTCACACTTTTTTGGTTAAAAAATTCTATAAAATTTTTTTTTTTCTAGCAACTTGATGGAGGCTCAAAACATGAAGAATAGTATTACGAACAATTTCCAACAGGAATCGTCTTTCTGTACAAATTACAATTTGAGATATCACGTAACAAAAAACATACAAATTAGTTATTATATCTTAATTAGACAATTAATTATTGGCACAATCTGATTTTTTTTTACAGAAATGATTTTAAGAATACACCAATCACCTGTGGTAAAAAAACTGGATTTTTTAAGTCAATATTAAAAAACAAATCTTCTAGTGTATACGTACGCCTTAATGTTTTCTACGAATATAAATGTTTAAAATTTGTCGAAGGGGCCGTCTTCATATTAAATTGGGTGCATTTGCTCCCATAATTTCAATACGAACCCCCATCTTTTATCACAAATGTGGATTCTACACAAAATTTCAGACGGATTTGATGAAATAATAATGTAAAACGGCGTAAAATTGACCGAGAGAAATTCATAAAAACCATTGAGTGAGAACCATGGTCGAAATTCAATCACATTATAACTATTATTAAAGACTTGAAGTAACCGTCACAGTCAATGACCTGTTGCAGGAGACATTCTGACTGAATCTCAGAATCTGTTGGCAGAAATTACAGTTTTCACTTTGTGAACAATCCTCAATAACGATAATTATCATCGATTTTTGCACAATCTCACTGCGCTACTATTTATGCACGTAATGAGCAGGAATTAGGAATTCCGATGTTTCAGTAACAGTTGAATCACATGGCGTCAAAATTTTCCCGTGTTTCTATTCATAATTTTTATGCATATTAATTTTATAATTGGTAAAAAATAGTAAATTTAGTTTGATAATTAAAATGTTAAAAGATTGTGTTTGTGTTTTTGGGTAGCAAAGGATGATAAAACAGTTTTCAAGAAAAATTAATATTTATAGCAAATATAACAAAAAACGCGAAACACCATTTGGAGATCTTATTTTCAAAAACTTACAAATCGGTGAAAAATACAATAAAATTGATGATTTTTTTTCCTTCCGCCTGAAATTGCGTATAGAATCCAAGTTTGTGATAAAAGATGGGGATTCGTATTGAAATTATCAGAGCAAGCACCACCTTTAATACGAAGACCTCCCCTTAGACAAATTTTAAATATTCATATTTGTAGAAAACATTCATCCCCATAGATTCCTTCCGTTTCGTTTTGCGATGTAAATTGTGGAATTGCGGGTGGATAGTTTTTTTATTTGACGGCTGTACATCAGTCCTGTTAGATGGTATCCATTACGGTTTTACTTTTAAAAGTTCCAGTATTTTAAGGAAATAAAATCAAGGAATTTCAGATGAATTTTATTGCTTTGCATCTTTTGAGAATTGAAAGTCTTATGAATGGGATATATAAAGGAGCATCATGTTTTACGTACATCATCGGTTGAATCGAACAATAGGTTAAAGCGATGATCTACTAGTATATGAGCATGGTTATTAATTGTATTATTTTGAGTCGTTCGCGGAAAAAGGCGTAGTTAGAGTTTAATCCATCAGGGGTGTAGGAATTTGGAGAAAGCTTACTGGATTAGGGACTCCATTACTAAGTTGATTGACAGAAAAGTCGGAGTTTCTAAAGTTCGGAACTGTATCTCAAGTGCTATGGAACGCACATGGTAATTGCAAGGGGAAGAAGAAGGAAATATTATAAGTGAGCTGATGAATTAGAGCCTGGATAAACAGGCCAGGAAGTTAAGTTAAAGCTATGTAAGTATGCATTGCGATAGGAGGAACTAGATGACTTTACTGTAGCAATAAGATTAAGTAAAATGGTTTAGAAACAAAGACCAAAGTAGTGAAAAAGAGGAGTTATACTGACTGTTACGCTCTAGGTGGTTTCGACAAGATCTTGTCTATCAAGATATGACTGAATTTGCTAATGACCATATATACCCTTCATCAAGATGTTATCGATTTTTTTGTGACCAGATCAAGAGTTGGTTTGAATTTTCAAATGACGAGATAGGTCGTCCATCAACATCTGGTCAACTTTGCCAATGATCAGATACCTCGTCGACGCAACCACCAGTAGAGTTAAGCGACTTATTCTTTATGATTATATTAGGGAATCTTCTCCGTTTCAGGACACCATGCTATAACACCATTCATTATAGAATTATACACAGTCCAGTCACATTAATGTGACCACCTGTCAAAAGCCAGAAATAACCACCTTTGGCAGAGAGACGCTGCGGCACCGCTGCGAGACGTGGAGGAAGTGAGTCAATTAGGTTTCTGAAGGATTTTACTGGGATGTTGAGCCATGCCGACTCCAGTGCCGTGGCCATTACGCGGTTTAGGATCCATGGCGCGAACAACCCGATCGAGGTGGTCCCACAGATTCTCGATTGGGTTTAAATCCAGTGAGTTTGCTGGCCAAGGGAGTACGGTAAAGTCATCCTGGTACTCTTCGAACCACGCACATACACTGCGAGCTGTATGACACCTCGCATTGTCCTGCTGGTAGATGCCATCATTCTGAGGAAAAATAATTCGCATGAAGGGGTGGTCATAGGCCTTTAAGGACAGATGCGTACTTGTGCTGATACATCGTGCCTTCCACAATGATGAGTGCACCCAGTGAATACCAGGAAAACATTCCCCAAACCATAATGCTCCCTCCTCCAGCCTGGAGCCTTCCGGCAATTGTTGCAGGGTGTTTGCTTTCAGACGTTTCACGCCGTATACCCTAACGTCCATCTCTCCGATGGAGCATAAAACGTGATTCATCGGAAAAAGCCACCTGTCGCTACTCTGTGGACGTCCAGTTGCGGTACTGGCGTGCAAATTCCAGCCTTCGTCGCCGATGAACAGCAGTCAGCATAGGTGCATTAACCAGGCGTCTGCTGTGGAGCACCATGCGCAGCAACGTTTGCTGAACCGTTTTTGAGTATACACTCTTGGTAGCCCCTTGGTTCATCTGGGCGGTCAGTTGCACGTCTATTCGTCCGAACGCATCTCCGTAGCCTTCTTTCGCCTCTGTCATCTATAGCCCGTGGTGCACCACATGTGCCACTCCACTGATTTTGGATAGTGCCATTTTGCCATGCACGGTATACTTTTACTTCGGCGGCACGCGAACAGTTCACAAAATTAGCCGTTTCCGAAATGCTTCCATCCTTGGCCCGAAAGCCAATAATTATTCCCTTTTTGACGTCGGATAAATCGCTATGGTTCCGCAGTAAGCCAACGATTGAAATGCTTTCCGATGCCCTAGGACATCCTTTATACACACTCCACTGCAATGTGCTGCCACCTGCCTTTTGTGATTGGTTATTTCACGTTGACGTCGAAAGTTGGTGGTGGTCACATTAATGTGACTGGACTGTGTATATAGCAAGTTATTGGTAATTTAATTTGAGTAATGCTTCATTTTTGTATATACATTTACACTGAAATGATAAAAACACTGGTAGAAGATTTTAACAATTGATAGGCCTCCCACTGAAGCTTATAATTGCAGAAGTACTTAGGGACATGAACTCTATGGCCTTGTGAAAGTAGACTGTAGGCACTAAACGCCATACTTCCTGCAGAGCAGTCCACCGTTTTTCTGTATGCCTATGTGTAAAAATCTGTGTTCCATAATGCGTAGCATGACATCCCAGATTTGTCTAATAACGCTGAGATCTGGTGACTTGGATAGGAATGGCAAGTCTTCAAACTCTAATGAGAATTTCTCAAACCATAATTAGTCTTGTTTTAACTTGTGTGGGAGAGAATTGCCCTGTTCGAAGAGTACAAATCAATCATAATTAACACAGGGCGTTAAAGGATGTAGCTCGTCATAAAGGATGCACATATATCGTGACCTATAATAGACTCTTGTCTCATTGAATGCCAGCTAAACAAACCCCATAACATTACGGAGCCACAACAAGCCTGTACAAACCCTGTCAACAAGTGTCATCCATGGCTTCATGGGGTTTCCTCCACACACATCCTTCCATCAGCCCCAAACATTTGGAAACGCGACTCGTAAGACCAGTCTGATTATTTCTAGTCATCAAGTGTCCAGTGAGTGTGTTACCGAGCCCAGACGAGGCGCATAGCTGTATGTCGAGAATTCATCAGGGGTCATAGAGTTTAATCTCGGTTTCTAAAGCCCATATTTTGGAGGGCAAATATTTTGGACCCATATTTTGGAAGCCCATATTCACACAGTCTACGTGGTTATGTTTGCTGAGGGCCCAGCAAGAAATTCCAATGTCAATGGTCTAGAAAGATATTAAGACACACGTATCCCACCCCCTTCACAATTAAATCCACTAAATTTAAGCATGTGTAAACTAGATTCATATAAGTCGTTGGTGTCTTGGTAAGTGTTTTTATTCAATTACGAAACTTGTTTTGCACTAGGTCTCTGGAATTTAGGAGAGATGCTTTCTTTAATGGCGATGTATGGCTCAGATAACGCACGCCTACTCTTATCAACATTTCTTTACAGGCTCTGTGAATTTACAGGTGGTGTAAAACAGAGTGCCGCGCTAGCTAGAGATTAAGGGCCGTTCTGCCACTATACTTACGCAATGGTCTATTTTTTGGAGCATTTGAGAAATTAGCCAAGAACTTCCCAGTTCAGATAGCACGAGGCGGGTCTGTTTCTCATCACGCTAAGATAACAAGTGGGTAAATGAAAGGATGAAAAGGACTAGGAGGGGATCGATCTTTTGTGTGACACGAGCTTATTTGCTGTGGGAAAAACAACCTCGTCACTGCTTTATCGGAAATCATCCGTGGAACTTGGCATTCGAAAGGCGTAACGTAACGACATAGCCAAAGGGAAGTAACAAGACGGATAGAGTATTGCTGTTGCTGTCTACAGGGGAAACCATGTCGGTGGGAAGTGAAGTATCAGAACATCCTGGGAAAATAGTCGAGAAGGAAAACATAAGATGGCTCTGTGTGTATGTGTATCGGGTAATTGCATTTTCATCAATGATTTTTTTTAAAGACTGCATCACTGGTTTTACTAAAAGACACCTTCCTAGTGGTTGTCTCGAGGATACATCTCGTCGTTAGCATTACTGACACAATCTCAGTGGACGAGATAACTTGTTATTTGCAGGAAATTGACCAGGTATGGATCTTGTCATCCTCGAAAAATCGACAGTACCTTTAGGACGAGATATCTCGTCATCAAGATATTGACGGGTCCCGTCAATAAGATTTTGACGACATATCTCATCATCAAGATACTGACAGGTCTCGTCATCAAAATCCTGACGAGATATCTCGTCATGGACATATTGATTAGGCAACCCATTGTCAATATATTTAAGAAATATTTCACCATCATCGAAATTAGCCAGATTTCCACGGAAGAGATATCTAGTCTTTAGCTTAACTTACCTTATCTTGATGGACGAGATATCTCGTCATTTGAAGAGAAGTGACCAGGTATTGATCTAGTCATCCTCCAAAATTCAGCCATATCTCGATGAGGAGATGTTTCGTCATCAAGATACTGACTAGTTATCTCGCCATAAAGATATTGACGAGATATCATCTCTTCATAAGATATTGAAGAGATATCTCACTATCCAGATACTGACGAGAAATCTCGTCACTATTAAAATTGGTCTGATCACAATGGACTATATATATCTTGTCGAATTCGTTTGGAGAGCTAGGTCTTTCGCGATAAATTTTAATTAGAGGAGCATCAAAATCCAACAATTGAAATCAATATTGATTTTTAAATTTGATATCTATGAACACATTTTAATATCAGAGAATTATGACACAAAGAATATACGTCGACTTACAAGTGAAACACGCAAAGTCAAAATTTTAAGATAATATTTTGGTATTTCTAGGTTGAAATATAATAATCTCTTGTCTGTGGTCAAACCCACTACATCATATATTTTTTCTGCGTGAAGGTTAAATTTCTTTTTGACGAATACACTTAATAAGTGAAGTTAAGAAGAAGAATGTTTTTTCTTCGTTCTCTCAGAACTTAGCTTCTTGCTTGGTGTTTTTCACTTGTTAAGTCAACGCTGTATACTGGGGTGATATTTTTTCTTTCAGTGAAGGTTAAATTTCTTCTTAACGAATACACTTATTAACTGAAGCTAAGAAGAAGGATATTTTCACTTCGTTTTCTCAGAACGTAGCTTCTAGCTTAGTGTTTTTCACTTGTAAAGTCAACGCTGTTTACTGGGGTGATATTTTCTCTTTCAGTAAAGGTTAAAATTCGTTTTGACGAATACACTTAATAAGTGAAGCTAAGAAGAAGAATGTTTACCATTCGTTTTTTCAGAATTTTGCTTCTGGCTTAGAGCTTTTGACTACTCAGGTAGTCAACGTTGTATATTGTTGTGTGTTTTGGAAGTATTATAGAAGACTGAAACCGACAGAAAAGTGCTGGATGAATTTTTTACATCGGTAGGCCATACAGTAACACAACTTCCTGAAAAAATAACCAAGGAGAAAAACATCCAAAGCTTCTGTATAAGGTAGTTGCATTTTCATCAATGATTCGCTAAAATATTATTTGTCACTCGTTTTAATCCAATAAATGAAATCAATTTTAAGGGTAAACTGAAATTCGTGAAACATAGAAACCCGTAATGTATAATGGCAGTGCTGCTTTTTAAATTATACATGAACATATATTAATGAATTGTTATGAACATATCGCACCCCGGCAAGAAAAGGGACACAGCTCAAAATTGCAGAATTTGAGAAACATCAAATTAAAGGATAGTGGAAAAGAGGGTAAGTGTACGCACCTAGTGGTTTTTTATTTATAAAAAGTAAAATAATTAAGATATAGGTTTCAAAATTTTACACAGTGTACTTTATTTAACTGTGAATCAATCAATCCAGGCTACATGATTTTTATCTCTTATCATTTAAGTAAGAAAATGTACAAAAAAAAATGAAAACTGCGTACTCTTGCCCTACATGGAGGCTAAGAGTACGCAGGTAGGGTGGGCAACAGTACGCACCGGATATGTCCTAACAATAGTCGCATACAAAAGACCCATTGCCTTCGTATGCACTGCAATCTTCGTGCCACCAATCTTTGCACAATCCATATTGAATACAGTCTTCGTTATAAGAATTATCACATCCTGGACAAATAACTAGTGTCATCATCTTCAACAGAAAACATAGGCTGGGCTGAGCTCGTTGATGGTTGTTGGTCGTCATAAGAAAAAGTCAATCCTTTTTCTACGTTTTGTTGCTTTTTTGTTCGTTTTATATTTAACCTCTCACTTTCTTTTCTGATTTGTTAAGAATCTTTGCCTTTTGCTTTTTTACTCTATCTTCCAAAAGGGTTTTAATAGGTGAAGATGTCGTGATTTCAGACTTAGGGCAGGACTCTTTCTTTTCTGGTTCACATTTTCGTTTTTCTTTTGCTTTGGAAGCGGTAAAATTGAATGAATGCTAACAATAAGTTTACTGCAGATAGAATTTTCTGCAGGACTAGGTGAAATATGTTGCGAATTCTTGGCCTCCTCAAGAGCTTGACTAAATCGCTGCTAACGACAGCATGTCACAGAAAGATAAACTCTAGCTACACCAACTTGTAACTTATAAGATATGCTTTAATATGAAATAAGTTTATAAAAATTATTTCACTCCATATAATGACAAACACTTATGTTCTATGATCGAAAAATTCCTAGAAAAGTAAGAAAACTGAATTTTTCCTTGTAAATTGAAAACGAAGTTTAGCAAATCGATGGTGATAAGTTGTAATCTAACACAATAGCAGCAGAACTAAAACGCCACAATGGCGATTGTATGCAGTGTTGCCAACAAGGTAAAATTTCCCTCGTATTACCAGCCGCCCGCGTAATCTTCCCCACCGTTTCTCTACTATAAAACTTATATTGAAATAATATAAGCTTCTCTTTTATATTTTAGGTAAGTATTTATGGTCGTAACTTCTATTATATTCTACAGAATAGTAATATAACACGCTGGGGCACCTCATACATATTTTCAATGACATGACATCAACATTTTTATTGTTTGACTTGTGTCACTTTTTTTGTCGGGGTGCGATACATTATAATATCATAGTACCGTGATAGAAATTGAAAAGAATACTGGGTGTTTCGACAAAATCTCTGTCCAAATTGTAAAGGGTGGTAGAAGGGCTTAAAATAAACATTTTCATAAAATTAAATATATTTTTACAGCAAACAATCGTCCGTTCCTGTTTGCATATCCAACATGATATGCATAGCTGCGAGCTCCGAATTCGTGTAGCGATGTATGCCGCTGAAAATGAATGACTTTTTAATGAAATAGGCGGAGCATGTGAGGTTAGTCGTTGACTTAAGATCTATGACCGTAAGTCACGTGGGCTCACGAGTAGACTCAGCCAATTGGCTATTGAAGCTCAGTCTAGTGCTATATTACGTCACAGAAACCCGATATCAAGCGGTATTTCCGTACACCCATTTTTGGCAAAAAATATTCGTCATGGGCCCTTCTACCACTCTTTACAATAGACGAAATAATTTCGAAACTCCATGTATAGAATAGGGTGCGTGTTAAACTTATTGCAGAGAAGACCAAGTGCTGAATGAATTTTTAACTGAGGAATTATGTTGCTGGATCGTGTAGTGTCAAAACATCATAGAAAAATAGCTAATGCGGAAAATATTCAATGGCCTTCTATCGCGTAGTTGTATTTTGATCAGTTATTCTCTGAAATATCAAGTGTAGTTGGTTTTACTTACGGTCACCAATGTTCACATTGACCTGTTTCGGATTGGGAATATTGCCCGACAATATCTCAAAAAATTTCAATTTAAGACACAAATTTTAGAGGAGTGTTATATAGATCAATATTAATTCCAATCGCATTCCAAGGCACTGTGACACTAGAATATATTCATTTTGATGTGAAATCTAGTTTAAAGTTCAAAGGAGTGTATTTAATTGAGATTGTTGGAACTGTTTATTATTAACAAAATTTGTAACAGGCGTTAATAGGTACAAAATTGAGAACTTGAAAGAGATTAAGATAGACTACCAAAACTCAAAATCTTAGAAATCGATAGATTAGAAAGTGTTGAAATATTACATCCCTTGATCCTTTAAATGGTTTCGCTAACAAAGAGATATCTCGTCCAAAATCCGAAAATCTTTTCTAATGACGAGATATCTCGTCATTAGAAAATATCTCGTCATTGCCGATGTTTTTACAATGTCGAGATAAAGATGTGGTTACTTGTTTCTAGTGGCAAGATATTTATCTCATTACGGTCTGGTCAGTTTTGACTTCATATAATGTATGACGATATATCTCGTCGAGAAAACCACCAGGAGGGTTAAAAGCCTAAATATCACTGACTTTACTCAAGGATCAAAATTAATTTCAGTTGTAAACTCTTTAATCCGTGGAAAATTGTTAAAATGTCTGAAATTCAACTTTTACGAGAATCGCAGTGCAATGAAATTATGCATCAATGGATACTACTTTCTACTCAGGCCATAAATCACAAAGAATTGGCAGTATTGCAGAGGGTTTCGAGAAAGAAAATAGTGAAGCAGGGAAGTTTTAAATAGCTGAGATGATAAATATGCCATTTGTTTCGAAAGTGGTTGTGTGAGGAAAAACACTAAATTTAACTGTTTATGTAAGTCTATCACGAAAGTTTCAGATATTTTCTTACGCCTTATTACGGAAATACAAAAAACCACATTTTTTTAAGACGGATACACCCTGAAATAATGGAAGCGAATTCGGAATTCAGGCAGTGATAAATTTAAGGCGGAAAGTTCTGAGGTGAATATAGTCTCCAGTATAAATTTCAAAAAAGCAGTATATATATGATAGTGCAATGGAACACAACTTTAAAGTGATTTTCGGTGGAATGATGTTTCCCAGTCTTTCCATGCATTGATGTAATGTATGTGTGGGGGGGGGGGGCTGGTGTTGTCATGGTGTGGAATGTCCTCACGTTGGACTGGTGTGGTATTGGGTATTTTTAATTAAAGTCACACTGGAGCAACACAACGGGCTATTGGTGACGGTCCGGGATCAACCCCCGAAGGGAAAGATCTGAGGACAACACTGCGTAATTTTGAACTACGATCAGATGACGAGTTCACACCTGATCCGGCTCCCCACCTGTCCAAACTTCCACACCACGCCAACGCGGGGACATTGAGGTCACAACAGATTTAACGTCCACTAGTCCCCTTTGTACACGATGGAGAGGAATGGAAGTTTAGAGAGTGGGACACCAGCTCAAGTGTTAACCTCGTCATCTGATCATGGTACAAAATTAAGAGGTGTCCTTGGATATTTCCCTTCGATATTGATCAAGAACCGTCACCTTTAGCCCGTTGTGTTGCTCCATTGAAGAAAAAAAAATCAACTACCTTCCAATCCTATATTTACATGTAGCTTTGTCTATTTAATAATAGCTTCTATGACAACGGGAAATAAGATATTTATCTTAGTATGAATTTTAAATCATCGAATGAACTTATGTATCTAAATACATTTAATTGAAAGATACAAGTTGAATTGCTTTTAAATGTAGTTTCTCGATTTTTGTATCTGCATAACTTGATAAATTATTAATTGTACTAATAAAATTTGTAAACTTGTTAAATACACAGTCCAGTCGCATTAATGTGGACACCTGTCAAAAGCCAGATTAACCACCTTTGGCAGAGCGGACCGCTGCGAGAAGTGCAGGAAGAGAGTCAATTAGGTTTCTGAAGGTGTTCACTGGGATGTTGAGCCATGCCGACTCCAGTGCCGTGGCAAGCTGCGCCAGATTACGCGGTTGAGGAACCATGGCGCGAACAACCCGATCGAGGTGGTCCCACTGATTCTCGATTGGGTTTATATCCGGTGAGTTTACTGGCCAGGGGAGTACGGTAAACTCATCTTGGTGTCTTCGAACCACGCACATACACTGCGAGCTGTATGACATCTCGCACTGTCCTGCTGGTAGATGCCATCATGCTGAGGAAAAATAATTCGTATGTAGGGGTGGACATGGTCGGCAACGACAGATGCGTACTTGTGCTGATCCATCGTGCCTTCCACAATGATGAGTGCACCCAGTGAATGCCAGGAAAACATTTCCCAAACCATAATGATCCCTCCTCCAGCTTGGATCCTTTGGCAATTGTTGCAGTGTGTTTGCTTTCAGACGTTTCACGCCGTATACCCCAACGTCCATCTGTCCGATGGAGCATAAAACGTGATTCATCGGAAAAAGCCACCTGTCGCCCCTCTGTGGACGTCCAGTTGCGGTACTGGCGTACAAATTCCAGCCTTCGTCGCCGATGAACAGCAGTCAGCATAGGTGCATTAACCAGGCGTCTGCTACGGAGGCCCATGCGTAGCAACGTTCGCTGAACCGTTGTTGAGGATACACTCTTGGTAGCCCCTTGGTTCATCTGGGCTGTAAGTTGCTCAACAGTTGCACGTCTATTCGTCCGAACGCATATCGAATATCCGTAGCCTTCGTTCGCCTCCGTCATCTATAACCCGTGGTGCACCACATGTGCCACGCCGCTGATTTTGGATAGTGCCATGTACGGTATACTTTTACCACGGTGGCACGCGAACAGTTCACAAAATTAGCCGTTTCCGAAATGCTTCCACCCTTGACCCGAAAGCCAATAATCATGCCCTTTTGGACTTCGGTTAAATCGCTACGTTTCTGCATTACGCCAACGATTGAAATGCTTTCCTATGCACTAGGGCATCCTTTATATACACTCCACTGCAATGTGCTGCCACCTGCCTTTTGTGATTGGCTAGTACACGTTGACGTCGAAAGTAGGTAGTGGTCACATTAATGTGACTGGACTCTTTATTTAAGGAAAATAAAACACATTTCAATGCATTTAATATCCAAACATTTCAGAGTACGGTTGATTGCGTATCATCAGTTTGCGAAATATTTTATTTCTTCTAATTTATTTTACATCACCGATAAATTTATCATACGTTTCAAAACATATTTACCTACCGTTAGAAAATAGTAAAACTATGATCCGATGTTTGTATAGTTGTTTTTATAACCACGTGAAAAAAATAAACTAATTTAATTTCTTGAAGCATACATTGTCTTACCTGATATCCGAAATTGATTTACAACAGCCAAGAAATGTGCTCAAATCTTTAGAGCCAAAATACTATCAATTTCCCAAAATTAATCATACAATTGGAAACAAGTTTAATTACTGTTCAAAAATGAAAAAATTACATAATTGATAAGGCACTTCTACAAATTTAGTTATTTTTCATCTTTGAATCAACCAAACGAATTCCATTTCTTGAGACACGAATTGCTTTTATCTGAAATACAATATTGCATTCGCGTAGATTTACGACATCGATAAATGTATTCAAATCTTTATACCCAAATATCCCTTCAAAGAACGCGATAAAAGATTCCATGATAAGCAACTCTAAATTGAGTATTCATAAAATTCGTGCATGCGTAACTGGCTGAAATTTCATACAATAGCATTTAGCGCCAATCAAACTAAATACAATTTACTCAAGCTGGTTTTAAGTATATATATATATATATATATATATATATATATATATATATATATATATATATATATATATATATATATATATATATCTCGAAGGCACGATGCCACACATGTTAATCCGTAAAACCAAGTTTTAAATTGATATGCGTCCTATTTGTAAAATAGACGTTATCAACTCTATCCTCTGGGAGAAAATAGCGTTTGGATTGCAAATTTTACAGGCAATTAAATTATTGATTCTCTACACGCAGTTTGTTTTCGTGCTCTATTTCCATTCTTAAGTACGGATCATAGGTCAGGTAAAAAATGAGGAGATTGTCCTTGGATGTCGTTTCGTGAAAGAGTTTCTTTAAATCTGAATTTTATGGATATTTTTTTCTTCTATTAGACAAGAGAGAGACCAATACGATTACATACACACGGTTGTTTCACTTGAGGCTTTCTATGTTTAGTTGCCCTCGGGGGCATATCTCCTTTTGGTGTGTATCGACTTCATGAACCTGGTGTACTTTAGGGATATTTTCTTTTTCCCATGTGAGATTTTTAGACTATGCCTCCACTTGCGATTTTTAGTCTTGGCGACCAAAAAATCGCTGTCGCAGAAAATCTACAAGGTGCACACTGCGATAGATAAATCGCTGAATTAGAACCGTTTTCGAATGGATGTCACAGTGGTCACCAATGGATGCTACTTATGTGATAGTTTTGATGCTTCGAGGTGAGCTTTTCTTATACATTAAAATTGTTCTTTATCCTCTAATTCAAGTTTCTATCTTTGCGATCGTTGAAGATCGAGTGAAAATTTCAACGGATTTCAAATTAGCGTAAAATTCAACTCCAGATCGATACCAAAAACAGATTTATTTTTTAATTATTTACTATTGGATAATTTAGTTATTTATTAAATAATTAATTATTTATTTAAAGAAAATCACATTTAAGATATCGAGCTGGTGTAAAATTCTACACCAGATAGATACGAAAAACAGATTTATTATTTAAATATTTATTATTGTACAATTTAGTTAATTATTAAATAATTAATTATTTATTTAAAGAAAATTATATTTAAGGTATCGAGCTGGTGTAAAACTTTCCGCATATTTCAAACCCGTTGAAATTTGTACTCTTATCTCCAACAATCGTATTTTGTACCTAGGTACGACAGCCAAAAGTGTCCCTTGGTACAATAGCTGGACATTTTGAATTCGATCGCCAATATGGTAGGGTTGAAATTGGATGAACGATGCAAACAAAATATGAAGTAACCCTTGAACAGCAGTAGAATTGATTTCTAAACAGTGTGTGTCTGTTGTTGTTGTTTCACATGCCTACACTGGCAGACCAGAGGAGTGCCAGGCCCGTCGAAGACGGCAATAGGCGAGGGGGTGCGCCTTCCATATTATTGAGCCCCATTGGGAGGAAGTCCGACTTTGCTCGACATACATGGCACATCCGTTTTACAGGAAGGTCCCTTTCATACATCCATTCACTCACACATATCGTAATTTAGATCCCAATCAGAGGCCGATAACCCCCTGATCAGGTACCCCAGAGGTATTGATTTGGTATGGGAACGTGGGGAATTTGTGACCAATACCTATTTAACGTGCCCCAGTCACCATTAGTGAACACGACGGTCTTTAGCCAGGTCGAAGCGCCGATCTCGCAATCATTAGAATTGCAGGTTCCGCCGAGGACAAAACCTACAACCCTTCTGATGCGAGCCCGACGCTCTACTGACTGAGCTACCTCGGCTCGTGTGTGTCTGTAAAGCAGGGATCGAAATAAGTTGCGGCAACCACGGCAAATGCCGTGAGCTTAGCTTAAATCGCCGCTACGATCAACCCTTCTCACGTCAAGATTTACTGAGAGTATTTGAAACCGAATGTTACATTATATTTCTTTCATATACCAGCTGTTAAAAAAAATTTGTAAAAAGAAACTTCGTGAGTTAAGGTGTGCGTATACCCTAGAAGATTTGTTTTTTAATTTTGTCTTTAAAAATAAATTTTTTTTTAGCACAGGTAATTGGTGTATTCCCAACATCCTTTCAGTGATAAATATTAAATTTCGAAAATAGTTAATTATCTAATTAAAATATAATTAGCTAATTAGCATGTTTTTTGAAACATGATGTCTCAAATTCTAATTTATTCAGAAAGACGATTCCTGTTGGAAATTATTCCTAACATTATTCTTCATGTTTTGAACTTCCATGAAGTGTCTAGAAAAAAATATTTTTACTAAACAATTTTTTAATCAAGGAAAAATAAAAAACAAATTAAAATTTTTTCAGGAATTTCAACATTCAAAAATCAATTCAGGATTCATTTAAGAAAACAAAATACTCGGATTGAGGTTCAAAACATTCACTGTTTTATATAGATCATGACGATGCAAAAATAATTATAATAGATGAATTCCTTGTGGAGTTATCACGTTTAGAACAAAGCATTTCTTATTGCAAAACTAAAGTTCTTCAGAAATCGAGTTAAGTTTTGGAAACATGTCTGTTCATATGGTGACAGAACCTAACGAAAACACACTTGTAACTAAAAACTATTTTGAATATTTGCAAGAACTTTTGGTATCGTTTGAAAGCTAAGAAATTGGAAAATATTTTGAATTAATAAAACGAATATTGATATTCTGGTGGCCTTACGTGATTTCTAGTTTATACACATACCTTAACGAGGATAAGTGCGGATGGTCCTTCGCATTCAGATTTTAAGGGTGATCGAGCTGTTCAGAAATGGTTTCGTGCATGAGACCTTGCTTTTAGCTATGTAGTTATGAAACAATTGCAATTTTCTCTAACCGAATTATTGAAAGCGCCCTGACGAATCTATGGTAATTACAATTAAGAGATTTGGCACACTTGTAGTCAAATTTTTTTGCGATTTAAAGGTCCACCCCGAATTTTAAAATTCAATCTCGAACTTTTTAAAATTAATTTATTGGAATTTAATTATTATTGTGCTCCTTTGAATGGCAACATCATAAAGAAAACACAGATTCCAAATCTACTTTTTCCGTTTCCGTTTGATTTTGCGGAGAAACGATTTCAACCGTCAAAAAAAAAAATAATAAAGTATTAATTGGAGTCATGTAGTTTTTTTTTCTATCTCCTAGATCGTTCAAGATGCAGTAAATATTTCAACGTATTTGAAATCTGCGGAAACTTTATACTAGATCGATACCTAAAAATATGATTTTCTTTAAATGAATAATTTTTAAATTGTAACATTTATATTTTTTCCTATATGAATTTGGCCTCGAATTCGAGCAATCACAGATTCCATTTCCTGCGCTCAAACCATTCCGGATAAGGAAAGCAAAAAAAAACAGAAAACATTTTGACTCGCATTGTTTACTTCTTTTTTCTAAAATCGGGATCGATACAGATAGATTGAAAATTTCAACGAATTTGAAATATGCGGAAAATTTTACACCATATAGATACCTTATACGTTTTTCTTTCATTCAAAATTTTTCAATTAAATATTTATATTTTCGGAAGAGATTGTGACGTCACGCCTATTGGATCTCTTTGCAATTCGAATTTGGCCGCATTTGGCAATGAGCGTTTACTGTGGTGGCTGTTATCCAATAGGCTACGAATTCCCAGTTGGCATGCGAAGAAAACCCAATGGATATTCGTAGAAATCACCGAGGGTTAGAGAGCAGTGGTCACACCTGACACCACGAAAAGACCTGTCATGTGTAACGCCTTGCTGGCCACGCTTTGGCTAGTAAGGAAATAAACGTATCTACAATGTATTATTTAGGTTTATTTTTTTTTATCTCAGATGTATTTTAGGGTTTCATGTGAAATTGCAGAAAGCTTACAAGAGAAGTGAAGTATATTTTCTTCTTCTCATTGCATTATTCATTCAATTGTTTTATAGTTTAGCGAAAAATTCGCAACTGCAATTTACCGTTATTACGGAAATATTATGCTTAGCCATGAGCTGAATAGTTTTTGCTGCCAGCTTATAAAAGCTCACAGCAATATTTACTGCCAGCTTCAAAATCTTATTTCGAGCCCTGCTGTAAAGTACACTGAAGAATGATGAATGATCCAGAAAATCTACTTCAAAATCTTTTTTTAGGCAGGCAAAAATAGAAAAATGCAAAATACGACTTATCTGTTGAAGTCACCACCTTCAAACACCATGAGTGACTGACGGCATCCTAGCTCAGTGTTACCAACCTATTCAAACGATATTTCCTCATCTATTTGCAGCGACTTGCATATTATTTGCATATTATTTGCTGCAATTGTCCCTAGGTATGACTGTAACTTAGGTACAAATCTCCTCTTCGTATCTCGCTTCGAGAACAATATTCCATAAAACAGTATTTAATACTTAAAATGCATCTCGGAATCTAGTACATGGTGTTCCAAGACTTTATTGATACAATAGAATCTCGACTATCCAAGTTAGGTTGGTTAGTTAATTGCGCATTCATGACGCAAGACAAAAATACTAGGAAAAATAAAAACTGATATAAAATGTATCTAGTATTTTCAATTTTGAATTAAAACTAGTTCAATGTCCAAAATTTAAATAAAATTCACAAAACCAATGTCAAAGATAAACAAAATCAAATTTTTGTTGTTAGGGTTTTCCAAAAGGTCTTTGGGGACTCTATCTGAAACTTCAAATCAGATTTGTCTGGTTATTAAAAGCTCTACATTCAGTCAACATGTGTCGAACAGTGAAAACACATTGGCAAGTTGAATATAACAGAGCAGGTTCTCTGATCAATAAGTGTTTGTACTCCGAGTTAGGATTTACTCAGAGTTTGAGTTATCCGAGCCGAATGTGATACCACTTTGTGGGTTTTATTGCGCAGGGGCCAAGTTGCGATAAACACAACAGGTGATATGATGCTAAGTATAGGATGGAGAACAGAAAGATCGCTTGGTCATCCTGCGTTCGACCCCCCCCCCTGCTTAACAAAGGTAGGCAGGTTGGTTGGTAGTTAATTAACGTCACACTGGATCAACATAACGGGCTATTGGCGTCGGTCCAGGATAAATCCGAAGGGAAAGAGATTCCAGGACACTACCTCATAATTCTGAACCAAGTTCAAATGACGATTTAACACCTGAGCTGTTTTCCAGAGGCAGTAAACCCCATGGTGAAAAACTAGATCACTGTGGTACCTCGAGGTTCTTTTCTTTATGAATCCTTCAGTAGCAGTAATAGCAATATTTTGTTGTTTCGTGTTACTACGTCAGTACTATCGGAGTCTGGTAATTAGAAGTGGCCCTGGTCCATATTACCTCGAATATAATCAAGGGTATACAGTATAACAGAAATGTATCCATATGGGAAACATTGGTGTAGTAATTACCGAAGATAATTGTCAAAGAAGATTTGTTGGGGGTAGAAAAATAGCTCTAAACATCATTAATAGGGGTTGTGTTATTAATTACTTGTGTTAGACATGTTTTGGTCTGGGTTTCATGGCGAAAGCTTCAGTAATGGACAAAGTGCGTCAGTGTAAGACTGATTATAATCCAATAAAAACATAAAAAATAATAATAAATCATTTTAGCAATTTCTACATTAACAGCATAAAATGACAACAAAGCTAAAACGCTCAGAAAACAGTAAATATAAAAAAATACAATATTCCTAATCAAAGAAATGTAGATGATTGTCGAAATATGTTTACTGAAAAGAAGACTTTAAAAAGTTGAGCTACGCAGTTTAAACGATATGACGTATAAAAAAATTGTGAGGGATTTACCAAGTGGTTACACGAGATATCTCGTCCATCAAGATACTGACTATCTTTTTAAGATGACGAAAGCAAGATCTGGAAATATTCCTTCTATTGACGACATAGCAAGTTCATCCAGATCTGGTCAGTTTTGCTAATGACAAGATACCTCGCGAGACTGTCACCAGTAGGGTTAGAGCCAAAACTATAAATAACATTCACAAGAACTGAGTGTTACACACGAAAACATAATCTTTATGAAATTGCATTTAAATTTTACGTTTTCAAAAAGCGAATGGCTATTAAAAAATGCATAAAAGCAAAAAATGTCTTCAGTCATTCTGTCAAATTGATAGTACAACATTGATCGTAGAGCGACGAACCAAACTTGGTCATATACGAAGGAATTAACTAATTTTAAATAAATCAACTGAGGTCTAAAACACAAAGTATACGGTACAGCATCTTCAGTCGGTGAAATTTTGAAAGATTTTTTTTCGCCGCTAAAAAAAAATCTCCCTTGATAATCCAATTCGCTATTTCCCGCTCTTTAAAAATACAGATTTTCCAGAATTTTGCAAATTTTCAAAATGTTTATCATCTTTTGGAACCTCTGTGCTGATTTAAAAAATGTTTAAAAATGTGATTCTGGTAATCTCAGTTTAAAGTTTCCCTACAAGTTTATAAGCTTTAGAAATCGGTATTTGAAAAGCTAATCACTTAGTAATTTGCAAAGTTAATCGCTGAGAAATCTCCTTCGACCACTAGGGAAGAATCTATTTAATCCTCAATTAAATAGTAACAAAAATTAATTCTGGATTAAATGGTAACACAATTATTTCTGAATTAACTGGTAGATATAAGCTCCATTAATTAGCAAGTTGAAAATGGATAATGAATAATAGAATGACCTAGTTTAATCTTAAAGCTCTGGTATAGGACTGACAGTTAAATTTGAACAAAGGACACTGGAAAATATTTGTTTAGAGTTGTCTATTCGGGTCCTTATTTACAAATATTAAACCAAGCAATGTTTGGGAACTTACAAAAGAATCTAGCAAAATAGAAGTTAAATTCTGGTGAAAGGAAGGCCGCGGGTAGATAACTTCGAAGAGCAAAGGATTAGCAAACGGAGGGTTTTGAGTTCGAGTCTAGGTTCAGACAAACACGGTCGTATACATGGGGTCTGGTGAACATTAAATTTGTAGTGGTGTGGAAGTTTGGAGAAAGGGATGCTAGCTCAGGAGTTATCGTCATTTGACCATAGTTCAAAATTACGAAGCTTTGTCCTCGGTTCTTTCACTTCGGGATTTATCCCGACAGTCATCAATTCCCCGTTCTGTTGCTCTACTATGACGAAAATTAATTACATACCTGATGAAGGGAATTTTTAAGCATTAACTTAAAATCTGCTCAAGAAATTGCCAGGTAATCACTTATACATTAATTTTAAATTGAGGATCTTAGAAGTTTTTTTTTTCTAATGGCGGGCACATTTGACCTAAGTCATTGGCCACTACAACGCCGGAAGTGATGGCCACTTGTGAAGGACCACCCAGTGGGAGGACCATCATTGCCCCTAAGAATTTATACTTCGTATTTTTGAACCATGTTCAGATGACGAAGCAACACCTGAGCTGGTATATGCTTACAAACATCCATGCCCGAATCCGAATTCGAACCGGGTACCTTCCGATCTAGAGGCTAACACCTTAACCACTATACCGGTTGGTGGCAGGATCTTAGAAGCATTTTGTATGATTTCACACATATATAGTTTGCCAAATGAATTCCAAATTTTGACAGCAGTTATGTAAATATGCGGGGTTTTTCTGAAACTCCCTGTTCAAACTCGAAGAGATCGATAGTTAAATTTACGTCAAATTTGAGCAGAACAACGGGCTATTATAATTGGTCTGGGATCAACCTCGAAGGGATAAATCCGAGGCCAATACCACGTTATTTTGAACCACGGTGAAGTGAGAAACCCTTGAGTGAGCGTATGGTCTTTGAGACTGGATCATTCGCAATGGCCGTGAGAGTAGAGCGGACAATTTGAGTCGAAATTTTCTTTACGTTTGAAAATACTTCCTCAGAATCTATTCAGATGACTTAGAAATCTTCCCAATGGAAGAAGTGTAGATCTTTTCCCTTCCTCGATGCAGGAACAGCATTGCCAAATTGGTAACTGAATTTTTGATTGTGAAGGTGTTTTACATCACAAGTACTCTTCTCTACGTCAGACAATTTATAAGAAGTACCACCTCGATGCTATTCTACGGCTGAGATGCAGTATGAAGAGAGCGACTGAATGCAGTGGGCAATTTGTGATTTTCAGGTTCATCACTAAATTGCACCAGACTGTTTAACATGTCACGAGCACTGTTTTTCGGCAAAACATCAAATTACTCTGGTGGCGCAGCCCCCTTACAGCCCAGATGTGGCACCCTGCGACATCTGATTTTTTTTTCTCCCAAAGCTAAAGTCACCTCTGAAAGGGAAAATATGTCATGTCGTGGATAAGATTCAAAGAATAGGACGAAGTAGCTGATGGCGGTTACAACAATTTACTTTTCAGAGTGTTTTGAAAATTAGATGAGACTGATAGAAGTGTATGAGGTTCTAAGTACCTTCTTTGAAAAAATTAAGTTACAAAATCATAGTTAAATGTCTTTTATTTCATATTAAATGACTGAATAATTTCCGGACAGACCTCGTATTGCCATACATTAAAAGAAATATCTCTCTACACGGGCAATTGAGCATTCGCACACGCAACCTTTGAGGTATACCCAGAGACAAAGATGTCACAGATGCGCATAATATTGGTAAGATTACACTGAAAAAGTATAGTAAAATGCATAGCAAAGCCACCCATGCACTTCAATTGTTTCTTCTGCGAGTGCATACATAAAGCGATATACATCTGGGGTAGCATCTAAAGCTGTTTACGCCAGTGAAAATGGCCAACTATCACGATTCAAGCCACTTTCTAAACGGTTTAATATTTGGAGCTTGAGAGACGGATAGAGCATTTCCATGGTAAAGAAGTTTGGATTTTCACGCACTATAATTTCAAAAGGTACTATGATTACAAGAATTCTGGTAAAACCAGTAACGTAAGGCATCAATGCGACGTTTACAAGACCACTTGAGCAAGGTATGTAGGTATTTCAATTAACGTCGTACTGGAGCAACACAAGGGACTATTAACGACGATCCAGGATGATTCCCCAAGGGAAAGACCACACCATGCCAACGTGAGGACATTTGAGACCAATTTCATCTGCATCACCCCTTTGTACACGGCGGTCTTTAGTTGGATTCGAACTCAGAACCCTCCAGTTACTAATCCGATGTTCTTCTAAACAGGCCACCGAGGCCCTACATATGAGAATGCAATAGTTGTTTCTATCGAATGAGTTATTCCTCTTCCTGGACATGAAATTTAGCAATATGAGTTATAAAAGTGGGTTTTCAATACCATTGGCATTTAGAAATGTCATACATTTTTAGAAATGCTAGTAACAGCTGTATAACAGAATTAAAACAAAGACATGTGGTCCCGAGAGTACTCAACCGCCTTTATAGTACGCCATATTGTGCAAGATTTTTCTAAGTTTAATAACTAGTATACTCATTCAAGCACAGACATATGATTCACATTTGCCTTTCCGTTGTTCAACCAGTATTTCAACTAATTTTCCTTAGGTCTTTGGTTGAATACGTAATTGTTAGTAGAATTCTGTTTTACCTCTGTTCTACTCTTACCTTACCTTATACGCGCTAAGTGAAAATAAAGTTGCACCTAGAGGGAATTTTCAGAATGCAAGTTGCTCCAGTGTGACTTAAGTTTTAAAAAAAAATACCAATATCACCATTTTTTTTTCACATTTAAAGTTCAATGCCACTCTTTTTTTTATCTAAATTTAATGCGCCATGCTCATTGGTAGTGGCAGTCTCAAACCTAAATTTGATTCCTTTATGTTGCTGTTTAGGAAAGAAAAATATTTATCCACTTTTTACAACAACCGAAACTAAATAATTTTTCGACTCGTTCTTTAAAATTATTTGTAACCTTATTTCAAATTCAACGAAATCATGTACCTATATTTCAACCAATTTTCCTTAGGTCTTTGGTTGAATATGTAATTGTACGTTGAATTCTTTTTATACACGATAAGTGAAAAAAAGTTGCACTTAGAGGGAATTATCAGAATGCAAAGAAATTTACAGAGTTGGAAAAGAGCTTATGAATAATTAAATGATTAAAATTTGAGAATGAAATGTTCAAACTTTATTGAGAAAAATTAAAAAAAAAAAAGTGACATTCTTCAGTTTGGCGAATGACCGCTATTATTCCTAATGCAGCATGCCAAGCGCCTTTTTAGTGAGTCATACAGGCTCTTTATGAAGTCCCGCGACAGTTTATCTCATGCTGCTTGAACCCTGTCATGTAGTTATGCGGTACGCGTTGAGTGGTGACATCTCGTCCAATGGCATCCCATGCATTCTCGATCGGGAACAATTTAGTTAAAAGCATTATAAAAGTGGGTGGGTAATACAATTAGGTGAGACATTTACGATAACTGACATTTATATATGGTTTTTTACAGCTTAATTTAAGTTTAGTCGAACATGAACTATCAACAGTAAAAGTTGTTTTTACCGAAAGAGTTGTTCCTCTTCTTATAATTGAAATTCTGCAATAAGCTTTATAAAAATGGGCTTTTTATACAATTAATTGACCTTTACAACAATTAATATTTAGACGCATTTTTGACAATTGTATTACTTTAAGTTTAAGCCTGCATATATGAGGTATACCAGTAAAAGCTGTTTAACGAAATCGTTGTTCATATTCCTAGACTTGAAATGCAGTAATTAGCATTATAAAAGTGGTGAATAAAACAATTATGTGACCTTGTGCATTCATGCACATTTTTGACTGTTAGTCTAATTTAATTTGAAGTCTTACATTAGTTATCATCAATAGGAATAGTTCCCTTGATAGACTTTAAATTTAGTAATAAACTTTGTAGAAGTGTCGGGATTAATACAATTAAGAGACCTATACGATAATTAAGATCCGGGCGTGTTATAAAGTAAATAGAAAACCTTATTTACCCTTAACTTAGCTCCATAATAGGATTAAAACAAAGCCTACAAGTGACAGGTGCTCAAGAGAATACTTAGCTGCCTTTCTAATAAGCCACACTACACAAAATTTTGCTTAGTTTAATGACTGGTATGCTCATTAAAACACAAACGCTCGATTCCCATTCGTTTTTCACATTTACGGTACAATGCTACTCTTTTCATCCAAATTTAATTAGTCATACTCAGTGGATTCCCCTTTTCTTTCTGCATAGACATACATAAATGATTCGTAGGGAATAGCTAATGCACTTAGCATTTTTGTTCATTATATGCGCGGCCTGTAGCAAAAAATTAATCCTCAAAATCTATCTACAAGTGAAGTAAAATTAAATAAGAGCAGAAAGAAAGCCTTCGTATCAACCTTTAGCAAGGTAAAAATGCATTTAAATATCTAATGAATTCATTTCCATTTGTACCGAGGAGAAAGTGGTCTTTGAGAACCAGAAACACAGAAAGATTAATTACGTAAAATAATTGCCGTCAGTAACGAGTGATAAATATCATTAAAACAGAATATTTTTTTAGATTTAAGAAACTTAAAATCATACCTATTTGCACTGATATTGAGGCCTAAATTTACGAAGCTAGTTGATGATATCAAGGTAACATGAAGTTTGGAGCTATATGAATTTATTTGTCTACCAACTTAAAATATTGCTTATTTATACAAAAGATAGCTAGTTTACATGAAGTTGGAAGCCGTATGAATTTAAATTTATCTACGAACCTAAAATATTGCTTAGTTATACAATAGATAGCTAGTTTACATGAAGTTGGAAGCTGTATGAATTTAAATTTATCCATCAAACTAAAATATTGCTTAGTTATACAATAGATAGCTAGTTTACATGAAGTTGGAAGCTGTATGAACTTAAATTTATCTACCAACCTAAACTATTGCTTAGTTATACAATATATAGCTAGTTTACATGAAGTTGGAAGCTGTATGAATTTAAATTTATCTACCAACCTAAAATATTGCTTAGTTATACAATAGATAGCTAGTTTATATGATGTTGGGAGCTATATGAAGTTATTTATCTACCAACTTAAAATATTGCTTATTTATACAGTAGATAAGTAGTTTACAAGAAGTTTGGAGCTACATGAATTCATTTATCTATCAACTCAAAATATTGCTTATTTATACAAATGATAGCTAATTTACATGAAGTTGGGAGCTATATGAATTTATTTATCTACCAACTTAAAATATTTCTTATGTATACACAATAGATCGCTAGTTTACATGAAGTTGGGAGCTATATGAATTTATTTATCTACCAACTTAAAATATTTCTTATGTATACAATAGATCGCTAGTTTACATGAAGTTGGGAGCTATATGAATTTATTTATCTACCAACTTAAAATATTTCTTATGTATACAATAGATCGCTAGTTTACATGAAGTTGGGAGCTATATGAATTTATATTTATCTACGAACTTAGATTATTGTTTATTTATTCAATAAATAGAGACTGATATCTTTTTGAAACGGTAGGTTAGTAGTTGAATTAACGTCGCACTGGAGCGACAAAACGGGCTATTGGCGACGGTCCGGGATTAATTCCGTAGGAATAGATCCTAGGACACGAGCTCGTAATTTTGAAAAACAGTCAGATGACGAGGTCAATAGTTTACGGCCTACATAACGTGCACCAGCCCCCATGAACAGGACGGTCTTTGGTTAGATCGAGTTTCGAACTTGCAATCCTACGGTTGCTACTCCGTTACTCTTCCAATCAGGCTGTTGTGGCCGATTTTGAAATAAACTGCTTGACACTCAAATTTTGAAATAATTTCTAAACTGCGCAGTAGTTCGTTGAATTAACTTCTGATTGGTACCAACACATCGGGTAAAGGGGTGACGGTTCGGAATCAATCCAAATTGAAAACGCCTCGTAATATTATGACCGAGGTAGTTCGGTTGGAAGGGTCGTGAATTAGCATCAACAGGGTTTCCAGATCAAAATTCGATCCAACCAAAGACATATATCAGTGGTGGCATTGCGTTCATCGAAGCAAATAGGTCATGCATCCCCTAAGAAAACAGCATTTATATAGCAGCAAAAAAGTAATAAATCAATAAAACCTGAAGCAAAACCGACTACTGTTTTCAATGTAAATCTGAGTGAGGCGTGATTTTAACACATCCTTGATTTTCCCTTCTAAAACCCAACCAGGCAGTCATGAAGCTCCATCCTTTCAACCTCAAATGGTTCTTATCATGATTGATTAATGGCGTTTGGTATGAGCAGTGGATACTTCCGACGCAGACTCTTTTCCCCTATCCCATGTTTCTGAGAGACCAGTAGACCTGCACAGATAACATGTATGTGGGTCTTTGTGCATGGTACATCATTCTCTTTCTGTTATCTCCTTTGTAAAAGTCAATCTTAAGCGCACTTGGTATATCCAAGTCTGGCGGCAATTGTGCCTTGCGGCTTCTTTTAAACTTCGATCATAATTCGTTTGTATTATTTTGTCCTGGTCGAAAAAAAGCAACAGTGAATTCACCTGAGTAATACGTTTGCCTAAAGCAAAGACTAGCAATCTTTTAGCTTTTGTATCATTCTCGTCATCCAATTACTCTTTAAGTGGATCTTTAAGTCCATCAAGATCTGATCAATTTTGCTAATGACGAGGTATCTTTTCCATCAAAATCTGACCAATTTCTTTCGCTAATGGCGAGATATCTGGTCCATCAGGATGTTACCGATTTTTGGATGTTGACAATATCAAGATCTGTTCAATTTTGTTTCTAATGACGAGGTATCTCATCATCAATATGTTGTCGATTATTTGTATGATGATGAGATCACAATATATGTTCAATTTTGATTTTAATGACAAAATTGCTCATATATATCAAGGTCTGGATAATTTGTTTCTAACGACTCGATATCTCATCTCGTCCATCAAGATGTCGTCGATTTTTTGATGATTAGAAGATCTATGCATATTCAATTTTGTTTCTAACGACGAGATATCTAGTCTAACAAGATGTTCCTAATTTTTTGATGATGATGAGATCAATGTCTGGTCAATTTTGCTTCCATCGACGATATATTTCGTGAACAATATGTTGCCGATTTTTCGATCACAGTTAAAATCAACAACTTAATGATGATATATATTCTAAAGCTGTCGATTTTTTTACGATGGAAAGATCAAGATCTTGTCAATTTAGATTCTAACTACGATATAACTCGTCCATCAAGATCTGGTTAGCTTTGTTAATAACGAGATGCTTCGTCGAAAAAAACACCAGGAGGGTTAATACTATTCTACGCTATTAATATTGTAGTTCTTAAACATTATTACCCGTTCAACAAAATAAATTTAACTTTCTTTTACTTTAAACTCGCAATCTTTTGTATACTTCAAGTAGAAAGTCCCTTAATGGAAGATTATTATGTATACATTACTTCCTTTTCCTTTTTTTATCAATGACATACTTTGAAATGTCTGCCTCTCGGTCAACAATTTGTCATTATTCATCAAGTTTAGCATTTCCTTTATGTGGCCCACCAGATACGAGTGTCAAATCGGGCTTGACTCCAGCAATTTGGCTGCATGGTATGTATCCATTTGTAATTTATAAAATGACATAGCATTTATTTAATGTACCATTCTTTCATGTAGTAGATAGGGCACTTAAACTTCAACTGCCCGTTAAGAATCACCCTATTTCATTTCCGCTTAGTTGAGCAGTGGGCGCACAGTCGGAAGTTTTATAATTAACATATTATTCCGAATTGAATATTCCGAAGAGCTTTATGAAATGCAACTACTTTGCAGAATGCAGGTCATTAAAGTTAGTTGTAAAACTTAAGGCACCTCTAGCTTGTGAAAGCCTGAAGCTTTCGGATCACAAAAAGCGCTTTTTTAAGTTTAAGTTTGACATTTGACTAATGTGTTTTGAGGGTAATGTGCCGGGAACACATGTTTCTTAATAGAAGTTTGAACTATTCACTTTTTGTGGTTACTTGAAAAGTGTGAGCAGAAATACCTGCGAGAGAGCCATTTAGTACAATTCATAAAAACAAAACTGCGAATTCAGAAATCCCCAGTTCGTATCATGTTGGGCATAAATATATTCACTCAAGTTTCATTACAGTTCTCAAATGCCCTTAGCTTTTACAATTTATACAAGGATATTACGTAAGTTTTACAACATATGCTCAGGTAGGTAGTTAAGTTTACGTCGTACTGCAGTTACATAACTTTCTATCGGCGATGGTCCGGGATCAGTCTCGAAGGGATAGATCCGAAGACAGACACTCGTCATTTTAAACCACGGTCAATGAGAAGTTCAAAACCTGAGGTAGTGCCAAATAAGATATTGCCTTGGAAACTTCAATCAATTCCCTAATATCTAATGAATTGCCACAAATCTAGTACCATAGCTCAATAGTGTAGTATGAAACCAGAACTAATAAAGAATAATGCAATACAAAAACAGTAGAATAGAACAAAACTGTAGAACAAAACCACCTGTAGTACGGTAGTATAGTACAAAACCAGTTTGGTAGTAGATTAGTGTAGAACGCGAAACCAATACTGTAGTACAATAATGCAGCCTCCTGAGACCTTTCATACAACGAAATGGATGTTTTAGCTTACCTCTTGTTTTAACGGATTTTAATTTAACAAGCAAGAACTGGTGTGCTATCATAATGAATGAATCGGTAATCACGCTTTGGCTTTGAATGTGTCTGCGGCAGTTTCTTTGTTTACAATATGGTGAAGAACGTGAGTCAAGTTTGAATTCGTCACTCTCGTGGTAAGTAGTAATTTTCATATTATTTTCATGAGTTTTTAACATTGTTGTAGGATTTTTACTTCAGTTTTATATATTATCTCATGAGATATTATGAATAAAACAAAAAGATAGTATTTATTGATTAAACTTGTTTTTAAAGACATCCATTTAAATGGATGTTGAGTCTCAATATCGTCATTATTAGTTTGTTAACGTTTAAAACATTCTATTTAAAAAAATATTTTACATAGTTTAGCAACCGTTTAAAAAAAAAATCCGATTTTTTTAAGATTTCATAGTAATAAAATATATAGTATTTATGTAAGTTTTAATATTTTTAGGATTCTCAACATTGGAAGCATTAGAATTACATGCAAATGGAGATTTATCTGACAACGACATTGACGAATGCAGTGATTATGAAGCTGCTGGTCCGATACCTGATGAAAATTACTTAGTTTCTGATGATGAAACAGGTAGATTAACAGGTTGGAGGTAGATTAACAGATATACCCCAACAGAAAGAGGCGAAAAAGAAAAAGCTTGAAACAACGTTTACGTGAAAGCGATCTTTGAAATTTTCATCGAGTATCGCAGATGCACCTGAAGTTATGCAACAACATATTCAAGATGCACAGGAGCATTTTAATTATAAAATACACATACTTTTTAAACTACATAGATGATGATTAGGGCAACTTTTTGCAGCAAATGCAACTTTTTGCAACAAATGCAACTTTTTTTCACACGTTCTACGCTGCATGTAAAGTACTAAAACCTAAATTCCTCCTACATGGGGTGTATTGTTAGTGAGTTATAACCGCAACATAAATGCAACTTTTTGCATGAATGCAACCTCCTGCAACTTTTTAAAATTAAGCTTAAAATTGATTAATATGAAATTACTATTTCATTTTTTGTCTTCTGAATCAACCCTTCGATCACGTGTGTATGATCTTGCGAATGTCGAAGTACTGCGAATCAAACAAGAAGTTCATGGAAAGAAGGTGTTTGTCCTAACAGAGATGAAAGTGAAATAAATGGCAAGAAGTACTTTAAACACATTGATTGGCACTCTTTTGACGGTTTTTGCTGCACTTTCCCGAAATGATTCCCCCTCCTCCCCAGTCAGTATTTTCTACTGCAACAATATCAAGAAACATCAGTCTCTGTTGAGCGCAGTTTTTCAATGTTAAAGAAATTACTGGCCAAGGATCGGCCGTTCAACATCAACGTTCTTCTGTATTTAATGATGTTTATAATATTGTTGTACACGACTAAAATTATCAATACATTTTGAAATTTTACATTTTTTACGAATAATTTATTTTAGATTTTAGTGTATCAAAAATAAATGCAACTTTATTTCCATAAATGTAACTTTAGGGAATGATAAATGCAACTTTTCCCATTTTTACTGCAACAAAAAAGTTGCCATAAGGAGAATATGTACACAAACATTGCTGATTGCACCAATAAAACATATGTGATGAAAAATGGAAAATCTCCTATTGTAACTGGGCGTCTGAAGTTAAAACTTTGTTGGTATGACTTGACTCATGAGCACATTGGGTTTTCCTCAAGGAACACAGAAGACTGACAGAATTACTTTAAAGCTTTTCATGAATACTAATGCAAATGTATTAGTAATTAACCCTTACTATTTATAAGTAGTAACAAACTTTTGCTAATTTATTTTTAGTTAACTTTTGCAAATTTATTAGTAATTATCACACTATGTCGATAAAAATAAATTTTTTGGTTCAGGTACTTTTTTGTAAGTTTCTCATTATTTTACAGTGCTGATGACCTCAACATCCATTTAAATGGATATGCTTCCAAGTGAAATTAAAAAAATTAAATTTATTAATTTTTAAAAAACATCATTTTTACTGTCCATATGTTCAGAAAAAGTAGTACTTAAAAAAATATATGTATTTTATTTTGCTCGGGTCTCAGGAGGGAAGTACGAAACCGATACCGTAGTATAATAGTATAGTACGAAATTCACTCACAGACAGTTTTGTTATATATACCCAAAAAGGAAAACTAAAAACCGATATTGAGAACTTGAGTTCGTAATTCTTCGGTACCGCAACAGTAGATAATTTACAAACCCTAAACTCTGGATAGATTCGATTACTTTTAGTATACGCACTTCTGTTTAAACATGAGTTAAATTTCCGAACACTATTTTCTAATGTAATGAAAAGGTTACGCTCCACTAAATTCCGTAAAGTTTGTACTTTAATTCAAAGTTTTTCGACGTTCAGGAAGTTTAAAGACCGTAACACGTTCGGAACCCGCAATTTGTGACTTCTTAAAACTACATTAATCAGCATAATGTTACTCTCTTACAACAACGTAGCCGCAGTTATTTAATTTACAGTCTCGCATAATTGTTGCAATCGACTCTGTTTGGGGTTTAACTTATAAGCCCGTAAAAATGGAGCAGAAATTAAGAAACGGGGAAAAAGCAAAGCGGTTCGCATGGTCCCTGGTGACAATCTATACAAATGGAGAGAAGCTGAAGCTTGTAAAGAGGAAATGTAATTAACCCCTAAACAAAAGTAAAAATGGTTTCCCACTTTAATAAATATGGGCTAATATTAATGAGTTCTAATCATGACTCAATAGTTTTTTATTTTTTAAACCTCTGAATAACTTAAACAGTTTTGCAAAACAAGATTGTAACAAGTTGTGTTGTGTAATTTATCATCCTTTTCCCACATTAAGTCGTTTTCTAAGAATTCCAGGAAGGGAATTCTGGGAAGTCGAAAGAGGAGGAAACGCCTACGTAATAGTTCAAGAAGTGAGAAATTCGTATGAATAAGCGTGCCTTTCAGCTTTTACAGAATGTCTTTTATTTTAATTCTTCAAACCTCTTTTGTGCATAAGAAGTAATGAATTTTAAGAAAAATTTATTTTGAAGTTGAGCACGTATATATATATTATTTTTTGAGTGGCTTTTAAAATAAAACATGCGCTATATTTAGAAGCGTTAAAGGTTTGCTCTGGAAATGCTTTTATCGGTTTCGGTGTGTTTATATTAAACTGCATTTAAGCAGTTTACGTGATTTGAATAAATGTGTATAATTTCATTTTAAATGCTGACAAGAATGAACTTCTTTAGATACGATGATAGAATATATATAGAGCAGCGATTTGTAGCATTTTTCATGTCTTCGCACACGTAAACGAATTTCTAAAATTCGGCAGCACAACAAAAGGTACTTTTGTGACAAAAGGGCTGATGAAACGCGGTTGGAAGTGTGGTTGTCTATCAACCAAAGGCTCGAAACTCGATCCAAACAAAGACCATTGTGTATGGGGGGGGGTTGGAGCACGTTAAATTTGTCGTGACCTCAAATATCCATATGTTAACGTAAGGTACAAGTTTGAAGAATGGAGCGCCAGCTTAGGTATTGCCCTTGTCATCTATCCTTCGGGATTAAACCCGGACCGTCACAAAAATCCCGTCGCTTTGCTTCAGTGCAATTCATTTACCAATCAACCGAACCGTAAAAAATATAGATCGACACTACCCTACAATAATGAACCGGTCTGCAAGATGTGATGGTATAAGGGAAATAATACATGTTTAATACGGGGATGGTCCCCTACGTGCTGCGATTACGCTAGCAACACTTATGGGCATACTTTCAACAAGGTTCTGATACACACCTATGGGTATTTGTGTCCATTCCTGCTACAAGAATGTCCCCAGCACAGCTGTAGATTTCGGACGTGGTTCCCTGGTCAGTAAACGTCGCCCTAACTCGCCACACAAATGTTCTATGGGGTTTATGTCGGGACTCTAATCAGGCTAGGGAAGATATTTTACATCCATATCTTGTTACCACTGCTTGACAGAGGCTGCAACATGACATGGAGCGTTGTCGTCCTGATTGTAACATTCGTCCACTCCATAAAATTGCCAGATAGTAGGAAGAACCCAATTGTCCAAAATGTTCATGTAGGCGTCGGCGTTCAATTTACCAGGAACAACATGCATAGGTCCCAGGCCATACCACGAAAAACACCCCAAAAAAGTGCAAGTCATATTACAAATCTGCTGGCTTCCGGACCATTTTTGTAGGGTAGTGTAGTTTTGTTTTTTATTTACAAAAACTGATAATTATCTGACAAAAAGTACGATTTATCAATCGTGGACTGAACTGTGGACATATCACTTGCAGAGCATCTGCTGCTTAGGGTAGCTCAAATTCCCATCTTCACATTTTATAATAAAAATTACCTAAAAATTTGTAGTTATTAGCGCAAAATAATGTTATGAAAGTGTTATATAAAATTTAATCAGGGCAGACATTTTTTATAGTCTTAAGGAGTTGAAAATTGTGTTGAGAAACAGTAAAAAAAATTTAAGATCTTTATCTGGTGGCCGTATCTAATCTGCTTTACGGTTAAACCTATCCGGAGAGCTGTACTGGGCCTGGTTAACCTATTCAGAGGGCTGTATCCGGTCAGTGTGCCTGATTAAAATATCGATAGAAATATATCTGCTTTTCTGGCCTGATTAAGTCCAGCATACGTCCGGAGCACCTTTTTTAAAAAAATGCTGTACAGAAGCAATTTTTAAAAAAATTTATAATTATTTGTGTTCAAAATTAATTTTGCACTATAAAAAATTAAAATAAAAAATATATATTTAACAAAAGTGAAATTTTGTGTATAAATTTGAAGTTTTTTTTCGAAATTTTGAAAAATGATACATAGCATACAATGTACATTAGCAGCAAAATAACATGATCAAAGTAAATTTCATGATGTTATCTAGTGATTCCACTAGAAGTAGAAAGATATTAAAAAAAATAAAGGTTTTATGACTCATTGAAAAATTGTTAAAGAATTTTTGACTATTTTGCAACATCGTTATTCAAATGCAAGCTCATGAATTAAAAAAAATAATGATATCAATTTGATTCTAGTGCATGCACTAGCAAACACTATTTAGAATGTGCATAAAATTTTTATAAATATACATCAATAACTTTTTTAGTTATCATTTGTGGAATTCAATGTTTATGCCTAAAATGTAATTCTGAGAAAAATGCTTGTGAACAAAATCCAAGAGAGTAAAGATAATGCGAAATTCTTTTAACAAATAAGTGAATTTTTTTTTTTTAATTGTAGTGGCCAATTTATAGAAACACAATTATTTATATGTTTTAACTTATTATAACAAATAAAAGGTAGAAATAAAATATTCATGTTATATTAGTTCCGGTTTCGTTATGCTACTTCCGGTATAATTAACGATTTCGTTCAAATTTTAAATTGACCTAACTTTTTTTTATTAGTCGCACATTGAAAGTTTAAACTGTTTTAGACGCACAAAAGTACAGGGAATTTGTTAGTAGAATAAAAACAATTGCACATTTTCGTCAAAATTGGCTTTTTTAACGTATGCAGATACCTTTAAATATTAATAGAAACCTATCTGATTTGCTGGCCTGATTAAAATATTAATAGAAACCTATCTGCTTTGCTGGCCTGATTAAAATATTAATAGAAACCTATCTGCTTTGTTGGCCTGATTAAAATATTAATAGAAACTTATCTTCTTTGCTGGCCTGATTAAAATATTAATAGAAACATCTGATTTGCTGGCATTGCTTGGTATTTTAATTAACATCACACTGGAGCGACACAACGGACAATTGTCAACGGTCTGGGACCACACTCTAAGATCCGAGAATGCATAGGAGAAATATTTAACCAAGACAAAAAAAGTATATGGAAGTATGTCACCAAAGAAGGTGATAAATCCAAATAATGACATTTTACTGGTGAAATTTTTACCCAGGCTGTTGTGGTACAGTCGCGGAAAAAAACGGACAAATTAATCTACGACAAGCGACTTTCTATGTGGAGATGGTCCCTGAAATTGACAGAAATTTTAGCATTGAATATCTCTGTATATAAATATAGTAAAGTCATGAAATTTCTTATTTCGACTAATTCTGATCTGATTGTAGCAAAATCTGATTGTGGCATAAAAACACGATGTTCCCATTATAAATTCCGTTGTTTGTGCAAAAAATTTGGTATGGTGATGTACCCTTATGCAATTATTTTGGATTTGAATTTGTACAGGACGTTATTCCCTATTGAATGATACCTTTAATTTGCTCTAGTATGAATAGCGCCCTAAACAAAGGAGGTGTTTCTTTTTTTCTGCGACTGTACATAAAATGTGATAAAATAAGTTATTTAAGTGTAACTGATTGGTAATTTTATAGACTCTTTTGTTGGGTTAAAATAAAGCGTCATATTCCATGGAGCTGTTTTAACTTTCGTATTGATAATATGCGATTCGATAGGCAAATTAAGAAACTATAATTATTTTCTATTTTTATTTCTACATTATGTAGCTTGACTCTAAAATCTAAATATCTTTTCGGAACTCAAAGGAGTACTTTAGTTAGCATTCTTATACTATCCAAAGCGACATCAAAATAATTTTGTCGTCGGATTTTATTTTTTTATCCAGACTGTGGGGTACATAGAAAGTCATAAAATAAGCTCCTTTGGTGTTAACTGATTGGTAACTTTATACTCTTTCAGGTTAAAATAAAATGGCATATGTTTCAGGAATCTGTTTGGATAGTCGTATTATTAATATGCGATGCCTCGAACTCAAAAATTAATAAACCACAAATTATCTTCTATTTTTATTTCGATGTTTTTTTGTAGCTAAACTTTAAAAACCAAGCAATTTTCCGGAACTCAAGGGAAATGCTTTAGTTAACATTATGCGATTAAAAACGAAATCCAAATAACCTTTTTCGAAAGACTTTATTTTTTATCCAGACTGTTTTGGTACATAGAAAGTCATAAAATAAGCTCCTTTAGTGTTTAGTGATTGGTAATTATATACTGTTTTAGATTGAAAAAAAATTGCATACATTTCACGAATCTGTTTCAATGGTGGTAATATTAATATGCGATGCGAAAGGCAAATTAAGAAAATAGAAATTATCTTTGATTTTTATTTCTATGCTTTTTGTAGCTCAACTCTAAAAACTAAACAATCTTACAGAACTCAAAGGGAGTGCTTTAGTTAGCATTCACATTCGATCCAAAGCGGCATCAAATAATTTTTTGTCCAACGTCACAAACTGCTTACGAAGCCAATTTAATTAAAAAGCATGCTGACTGTTTCTCTGATCTCTGAGAAAATTGCGCTTTCTTTTTAAGATAAATATGAGATAATCTAGCTTCTTTACACCTGAGGGGGCTCTTTTTTGCAATCCATAAACTCACAGGAAGCTACTTACATTCCACCCTGCTGGGTAAACGTTTTGTAATTAAAGACAAATTTATTTCTGGCATTTTTACCTCGTATAACAATGTTATCTGCGGATGATTACATTTCAGCTCTGCTCTCGTAGAGGATGTATCATCTTTAAGTGTCGTTACATTATAGAAATAAGATTAACTTAATTGTGTAAACAATGGGAGATGATAATTCTTTTGTCCTATTAGAGATGAGAACGTTTACAAAGCATGGATCTTTGTCAGCAGATAATTTTTTCCCTTTAAGAGGCTTTAATGAAAGGGATGTTGAACATTTAAGTGTCCAGGAGCAAATGATAATATATTTCTATTTTTCGGAAACGTTTACTGCTATTTTCTTTGCAGTGGCTTTGAAAGAAGGAACAGAAAATAGGCATCCTATTGCACGATGGTACCGTGTGGAAGTTGGTAGAGTGGGGTTTTGACCTTGTCATCCGACCGTGGTTCGAAATTACGAGATGTTGTCATGGGATCTTTTCCATCGAGGTTGATCCCTGACAGTCGTTAATATCCTGTTCTGTTTCACCAGTGTGACGTTAACTCAAAAATATATATGTACCTTTATTTTAAGATGTCTGTTTTTCATGTAACTACAGTGTACGCTCTATAACAAAAAAAATCGACGCACCAGGGAGGCATTGTCCGATTGCGATAAAAAGTTGGTGATTGTGAAGAACATATAGTTAAACAACGATTAAAATTACAGAACAATTGAACGATTTATTTTAGAGTTTGGCCGTTACGAAGGGAGTAAGTCAATAAGAAGTTGGTCCATCCCTGGCCTGGATGCAAGCTGTCCCCCCTGCGTGGCATAGGTTGAAAAACTTCCAGGATGCTGTTCTGCTGAATTTCTTGCCAAATTGTCTCCAACTGTAGGGCTAAATGGTCAAGATTCCGGGATGGTTGCAATCGACTTCCCACAGCAACTCAAAGGTGATCTATGGAAGAGAGATAAGGAAGACCTAGCTGGCCAAGAAAGTGTTGGAAAAGCTTGAAGACCATTCATAGCAACACGTGTCGTGTGCGGCCGGACATTATCTTGTTGAAAAGTAAGTCCGGGGTGCCGCAAAAAGAACGGTAACACAACCGGTCGTCGAATATCATCTACGTACCGCTGTGCTGTATACGTGACAGGAATGATTACCAAAGGGAGTCCGGCTATCAAAGGAGATGGCACCCCTGACCATAACGCCCTGTTGTGGGCATGTGTAGTGAGCGATAGTAAGGACATGATCCCCACGCTGCCCTGGGCGTCTCCAAATATGTCTATGGTTGTCGTCAGGACACAGTTGGAAATGGGACTCCTCACTAAAGACTATACGTCCACAATCGAGCCCGGCACCACTGTAATTCAGCACCTTTTGGTGCGTCTATTTTTTTGTTATAGAGTATATTTTAAATGCTAAGATTTATCATAATTAATATAGATGTGAAACTTCTATGGTTGCTTTGTTATGTATTTGATATCTTTATGCATGGAATAATGACGTAAAATAATTCTTAGTAAAACAATTGACTAAATCCACGATGAATGTCCTCTGTTACTGTTCTTAATAGCGTCAAAATGTTTTTGTTAAAACAACACGTGAACTTGCAAACCCGTGCATGCAATTATGTGAAACACTTCTAGGAAAATAAGGAAAATAAATTTGAAAAAATTGGAGTAAACATTTACGGAATCCAAGAGTAAAAATGTACTAATATTTTTTGACAAATTGAAATTTCGAGGAGTAGATATTAAGAAATATATTTATTTTTAATTTTAATACCTTAATTACTGCTTATGTGTAAAAGTTCCCTTTGCAATGTATATATAGCATGCATATTTAAATAAGGCACGCTAAAACATTTTGTTGTGAATGTAAAACAAACAATAATTGCTCGAAGGGTACCACATGTCCCTTTAATAAACAATGTTCAGTTCATTTGATCATCAAGGTTGTTCCCATGAGAGTCTTAAGTTACTTTGTTACGGTAAGGTTACATGGCTATGTCATTAAGAAATTAGAGACCGTCATTGGGTACTTAAAATGACGAATTACCGTCTTCATTAAAGTATTAGAAAGTGAGAAGGAAACATTCATCTTCCTACCAGGAATCTGCATTTTTGAAGTTGGGAAAATCTGGGATCACGGGTCACTACATAGTTGGTTTTGTTTGATTGATTACATTGTATGTTTAAGATGTTACAAAAGTCTATACAGATTGCTTAAAATCGCTAAGATAGGTCTTTTGAGTTGCATGCGGAACAGGTTCGATTGTTGTAACTTACCATGGATGTAATTTCCAGTTTTTTGTCAGTAAAAATTGTCATCGTGCGTATGTTCATTACTTGATGTTGTCTGTCGTCTATTTGTCAAACTTGGAAAAATGTGGCCCTCGAATCATGAAGTCCAACCAAACATTAATATTCCAAGTGGTTTTGACGAGATATCTATCAATATCTGACTAATTTTGCTAATGACGAGATATCTAGTCATAAAGATATGCATTTTTTATGATTACAAGACTAAAATCTGGCCAATTTTTCTAATGACTAGGTTTTTCGTCCATATAGATCTGGTCATTTTGCTGACGATCAGATGCCTAGTCGAATCAACCAACATGAGGGTAAGGATAAGAAAAATATCTGTACATAATAGCCGGTTTTCAGAAAAAGGATCATGCAGGGGAAATCTTTGGGCATTGAATCGACAAAATAAAATAATCAAAAAGGCCTTTATTTATCTTTAGAATTAAAGAATAAACATATTAAAAGAATTGGTTACTGTGTAAAAAGGTTGCAAATACTTGTACATCAATATTTCCAACTTCTATAAATTATATTTTCTTGCGTGACTTCAACGTTAGTAATTACGTGTTAAATAGAATTATAACACATCATAGAGTACCTTCGTCATTACGAGCTGGAGTGCTACTAAAAGTTATAAAGCAAAGTCATGCAGGGGAAAAATACTTTTGTAGGCGATGTATTCGTTATATACACTCATTGCCATAAAAATTTGAGCACCAAGAAATAACTGTGGGATTGTAAGGAAACTTGGTAAGAAGGTACATGTCGACCAGATAGGCAAACTTATCTCTTACTTATATCAAACTTACTTATATCAAAGTAGTACTTACATGTGTAAAATTTCGTTTCATTTTGACGACTTTATCTTGGTGCGCAAATTTGTATGACAATGAGTGTATATATATACATATTATTATTCTAAGCGTAGCCTGTGGTATGATTCACGTTCCTAATCCCCAAAACAGAAAAAATAGTTTTGAGACTCTTGATTCTTTTCATTCTAATCCAATCGGGTGAAATAATTTGACCTAAATCTGCTTTCTTGACAAATGCGTTGTAGCAAATACATCATAGACGACTTTACCGTTTGAAAAAACTATTCTTCGGATACAAGTTTTTTTTCCACTCGTAAATCTCATAGTTCAGTGAAAAATCAATGCTTAAAATATTTAATGTCACGGTATTAGGATTGTTAGTGATTTAACAAGAAACCCATGACTGACGAAACTTTATTAAACAACATAAGATACCATAATTTTGCACTAATATGGTCCAAAAAGTTCTAAATCACCGCAGTAACATTGTTGTGCTAATATTACCTGAAGAAAAATCAGAAATGGGTATTAAATTCTTTTATTCGATAAGTAATTTATGCATTGCATTTGTATACAAACATTGAACTAAATTTACGTTATGAGTATCCAGCTATATTCCATCAAATATTGGTAAATTGATAATTTGATTAATGCACCTAAAACATGTTCCACATGGAACGCAGAGGGGATGAAGACTGTAGAAAGACAAGTCATTGGCAGTGTTCAATGTGACCACTGTGTCGAAGAAGTAACAACTTATACAGTGTGATGGCGTGTGCACAGGATGTAACATGCGTGCACAGCATGTGGAGTGTGCACACCAGAACTGCACGTAACTGATCTTTTGTGATGTTGCGCGTGTGCAAGATGATGCTCTCCTTCAAATCTGTAAGGTTTCGAATCCAAAATTTTTAATCCAAAAGTCACAAGGGCTCAGATCTGTTCAACAGGGTGGCCATGAAGATGGAAATTTGCGACTGATTTCTCTATTTTCTGTAAAATGCTGTGACAACAACTGTTGAACAGAAAGTCCAATGTCGAGAGGTGCTCCATCTTGATAGAATATGGTAGAGATGAGGGCTCCTAGCAGTTGAAGCTGAGGAATAGAGAAGTTCTGCAACATGTCCCTAAAACGCTGTGCAGTAACTGAAGAGATATTTGATTCCTTTACATGAAATTTTTCAAAGAAAAATAGGAACCAATCAGAAATGTTTCTGGATACCTAATCCAAACAGTTAATTTTGGAGAATGTTAGGGGATCTGTTGAAACTGACGGATATTTTTCGTTCCCCAGATGTGTTGTTTTGGGTGTTTACTGCTCCACACAGAGAAAAATTTACCTCAACACTCCACAAGATGTTCAAGGGCCAGTGGTCTACCTGTATGCGTGTAATAATGTCAAAGCAAACGTTTCACGGATATCTGTATCAGAATCTTGTAACGCTTGGTTACGATGGATGTTATACTGATAACTTTTTCAAGTTTTCCGCACCACTTTCGCATTGCTGCGTAGGGAAAATCCAATTATCTTGCTACATTTCGAGCACAACTGTTTTTGTTGCCTCATTCTGACTGGTCTGCTCAACAATAGTCGTTGCAACCTCTTCAGCGAATTGCGTTGTTACCCGTTTTCGGTCTCGTTCTGGTCGAACTGAGAAGTTTCCAGTCTTTTCGAAGCGTTGAACCATTCTGCGAATACCACATGCTATCAGAAGAAATGTATTTCAAACGTCTGCACTCTCAAAGTACACGTGCAGAGTTTTCGCCAGTCTTGTAAAACAACTTTAATTATAAAATACGGTCAGGCAATAAGAATCCCACAGTGATCGTCGAATGTTACCCCAAAGCTTTAAACGTGTTTTAAAGCAAATTGTGTTTAAACAATTTACATGAAGCGACGTCATTGCTTAAACATTTGCAAAACGCTTAACTAAACTTCATATTCAAGGTTTGTGACAGTTGTTGGTTGCTTATACGACTTATGTTTCGATTACAAACGTCTGTATTTACAAAATACAATACCAGAGTTTTCGCCATGTTCTTGTAAAACAACTTTAATTATAAAATATGGTCAGGCAATTAGAGTCCCATAGTGTTCGTCGAATGTTTCCCCAAACCTTTGAACGTGTTTTATATTAAATTGTGTTTAAACAATTTGCATGTAGCGACGTCTTCTTTTGTTGATGCCGCATGGAACATTTGCAAAATGCTTACCTAAATTTCACATTCAAGGTTTATAACAGTTGTTGCTCGCTTATACCACTTATAATTCGTAATTAATGTGAATCATGACTGCGAAGCAATTTTATTGAATTATATTTTTACTAGGGATTGTACGTCTTTTCATCTATCGATCATTTTGGAACGAAATATTTGTTTTTCCTGTTCGTCTTGCCGTGCTCTGAACTGTATACCACGCAGATTTTGCGTTCATATGACCACTGTTTTCTTCTATACAGTGATATCACAACAAGAAAAATACTGAAGATAGAAGAAGGCAGTGTTACCGTACGAGGTAGTCAAGAACCGCGTAATTCCGAGTTCGTGTAAGTCAAGGTAGAGTAAATATGGAGGGAGAGAAAAAAACCAATTACAGATCTTGATCTCCTTAACATAAAAAAAATCAACAATATCCTGATGACGAGCTATCTCGTCTTTTGCAAAACTGATAAGATGTTTATGAACGAAATCTCTCCTCGAAGTCACTCGGAGGGTTAAAATGTAACAGCATTTTCTCAAGTGCATTTCAAGTTCTTTCTTAAAAGCAGCTGATATATCGAATTTCAAGTTCAAAATTACGTTATTCCATCCGTAGCAAATCACAAAAGCAAGCACATTAATCTCGGCGTCCCTTTAACCTTTCTCTCAAACTCTGCGAGGCTATAGTGGTAATCTTCGTCCATAATTGGCTGCAAAGGTATCTGCTAAGGGCATTTCGTCAAGCAACTTGCACGAGCATAAATATTGAGCAGCTTAGCATTTAATTCTGAGCAATATATTCGCAGTTCATGAACAAAGTGATAAACAGTCAACAAAACAGTAAACCGGCACCTGCGTAATCAAATTACGCCGAGTTGATGCATTCTTTGCCCTCTGTGGTACCAAAACAGATGCCCGTAGCATGGATTCTTTATTCGGTTGAAAGCACTGGGATTCATGTTCTTAATGCATTCTTTCCTTATCAGTAACGTTATGACCTTCGATCTTTTCGTTATGGCCATCTCCCGGGCTCTGTTCTAGGTGCTACAATTAATTGTTTCCAATCTCTACAAACGACTAATCCTATTCAGTTTCGATTTATTAATTTACCATCCCTAACTAAATCAAGACTTATTTTTATCTGCGATCTCGCGAGCGATTATAGAAGCAGCACAGAAATCTATTTAAAACATTAGAAACGCTAGTTAAGTTATGGGAATTTGTGACTGAGATATGGAATTGTTTCTCGGTATACATTATGTATTATATTTAGCTCTGAATCGTTAGTGATGCGTTTGTTTGCTATGTTTTAATCTGGTACTAGCTGAATAACCCGGCATTGCTAGGGATGAAATGGTTAAATGTTGTTTGAAAAGTGTATTAGTATAATCAATTTTCTTGTATAGAAAAATGCAATTATTTAAGTAGTACGGAAAATACTTTTTCTTCGTTTTAACTTTTTCATAGTTTCTACAGTTTACTTTGGATGCAAATATATACATTTAATTCCTGAATAATATATTGCAATATGCAAGACTAAGATCTATACAAACAGAAACGAAATTCCTATAAAAAAATACAGAATTCAGAAAAACGAAAGATGTGAAAAGTGTCGAATTTCAACTTATTGAGCTGAACTAGAGCAATTCGAAAAGGACATTAAAAAAATATTGATAAAGACGAGATAATAATTTATGAAATTTAGTAATGCTCAAATATGATCGCGACAATTTTCCTGTGTTAAATTTCCTATGGAACGTGTTTCCTTGTCAATATTTAATTATTGCAAGGAAAAAAAATTAGGATTTTAAAATAGGGGCATCGAGGAGGGGGCACTTTTAGGACTACCTGTGTGCTAATTTTCATGGTTGTAAGTGCTACAGATTGGTATGAAGACAGGAAAGTAATATCCTATGTTATTCGCAGTGTTATAAAGTATCAGGGCTGTTCAATAAAGAATAATCATAATGTTTTAAAGGTAATTAAAAAAAATCAAGAAAAATAAAATTTATATTGAATGTGTAACGGGATAAGAGGAGAATAGATAGCGCAAGTTTCACGGTCATGACGTCATTGCTGAGGCCCTGGCAGCCCGAAAGAACGCCTAGTTTTACTTTAGCCTATGGCAAAATTGGATGTGACACGCGAAGTGCAATACACTGCGTTGAAATTTTGTTTTCGCCTTAAAAAATCGTCAGACCGTCAGATATTTCAAAACCAATATCATATGTTTCCCATCCTCCATATAGTCCTGATGTGCACCTTGCGAATTTTTTTCTTTTCCCGAATTTGAAGAAACACCTCCAGGAAAAGCGATTTTAATCTTCACAGGCAGTAGTTAAAGTTGCGTAGGCGATTTTGAAGGACCTGTCAAATAATGGCTTCCAGCATGTGTTTAAAAACTGGAAAAGAGGTGGGATAAGTACATTGCATGTAATGGAGAGTATTTCGAAAAAGACCATAAAAATGTGGAGTATCAGTAAAGGAAATTATTTTTTATGAATTTATGATCATTCTTTATTGAACAGCCCTAGTATAAGTGTACCAAATGTGGTGTAGATTTATATTGAGACTACACACATAATTTTTTATATGTATATAGATAAGTGTACGTTTCTTATAAGCTTTCTAAGTCTCATTGCAGAGTTCTATCGTCACTAATTAGCATCCAGATCAAAGAGATATCATGTATGTTTATTCAAATATATATGCTTACAGTTTATACAGGGTGATTCTACGGTCATGGGACACACTTGGAGGAGTGGTACAGCTTACAAAAACATACATTTTTCGTATAGGAATACATGGTCGGAAGTGACGCGTGGAGGCACGAACACAGAAAATGAGACAGTGACAGAAAAACATCGTGTTTTCAATATGAACAAAACTCATGTGTGGACAAAAGAAAATCCTCACGCTACACGACCACATGCATTCCAAAAACGCTTCTCTGTAAATGTTACTGGTGTTGTGAACAATTTCCTCATAGGCCAATATCTTATACCAACGCGACTCAATGGCTCACATTATCGTATTTTTCTGGACGAGGTTTTACCAGAATTGCTGCAAGAAGTTTCGGCTGTCGTTCGTAATCACATGCGGTTTCAGCATGATGGTGCGCCAGCCCATTTCAAAGTGGTCATTCGCAATTACCTGGATGCCTGTTTCTAGGGGAGATGGATTGGGCTTGGTGGACCAGCCCGATAGCCAGATTTATCGAGCATCAATGACTTCTTATATGGGCATCTGAAGACCATCGTTTACGGGACTTCAGTTGACTCAACTGAGGACATCGTTGAGCGACTATCCATTGCGGCTCCAAGTGTGCGCGAAATGCCTGGCATATTTGGAAATGTTCGCCAATCACTCCTTCGACGCTACCAAGCATGTATTACTTTTGACGGTCGCAATATTGAGAATTTATTGCAAACATTGCTGCTAATAAGCACTTTGCAAGGATGTTGTAAATAAACAATGCTTTTCTGTTCAAGTCTCATTTTTTATTTATTATTATTATTATTATTATTATTATTATTATTATTATTATCATCAGTATCAGTATCATTATTTCTTTCTTTATTATTATTATTATTATTATTATTATTATTATTATTATTAATTTATTATTATTATTATTATTATTATTATTATTATTATTTATTTATTTATTATTAATATATAGTAAACTAATGTATCTCTATTTGAATGATGTTAAAAAAAACGTTGATATCGTAAACTTTTGGCACTAACGCGTCACTTCCAACCATGCATTCCTATACGAAAAATGTATGTTTTAGTAAGCTGTACCACCCTTCCAAGTTTTTACCATGACCATTGAATCACCCTGTATAGGGTAGAAGCTTATAAAGTGATAAGAAAAAAAACTGTACCATTGATATGTTTATAGGCTATTAGATTTTAAGTAAAAAAAAATATTATAACAATTTTGAAGTGTTAAATCTATTTTCCAAACGGATTAGAATCTTTTCTAATCATAAAAAATAATCATTTAATGTATTCAAAAAAGTCACGAGTTTTTACTCTAGGTTGGTAGGTAGTTGAATTTACGCACCACTGGAGTAACAATGTGCTAATGACGACGATCGGGTATCCATCCTGAAGGAAAAAATCCGAGGACAGTGCCTTGTAATTTTGATCCACGGTTATATGATGAGATCAATACCTAAGCTGGCTCTCCAAATTTCCCCACCACATCAAGGCAAGAGTTTCTGTTCCAAGCTCACATTGTAAAAGTTGAGAGTGTATTCTTTAAAATAACTGTTTCGTATTTGTAATTTCGCAGTGTCATATCAAAGATTGAGAATATTGTAATAAGGAGAAAATGACATTAAAACTATGTTGTTATTTAGAAATAAAGTATCAAAATAAAATAGGTGTGCGTATTTATCTGTTTCAAATTAGGTAAAAACTGAAAAATAAATGCGAAATTGGTATTGTAAATGTAAGTTGAAGTGAACAAAATTTGATTTAGCCAATCAACTGAACTTAATACTTTCTTATATTTTATACATTTTACAGCATATCTGGGGTCAACATAGGTGATGAATACATGTTAAACTTGTTTGTGTATATTGATGTAAACTTGTTTGTGTAACGTAACGACCTCGTTACTAAAGATAAGAGTATAAGGAAGTGCTTCATTTCATTATATTCTATTTTCAAATCAAGCCTGCTAACATAATAAAAAATACTTCGTCGCTTCATTATGAGTAATTCAATTGAACAACTGGAAGAAATTTTTGGTTTTTAATGTGCATATGAGGGAGCATTTGTGATCTGTAATAAACATAATATTAATAAGTTTTTTAATACCTGAAACTCAAAATAAAGAGTTTTCATTTATAGTTTGGCTCCATTTATATCCCAAATATTAAAAATATTAAAAACTTAGAAACTTGCAATGAAAAATAATATGACTGCATTACTATATTAATGCCAAAAGTTTACGATATCAACTGTTTTTTTCATCATCATTCAAATAGAGATACATTAGTTTACTATATAATACTAATACTAATACTAATACTACTAATACTACTAATACTAATACTAATACTAATACTACTACTACTACTACTACTACTACTACTACTACTACTACTACTACTACTACTACTACTACTACTACTACTAATAATAATAATAATAATACGAATACTACTACTACTACTACTACTACTACTGATAATAATAGTAATAATAATACTACTACTACTACTACTACTGATAATAATAATAATAATAATAAATAATAATAAATAATAATAATAATAATAATAATAATAATAATAATAATAATAATAATAATAAACAATAATAATAATAAACAATAATAATAATAATAATAATAATAATAATAATAATAATAATAAATAATAATAATAATAATAATAATAATAATAATAATAATAATAATAATAATAATAACACTACTACTACTAATAATAATAATATTATAATAATAATAGTAATAACAATGTAATACTTAGAAATATAACTTTTTGTACACAATACTAAATGTAAGAAGTATGGCACATTGAAATCCAATCAACCCATCTATATAAATAAGAATGGAGTGTTTGTTTGTACATTCAATATTTTCGACCCATTTCAAGTTTTCTATCCGTTTTGGACCCTTCTGATGCCGAATCCGCCATTTTCTCGTTTGGTGTCTGTCTGTCTGTCTGTCTGTCTGTCTGTCTGTCTGTCTGTATGTTGTGCCCTATACACGTCCACACGGTTTAAGATATTTTCATGGAAATTTGCATGCAGTGAGTACTTATCTTCATTTAGAGAGTGGCATTGGTTGCGAAAGTCTGTCTGTCCATCTTTCTGTTCTATGCTCGATTTTGTGTATGTGTGTTTGTGTAGCCATCACATAAATTGTATTCCAGATATTTGATTGCAGTGTATTTTATTTTATACATTATCTATTAGTTTAGTGAATGCAATATTAAACATTTCTTTATTGTTATATTTAGGTGAGTTTCATGCTAAAACACCTGAGTAAGTTTACTTAAATCAACCATAATTTGGTAGTTTTGGAAAAATTGGAATGTCTATTGAATATTACGATTACTTCGATTGCTTTACCAGTACTGCTAAAAAAGTAATTATTCTTCAAAAAATTATTTTTTATGGAATTTCATCTCTGATACTTCATTTATTTCGAGTCTTATTTTTATTCTTTGCGCAATGAAAACGATTTCCGAATATTTGGGACAGACGATATTTTTCAACGAAACGAGAATGAACAAGATCGCGCGAGCAGTGATATTTTCTGGTTCTTTCGCTCTGAATTAATTTCACGTTTCTAAATTTTGTACACTTTTAGTTGTAAGTTGTGGCAACTGTGCGAGATCAAGAGATAAAATTGAATCACAAATTAATATCTTTAGAACAATTTTTTGCGACATCTTTTATTTTGTTTTATTTTGCTGTTTCCTGTTTTAAATACTTATTATTTTAATAAATGTGTTTTCCTTCTCATCACACGCAACAGCACCACAAAGTATTAGACTTAAAAATGTTGGGTAAGTTAGTATAAATTTTCAGTAAATTTTAAGTGTAGTTATGCCATTATTGATAGAATAATGCCGTTATTTAAAGAATAATGCCGTTATTTAAAGAATAATGCCGTTATTTAAAGAATAATGCCGTTATTTAAAGAATAATGCCGTTATTGAAAGAATAATGCCGTTATTGAAAGAATAATGCCGTTATTGAAAGAATAATGCCGTTATTGAAAGAATAATTGGCGTTATTGAAAAAATAATAATGTTTAAAAATCCCGAACTAGAACTTTCAAACATTAAAAAATTCGTTGCCACAATGTCGCATACCGGAGGCAAGAGTGCCACAAGTAAAAAAATATTGTTTTGTTGACTATGAGTGCGAGAGCACTCGCCGTAAATCGTAATTTTAATTAATTGAGTTGAACATGAAAAGAACTTAAGAAAGGGAATTCCAAATATTCCTATAAATCGTCTTTTATAGTAGTAACCTTAGTATCACCTTTCGTCATTTTGTAGCTTTGTCATACAGCAATTGTGCGATGTATGTGAAATGTATTACATGAATGGATATGCATGTGTAGGATTTGTGTCCAAAGTAAGTTGTAGAAAATATAAAGATGGCGAAAGGTGTTAAAATAAATTTTTATTCTACAAAAAACTTAAGTCATTATATATTTTGATTATCTCTTCAATCTAGAGTAAACGAATTGAAACCGAGTAAGGTCGGGTATTTTGCTAGTTTAATAATAAAGTTAAACGGTGTAACTAAACTATGCGATGAAAGTTTAAGGCTAGAAAACAAAAAATAGATAAACTAGGTACTAGTTAGTTGCATCGCGGTGATTGAATGCTTTATCGAATACACTATCTGGCACTGAGTTTAGGAGGACCATTTTCGCAGTTTGCTGTCATTCTTCTGAAATTGATGTCCTCACCTCAGTTTTAAATTGGTTTCCGTTAGAATTATGTTAAATTTAGGTGAAATTCATTTAAAATATCTACCCTATTTCTTTTCCATGGAGTATGGGAACGAGATAACTGTTCTGACCACTTTGTAAGGTTCAAAACAGACATCCTTCATACGAGAGCAATAAGGGAAAGTATTGTCTTCTTCGAAAGTATTCTACTGTATCTTGAAGGTTATCACAAGATTATGAAGTCATCCTAATGCTACATGAATCCAAAAATAATTATATTCCATGAAATACCCAATCGATGTAATCCATTTCTGCAGGGAATGTGTGAAAAACAATCCTAATTAGAAATATCCAATCAAAAGTGTTCAAAGGGTTTCCGATATGCAAATCAAGGCGTTACGTCATCCGACGGTGAATCAAGCGCTTTGTGCAAAGTGAATATCTGACTGAACTTCTGTAATAGAGCGTTTGATTTCAGTGTGTAAAGACTCGAAACGGTTCGTTCTGGCTCCGAAGAATCTGTGAAGTGGTACATTATCGGACTTTTTTAGAAGCAGGGCAGACAATAATGGAAGCAGCGAGATGTATTAATACATATTTCAAGACAGACAGTCTCTACGCTATGAAAACAATTTCAGAGCTCTGGTACTGTTGTAAGGAGACTTGGACAAGGTCGTAAACATATAACAACTGCTTCTCAAGATGGATATATGCAATAACTGCCTGTCGTAACAAAACGTCTAAAGTTTGGAACTTGAGTTCAGATCATGCAGCCGCCATGGAAACTGCTGTATCACGGCAAACTGTATACAGAAGACTTAATGAAAAATGCTTTTATGCCAGAAAGCCAAGTGTATGTTTTTCACTGTCTTCACAACACATGAGGGATTGCTTTAATTGGTGCAAAGAACATCACAACTGGAGTCAACGCCAATGGACCCATGTTCTCTTTACTGATGAGTCGAGGTTTAGTTTAACATCTGATACTAAGCGTTTTACACATGGAAGGAGTCTGGAACGCGAAAACTTCCTTCGACAATTATGGAATGTGACCGTTTTGGTAGTGCAGGGATGATGATGTGGGGTTTAACAATGGTCGATGGACGTACGCCCATACACATTTTCAACAGAGGATGTGCGACCGGCCAGAGATATCGGGATGATGTCTTAGAACGTTATGTAAGACTTTCCAGAGGTGCATATGGATCTGTATTTTTATTTATGGACGATAATGTTCGTCCACATCGAGCAAACCTCTTTGACGAATTCCTTGTATGAAGCCATTGAGCGAATACCGTGGCCAGCAAAATCTCCTGATCTGAACTCGATAGAGAACTTATGGGACTACCTTGTAAAAGCAGTTGCACGAAGACATCCTCCTCCTAGAGATAAAAATGCCCTGAAGATCGCATTGCATGAGGATTGGAACTTTATTCTCCGGTTAACAACATTATTGCCAGCAATATCCCTTTGTTTTGCTATGTGCAACTGTTGGAAGTTTCTACAACCGCAAAATTTCGCTTGCTATTTGCTTACCAGATGTGTTTCTCAGTGGATTGCATCACTTCCTTGTAGCGGGTATTAGAATTTTTATGTCCATATTTTAGAAAAAATGTTTTCATTTTTTTATTTTGCGCTCGATTCTTTTAAGTGTTTTACAAACACAAGAAACACTCCTTTTCCTATTTACAGTAGTTATTTTTTTACCTCGTGATCTCAAATTTATGATTCTTGCATGGCATGTCAGTATGGCCCTCAGTAGAAACAAAAAGTAGGCTATCAGCGCGCCTGAATGAACAACAACATCATTACTTGATTTGCTTATCCCTAAGGTTTCTCAACTGATGGATCTAAAACTGTCATCAACTACAAAAAATCCGTTGGCTTTAAACTTTGGTAGTTGTATATGTACCTTATTTCTGAAATATCTTTCTTATAGTTTACAGTTCAAAAACTTCCAGTAACCTTCCAAGTGTTTCACAGAGATATCTCCTCCAAGATCAGTCAGTTTTGCTAATGATGAGATATGTCGTTCAGACAAAATTGCCCTATTACACGAAGGGAGAATGAAGTTACAAGTTTGAAAAACAAATAGTTCGTTTTAAAGACCTGGTGACAGTTTAGACTATAGTTTTTCACCAGAGGCTGAACACAAGTGGACGCTTTCAAAGCGAAGAAAAACAACTAGAAGGGTTAAAAGTATAGGAGATAAAATATTATTACATATTGGATATTGGTTAGATATAAACAAAATCTCCTAATTGAACACACTGACTAGTTTTAAACCACGGGACTCAAATGTCAACCTGTATGGCAATAGTATACCATCCTAATTGTGAACGTCAAATAAAATGACTATGCATTGGATAGCTTTGAGCATTACAAAGCTGCTCTTGTGGCCCTGTTCTATAGAATCCATTACATTACATGTTACAAATCTCTTGTAACCACGAACCTTTAAATAACATTAGCTTGTAAGGGACTTCTCTACAACTAATTATTTGTTATAAAGTAAAGATATTTGGACGAAAAGTTTTATATTAATTTAAACGTGATTCTTCTATCAATAATATATAAAACGTCTTTTAAACTTTGAAATAGAAATTACAGACAAAATAATACTGAATTATTTTTCATTTAACGAATTATGGTGTACATTTTATGCATTCACTCATTAATAAAGTTGTTTTAATACTAATCTGCAGAGAATGTGTAAGTCAAACGAAATCCATAAAAAGATCGAGTTTTTTAAAGTATCGATTTTTCCTTTCACTTAACATCCATCGCATTGTTGTTAGGGTCTTATTTACGATGCATGCTCTTTTTTCGGATCCATTAAGTTCCTAGTAATGGATTTATGATGGCATTAACTGAAAGGTCATCTTATCGTCGAAATCTGCTCGAGGGATAGTTAGTTAACTGTAGACAAAGATTGCATCATTTGTGTCAATGCCACTGAATTGAAAGGACTTCCGAAATATATGCAGTGCTATAAAGTGATTGATGAGTTGGGCGAATGCACTCAATAAGATTATTTTAAGTAAAAATTCTTTTCGTGACTTTAATATATAAAAAAATATCTTTATTTAAAGTTCCATTTTTGGTATGTTATACGTATACTACATGATATTGATGACGAAAAAACTGAAAAGAACTTTTGGTCCAAAGATTTATCGCACGTAAATCCAGCAAGTAATCTTTAGATTCTTGGAACAGAGTTTCTTAACTAAAATATCTTCACTATTTTCCTCTTATTTACACTATAGCAGGCCTCGAAATATATTTTTTAATACAGGTGCACCTTGTGCACCTAAGGTTTTAAATTAGGTGCACATGTTATATTCTAGATGCACATTAAACGATATATAAAGGCATAATGTAAAAACGATATATAAAGGCATAATGTAATATACTAGGGGGCTCCGCCCCCTGATCGCTTACGCTCGCCAACCCCCTGTAGAAATTTTGCTTTTTTAACTTTGGTACTTAATAAACTCTAAAATAATAGCCGCATCGGAAAAAAAATCTTCAAAATTGTCCAGGGAACAGGATGAAGAACAAACCATGTTAATTTTGTAATTTTCTGTCTATGAATCGAGCTAAACAACACAGTTTTCAATCCTGCAACGGCAACTTTTTTTTAATATCTAGAGAAACTACTTTATTAGTTGGGTATGTTTATATAGGTTAGTAGTAGATAGTAAATAAAAATATTTAAACAGATAAATTCTCACTTCTCCGGCGCGCGGCTGTCGAGGCAGTCGCTTCAACAGAGCTAGCTGGAAAATGTTTCGATCATCGGAAAGTTCTGGTTGCAGTGACACAAATAAACCTTCCTCCTGTATAAAACAAGTTATGGCCCAGCGATTTTGTTTTCGCATATTGTGTATTTGGGAATTTCAATTACGTTCCTTTAGAGCGAGAGGTAGATACTAATATTTTGTTCAAATATCAAAATAACATAATTTACAAATTAATTTTAATGTTAGGTGCACTGTGTGCACCTAGCGGGAAAAATTAGGTGCACAATTTTATTTTTATGTGCACTGTGCACCTGTGCACCCGGGTATTTCGAGCCCTGCACTATAGTAATCGTCATTTATGACGAATCAAAATTTTTCTGGGAAATAACTTTAAGAAATGATACAGAAACCTAATTATTAGGCTTGAAACAATGAATGTTTGAGAATGTAATGGTTATACAGTGAAACCCTGGTTTAACGTAATCCTCATTTAACAATTTCCCGCATATAACGTCATTTTTCATTGGTCCCAGATAATTTCCTATACTTTCAATGTTAAAAATCCCGTATTTAATGTTTTTTTCAGCGGGGAGAACTCAAAGAAATTTTTTTTAAATAGTCGGATACTAGCATATCAGCACGATATTGCCCGTGACAGTTTTTTTCGTGTACTCACTGATACTAAAACATTAAAAAGAAAAAAACAAATTTATGAATGAGTCGCACCTCCAACCGACATGACACGGGCATATCGCAAATTAGCATAAAATTCGAACTTTCTGACGTATCTATCTGGCGTAAAAGTTTTCGTAGATTTCAAATCCTTTTGAAAATTTCACTTTATCTTAAACGATCGCGAAAATAGAATACTTCACACAAATAGTCCTTTTTGTGTTCGTAATGAATATCTTCGTCAAATGCTTCAAATGTAAATTTAAAAAATTACAAAAACTCGTCTCTGTGGAGAATGATGTTAATGATATAGCTAGTAAAAGCAAAACATAAACCAAAATAACTGATTTGTTTAAACAAACTATTGTAAAGGAAGAAATAAAAGGATGTTACTTAAATAATCTTCATGCTCTACGCCTTGTTTTTCTCCGACCTCGTTTTAACGTTTTTCCACATATAACCTTATTTCTTTCCGCTCCCTTATAATACGTTAAATCGGTAATGTATTACCATTTTAACTTATTAAGTTGTGTTTCTACAATGTATAATTTTGCTGTTTATAGATCTATCATAAGGGAAAGTGTCGTGCCAGATATACAAAATTTTATTTGTGTTTTCTAATTTTTTTCTGTCAAAGATAGAGGGGTTTGCTGCTACTCATGTTGAACTAGAGTAATTTTGCTACTTATTTCTTATTTAGAACTGATTATTTTCGTATTTATCAATATGAAAAATGAAAAATTGTTAACCCACTGTCTCTTGGTTATGTATCTAAGGACAGGCCCCCCAGAAAGGAGATAAAAAAACTTTAAAACAACTCGAACTTTTATTGAACTATCAAGAATTGTACTCTCCAAAACTTGAGATTATTTACAAAAATGTGAAAATATAAAGTACTAAAGTGCAAAATCAATATCAAATAGTTTAAATTTTACTTAAAAGCTTCCGATTTAAATTTTACTACAAAATCACAGCTCAGTGCAATTTCTTTCATGGTACAATCATATCAGACTTCTTCATTAACAATAAATCGCAGAGAAAAACTAGTATTTTTCTTAACATGCTACTTTTGAGGGCATCAAAAAATTTGATAAACTATACAAACAACCTTATCCTAATAGAAAAAACGGTAAAAAACCCCCCCAGGAAACTGAAGTTCTTTTTATCATTTCTGATTGTCCTACAAATTGTTGTGAGGGCTGGTAACTTACAAACTATGTAGGTTTTTTCAATCTCGTACTTAACATTACTGTCGTCAATAAAATGAAGTTTACCATCCCTTACCAAAATCTGTCCAAGTGGCTGTTGTTATATGAAGTTAAGTCATTTTTAGAAGTTATTCTTGGCACAAAATGGAAAACAGATCTTTTACTACTTACAGTTGTAATAATACAATCACCAACAGTTAAATCATTTGCACTTTTGTTCTTGCTCCTCCTCAAACTGTTCATCAATGATTTGCTGAAAATAGGTGTTCGAATCTTCAGATGCCGAATCAGACGACAGTTCTGGATTATCTTGTTCCTTCGAAGAAATGTTAAACAGTGGCTTTTCGCAACTTTTTTACATAAGTACATACTAAATCATTTAACATATGAATTATACTACTGTTTGAAAATTTAAAAGTTACTTGGAAACAGATAATTGACGATCCAAAAGGCAAAGGTGTCCATTAATATGCTGGATAATTACAACTGGCCATTTTGAATTCAATCGCCAATTTGGCAGGGTTGAAGTTGGGTGAACGATTCAAACAAAATATGAACTAACTCTTAAACGGCAGTAGAATTGATTCCTAGACCACGTGCGTCTGTAAAATACACTGAAGAATGATGAAAAATCGAGAAAAACTACTTCAAAATAATATTTTAGGTAGGCAAAAAAAAATGTAAAAAACGACTTATCTGTTGAAATCACCACCTTCACTCACCATGAGTGTCTGACGGCATCAAAAGGCCAAGTGTTACCAACCTATTCAAACGAAATTTCTTCCTTCTATTTTTACTCTATTTCTACTCTATTTTTACAGCGATTGTCCCTAGGTATGACTTACCTTAGGTACACCACAATTCCCTACATACGAATGTGTCAAGTATACCATACACTTAATGAAAATAATTTTGTTTTAAATTTAAATATGTGGCCATGTACATGGTGTCCATTAAACAACTTAAACTAATTGGAGGAACCAACGAAATGGAACCAAATTTGGTATTTAGGCTTTTGAAGACATGGGAACATGCTGTGACTTTCTGTGCTGACCGTCTCATTACGCTCAACTGTAGTGAATTCTGTATACCATATGGAATTTTTTGCACGCAAGAAAGATCAATACATTGAAAATGGTCCATGTGGTCAAGAGGAGCCTGTTTCTGTTGAATAAGGGATTGTTTCCTGTTGGTTGCATCTTGAAATTAGTTAATGTGTCTTTTGCCTAGTTTTTTAAATTACAACAGGCCATATATCCATCTAGAATAAGTGGCGTGGCCATTGCATTATCAATTTTATTTGCGTTTTATGCAAATTTTAAACTGTTTTCGACTTTAAAATTGCCAAATATCCCACTATCGGCAAGAAAAGTTTGGTAAATTTTTTTTTTGTGTGTGGAAACGAAGCTTCACTGAACAAAGAAATAGGCTTATTCGTTGGGCAAGTCGACTTCCGATAGAACGTAATGATCTTGTTTTGGACGTCGAAGTCATGTTGGTGTGGTGAGGAAGTTAACCTTTTACCTGCCAATGTTCACAAATGGGAACCTTTTTTTTATAACTTAATTATTTGTTTAGAATATTCATACTTGCCGAAATGCCACATAATAATATGAATTTATTTTAGGTGCCACCGTTTTTCAAAAAATTAATTCAACTTTTTGATAGAATTTAGGTCAAATTTACTGATTTTGTTAATTTCAAAGTGTCATGCAACTTTTAGTTTCTGCTGTTTTTAAAATAAATTTCAAAACAATTTTACTGACGTGATTTGGTAGTCAAGGGACATATATTCTCTTACAAATTAACAAAATATTTCCAAGTGTCATTTGTAGGAAGTATAATTCTTTCAACAATTATGATGTTCCCAAATGGGAACATTGGCGTTTGGGGTATAGTGTTTGAGGGGATTTTTTTTAACTCGCAAAATTTGAATCAATACTCTAACGTTTTTTTAACTATCACAATTATTTTGCTATGGGTGGCTTAATGAATGTGGTGGCTGATTCTTTCATACTTCTAGCTGGCATTTTTGTATCTGCATGTGCCTAACACCCGTTTTCTCTGCAAACCGTGAAACTCTATCGTAAGGTAATCGCATTGTTACAGTTATAAATGTTTACAGTTGGGATTTCTTTCATTATTCACCTTACAAGAATAGTAACCACATTCCCCTTTGGTGAAATATTTGGTTGAAATATATCACGTGACTTACGGGTAGGAAAAGAGAGGAGCGCGTTCTAAATGACCTTTGCAAAGATCACATTCCAACAACATTCCTTTTTCAAGACTCGACGAAGGTGTGACCTGTAGTCGTTACTGTTTCGACCAATGAGTTTCATTATCTCCAAAGATTTTATTTCTCGCCTATCTCAGAGAGTTCTACTGTATAGTAACGCTGTAGTTTTAATATTTTTTTTTACGTAATACGCCCATTCCTAATAGGAACTGACTATTCAATTGCTTCTCGGGTATCTTTCCGTATCAACAACATCTGAAAGAGATACCTCGCAAGTTCCCGCGAGCCGCGCTGGAAGAACACATCAACGATGGAGCTTTGAATGAGGTTCGTCCTCAAGATGTTTGTGGCCAGATTGACCTGATGATTAATAATGAAGATGGTTATTCGACTATTTCAGATTACCGAACTCCCGATTCGGGCGAAGATCAAAGGAGAAGCACACCCTCATGTTCTGCTCCAAATGCAAAGAAGCGAAAACAAGAATCCAATCCCAAATGGAAAAGGGATGCAACGTTGGATAATGATCTTTCAGGAAAATGCCTCGAAAAGCTGTCTGAAAAATTTCCCGAGCTTGAGACAATGGATCCTCTAGAGTTATTCCACAAAATACTCCCAATGAATTATGTGTACCATCTAGTTGAGATGACAGCGTTGTATAAGCTGCAAAAGGAGCAATTAATAACAGTTGGCTGTGAAGATATTCTTCAGTTCCTAGGTCTACTTCTTTTGAGCGGTTACCACACGGTGCCTACAGAAGACATATTGGAGTAATTCTTAAGACACATGTGTTTCAATCTTTCCTAAGATAATGGCTAGAGCACGCTTTCGTCAGATCAAAAAGTACTTTCATCTTGTTGACAACAATAAGGATGTTCAACCGGGTAATTAGCTAGAAAAGATTGCGCCAATATACGAGGAATTGTGTAAAACACAAAATTCAGTCTGGAGGTTTTCACGATAAACTCAGCATTGACGGATCAATGGAGCCGTATTACGGACATCATTCTTGTAAGATGCTTATTCGCTGAAACCCCATCAAATTTGGCAACAAAATTTGGATGATATGCTCATATAATGGGTATCTATATAGGATGGAAATTTGCTCAGGGAAACAGGGTGGTGACGAAGCAGAGGCACCACTAGGATCAAGGATCGTCTCAGCAAGACCAGGACCACGATCTCGTCTAGTAGTTTACCTTAGAAAGACGGAAGAACACTATCTCGTCGCTTGCACCCAAGGACGTTGCGCATTGTACAAGAAGAATGTTAGAAAGCAGGTTCTTTCATTAAAAAGCAGATGCATTCATCTTGCTTTCCCCGTACCACTGGCAACAAGCGAAAAATGTATCCTTCCGAAGAGAAATGTGTAAAAGTATGTAATAGAAACCAAAATTAGTCCTCCTTTTGAGTCTTTTGCAAATAAATTACCTATAGAAAACCCTATTTATTTCATCCCTAACGCCAATGTTCCCAAATGGGAACATCCTCAAAATCATACTTAGGATTTTTTTCCCATACAAAAAGGTCTAGAACAGTTATACTAGCAGTAAAATAAACCATTTGAGCGAAAAAATAAAATAAAAATTTTTAAAATAAATTGCGGTGTTTAAAAGGTTAAGAGAGTGGGGTGCCGGTTCAGGTGTTGCCTTGTCATCTGACTGTGATTAAAAATTACGTGGGGTTGTCTTCGGAAAGAATTTTGTTCATGACAAGCAGTTTTGTCATCAAGATATTGCCGATAATGACAGGATCGTTTCAGTTTTTTATGATGACCAGATCAAAGGTCAGTTTTCTTAAAATAGCGATATATCTTGTGCATAAAATTCTGGTCAATTTTTGAGTTTTGGTAACAACGTTATACCTTCTCGAGACATTCACCTGGAGGGTAAAAATATGAGCCATTCTTACAGTGACTAATGAGTCGTCAATCAAAATCAATCAAGTGCTAAACGGTATACCATGCCTGGTTCTGAAGTCATTTACGAAAGTGTTGATAAAATCATAACTGATGATCCTCATGATCAACTTAATGCCCGGAGGGATTGCTGAACTGTTTGACACTAACGGGTAATGCTACTTCATAAACTTTAAATTAAGCGAGGAGAGCGAAAATAATGCTACTTATATATTTAGACACTGCTATAGGTTATGGCAATAGCATTTATAGTTTACCAACTTTCAACGAAATATCATTGAAACTAAGAGAACTTATGACGATGATAGTTAAACAATCGTCATAACTAGAAAACAGTTTAATCTATTTATGATAGAATGCCTTTTAAGTTGAAGCATAAAAAGTGTCCTATTTTATTAGATTTTTCGATGACAACCAATAAATCACAGGTACAAACTTTTGGAAAAGTACATATAGCATTGTCAAAACCAGTTTTATCCTTGGAAAATTATATGTAGGTCTCTCTCTAGAGTGACTTCTTTTGACTGTTTCTGTTGTGACCCCAACTTCTGAAATACATGTACTAAATGTAACTAAATATACGATCTGAGAGTTTTAGAAACAAAATTTTGATACTCGATTCTTCACTGTTTCGTTTTCTTTCAACAGATGAAATATACTTTATTTAAGTTTATAATATGCTTGCGGTATTTTTTTTTGTAAATAAATCAATTGGTGAGCAGTGTGATGTTTTGTATTTATGTATATAGATTCAGATTGTGTGTATAGGAAACATTATGTATATAGGCAAGATTGCGTGTGTCTTAGTTATAACTTCTGAGATGTGCAATTGTGTTTATGGAGAAGGTTTAGAAACAACGAATTTTGGACCGCATTGCCACATTTCAATATTATATTAAATAATTCTAAGACTTTCAGAGACAAGGAATTTATTAATAAGGCCTTAAATATTCTACAAATCAGTTAATAGAGAGATGTTAAGGTCTGTCCTTGAGCTATCAAGAACTGAACAAATTTGCTAATGACGAGATACTGCCGATTTGAGGTCTTGACAATGTCAAGATTTGGTCATTTTTCTTCTAATGAAGAGATATCTCGTCTATCAAGATCTGCTTAGGTTTACTAAACAAAAGAGTTAAATAATTTAATTAAAAATGCCAATAAGGACATTATTAATTTTTAGTTGGGATAAATTATTGATTGTATTGTGAATAAAAATTAGCAAATTGACGGGTTTTGTGAATGAGTCTTCATGTTACAACGAAAAGCCTCCCATGTATTGCTATGTGTCTTCCATATGTTAAAGTAGGTAAGTACGATAGTAATTTTGATAGAAGAATGTTATTGATAGATAATAGTAAAAATTTGAGAACTTGTTCTTCATAATGTTCTCTAGGGAATGAACTAGAAAAATTATGCCGAGTTGAAAAGTTTTTAAATTATGACCATTTATTTAAGAAATAGGCCTGTTATCACTATCAAAAATCTTGTATTCATTTTTCGATCGATTGTACAATTTTTGTTTATTTAAATTTCTTTTTGATTCTAGTTTCATTCTCTAGAAAAATGCATGTAGTTTATTTTGGTAGCATCATTTTTCAAATGGGTTAAATAGAATTTCATGTAGCACATTTGAAGTTTTTGACAAATTTCTTTACAATTGCATACATAATTATTATTTTTGCAAAATTGTTAATATATATATATTCAATATTTATAGCCCAATGGTATTATTTAATAACACTAAACATATAAGTAAAATGTTTCTATACCACATTAAAAAAAAGGGTTCGTATGTGTTCGAATACCTTAAGCCAGTGTTCCCCAACCTTTTTATCGCCACGGACCGGATCAACGTTTGATAATTTAAACGCGGCCCGCTGGGAGGGGGACGCTGATTGTTTATATTTTTGACTGTTTTGATTTAATAATTTTAATTTAATTGTATTTAAACATGCCTTCAAAATAAAATACAGTTGCACCAAAAAATGAACGTAAAGTGATTTAACATTTTAACTCACTAGAACGCTAAATCAATGAGAACCCTGAGCTTGTTTCTTTGCAACGAGATGGTTTCATCTGGGGGTAATAGGAGACAATGACACCCGAAGTGTGTTGCTTGGATCCAGTTTATTCCGTTGTTTTGATTTTGTTGCTGTCACTGCAGAAAACCCCGCTTCACACAGATAGGTTGTCGGAAATCGCAATAGGGATTTTAAGTGCTGTGGTAGAAATCTCAGGGAATTCCGCCATGACTTTAATCCTGAACACCGGCAGAGTTCTTGTCTCGAACGTAGTTTTAAGACCGACTTCATTTACAATCTCCAGCAGTTGATCTTCTTCTTGCACAGACATGCGAGATTCGCCTGATTTGTTGACAAACGGGCCGCGGATCCATTCCTTACTAGTTCGTGGGTCTTTTGTGGTTGGGAAGTAGCGTTCGAACTTTTTTAAAAGCAAAGACAGGTGATCGTGCACCAACTGGGAGAATGAATGTTTAGGCTGTCTCGCCTAAAATCCCCATTAATGTCTGAAACATGTCCAAAATGCCTCTGTTCACGCGCCGTCCCCACAACTTCAGTTTGGCTACTTTGTTTTTTTGTCGGCTACTTTGTCAGCTACTTTGTCGGCCAACTTGAAAACAGTTGTCACATTTGTCAAAATTGAAAAATAGAGACATACAAAATTCAGAAATCATAATTGAAGCTCTAGTAACAGAACAAGTTTCAAGTTCTGATTTACCGCCTCCTAATTTGAGTGGACATTTCATAAATAAGAACCGCACAAACCCGATAGAAGTACACCGCAGTAAATAAAATGGAAATAATTTAATGTTCCTTGGGCGGCCCGGTACCATTCGATCCACGGACCGGTACCGGTCCGCGGCCCGGGGGTTGGGGACCACTGCTTTAAGCGATCGCTACTGTTATTTTAATTTCATGTCGACATACTGAGATAGGATGAAATTGTTACTGTTTTGCAACTTTCTGGAAAGATTCGCACCATACTTCTTGTGCAACCAACTTTCTGAGGCATTTTGCATCCGTATTCATTCTATAGTTCAGACTATTTATCCTGATTCGAAAGAGGCTTGCACGTTCTTGTATCTAAGATCTAATTTATCGAAAGAGCTTCTAACCTCGTAATTGTTAGCTTAATAATGAGCTTAGAAGGAGGGAATTTCTGCTGAAATTTCTCGAAGACACTCCCTTAAGAATAGCTATAGAAATATTGCTCAAATATTACCCTTATATGGTTCTTTCGTCTGGGTTCTGTACTTTTAATTTTCCTTACCAAAGCAGCATATCTTTTTGAGGTGCTCCATGGGAAAAAAAATTCAGCTTTTTCAACATGTTGATGTGTATTATTTCAAAATTTCAAGTTTTTAAAATGCAATCTATAACGATGAGATAAAAAAAAATAACAATACAAAATTTAAAAAAAATTATTTAAAAAAAAAATTAAATAAAAAAAAAATATATATATATATATATATATATATATATATATAGCCCATTTTTGACTAAACGAATTATTCTATGACAGTTATATGTGAACAGATGTTAATAATAACAGCGGTTACAGTAAAAAGCAACTCTCCTTAAAGAATCAAGAACAATCTTGTATGAAACACAAGAGACCTCCTACAAGTCGGTTTGTTTTAAACTCCTGTGTATATCTCTTCAAAAGATAACCTGCAAGTCGATGATAGGCAGTCCTCTTTCGCCATTTATGCCAAAAGGCAAATATCTAAAATCGTTATTTTCCCCACATAAACATAATTAAAAACAAATTCCTCAATTAGCGGTTATTAAAAAGGCAACTCTCCTTAAGAATTAAAAAAAAAAAATCCTGTATGAAACACAAGAGGCCTCCAACAAGTCGGTTTGTTTGAAACTCTTGTGTATATCTCTTCAAAAGATAACATGCAAGTCGATGGTAGGCAGTTCTCTTTCGCCATTTATGTCAAAAGTCAACTATCTAAACTCATTATTCTCCCCACATAAACAGAAGTAAAAACAAACTCTTCAATTAACGGTTATTATAAAGGCAACTCTCCTTAAGAATTAAAAAAAAAATCTCGTATGTAACAATCTATATGTAAAACAATCTCGAAACACAAGAGGCCTCCTACAAGTCGATTTGTTTGAAACTCTTGTGTATATCTCTTCAAAAGATAACTTACAAGTCGATGGTATGCAGTCCTCTTTCGCCATTTATGTCAAAAGTCAAATATCTAGACTCATTATTTTCCCCACATAAACAGAAGTAAAAACAAACTCCTCAATTAACGGTTATTATAAAAGCAACTCTCCTTAAGAATTAAAAAGAAAGTAATCTCGTATGAAAGACAAGAGGCCTCCTACAAGTCGATTTGTTTGAAACTCTTGTGTATATCTCTTCAAAAGATAACCTGCAAGTCGATGGTAGGCAGTTATCTTTCGCCATTTATGTCAAAAAGCAAATATCTAAACTCGTTATTTTCCCCACATAGAAAATTAAAACCAAACTCCTCAATTAGTTTTTGGAAATTTGCAGTATGATGCAATTTCATTATTTCCAGCTTCAAAATATTTATCTTTCAGTTTTATTTCCCGTATACTCAAAGCACTATTCGAGTTATTTCCATCCTCTCAAAATAACAGCCACTCCGTGCGTTTGGACGACTTATCTTAAAAATAATCCGCTTACACTTAACACTGGATTTCAATTTCGTAATTAGCAAATTCTGCTATCAAAACGTAGGACTGAAAAGGCATTATTGAATTTATTTTGACAGCTAATGAGTTTGATAGATCGACCCCGCTCCCCGGCATTTTGAAAAATCTCGGAAGCGAAGTTAGGATACTGCATTTTTCCCCTGAAGGATATTCCAGTCGTTCTTCATTTACACTTTTCGGGAGTCCTGACATTTTTATGACAGTTCCGTTTCTTCTCGAAACGGGAAGTCGAAATCACAAGCGCTGAAACATGGGCTGGCACTCTCAATCCACAAGGCAAACAACTGGAGATGCTAAGTTCCCGAAGAACCGAGGGGAAGAAAATGTTTATGCTACTTAAAATTTAACGCCTCTCAAGGCGAGGGTTCGAAATATTTCGCGATTCACTCACCTTAATCCTATTCTCTATGCAGCGAATCGCAAGTTCGTGTGTGCGAGAATACCATTCATTAGAATCAGTTGTTGGTTGGGAACGGGCGTGCTAACTTTGTTTAAACAGAGACAATGATCGCGGATTAAATACTCCCGAAAATTAGATTTGTTTCGTTTCTCAAACGCTGAGGGAGACTGATTTAATGGTCAATCACAATATACACTGATTCGCTTAAATAGGTTGGTAGCAGCGTTGGTATTGAATTACATTTGTTAGAGGACTTAACTCTATATTTGAGTATCTACGTGGTACTCCTTTCAAATGGTATTTATACTTTCACTGATCAGGTAATTGAAAATGAATTGATCATTTTACTTGGCTTACAGCGTGTAAAAGTCTGCAAATAACATGTATATCCAGAACAACAAACATAGAAGTAATAAAAGGTAACATAAAATATTCTTGGTTTTAGAAAACCATAGAAGATACTTCTATGTTAGCAATCCACGATAATGATGTACTGTTTCAAATGACGTAAGGGTAAGTTGAACTCATCAGACGGTGGTGTTGGTATATTATTCTTCCTGTTGGTTGTCTCGAAGAAGTGTCTTGTCATTAGTAAAACTGACCAGATCTTTATAGATGAGATATCTTGTCGTTAGAAAATGTTAATCTTACTTAAAATTTAACATCTCTCAAGGTGAGGGTTTGGAGTATTTCGTGATACACCCAACTTTATCCTGTTCTCTCTACTGCGAATCGCAAGTTCATGTGTGCGAGAGTACCATTCTCTAGAATCAGTTGTTGGTTGGGCCGAACTTTACTGTATTGACATTGCAGTCTGACGGGAGGCGTTTTCCAGGCAGACGCCAGGCCCAGACCCTGTCATCCTAACGGTGGAGGGTGAACCTTGATTCGTCGCTCCAGAGAACCAGTTTCCACTGATCTACGGTCCACTTTCGACGTGCTTTGCACCACATTAACCGAGCTGCGCGGTTGGACTTTGTGATCAAAGGCTTACGGGCTGCAGCACGTCCATGAAAACCAAGCAGACGTGCTTCCTTACGGATGGTATTAATGGAAACAACACTCCCGGATGCCTGTTGAAGCTCCTGGAGTATGCTGGCCATCGGTTGGGTGCGTTTCTTCCGAATTTGTCTGGACAGTACCCGATTGCCACTGTCGATTTTGGGTAATTCAGCTCGCTAGACATGTCCCTTAAGGGGGTCCGGGACACATTGAAATTTTTTTTTATTAATTAATTTAGAATTTTGAATTTTTTTGTACTGATTAGCCATTTAACTAATAAGCAAAATCTCAACACAAAATTTTTCCAAAAGTTTTTTTTTAATTTTAAATTAAATTTTTTTGAAAAAAAGAGGAGTCGTTTTAAATTGCTAAAACTCAAACTATTCTTGATCCATTTTCAAAATTCTTACAGTAAATTATTCACAAATTTATAAACTTTAATTCTGATTCAGCAATTTAAAAAATATTAATTTAATAAAAAATAAAAAATATTTGAATGAAAATTTTTGAAAATTTTAAGGTACTTTTTTTTAAAAAAGTCATATTTTTAAAAGTAAATATTTGTTTCAAATTTGCTGAATCAAAATTAAAGTATAATGTATGAAAAAGGTATATTCCAAATTTCATCCCTTAAACTTTATCGGTTTTCGAATTATAGCAATTTGAATACAGGAAATCTTGAAAAAAAGTATTACGGACAAAAACGCATTCAAAGTTTTAAGGACAGATGTTGTTGCCATGACAACTGTCAAGAATGTTAGATTTTTAAAACAACGCACCACAAAAATTATTATATATCTAGTTCTAATGAAGATAGAAACATGATTTAGAAGTCATTTTAAGCAGAAAAACACAGATAATTTCTTAAAATAATAAAAAAAAATTCGAAAATTTGACGATTTATGTGTCCCGGACCCTCTTAAGGATCGGCCATTTTTGTGATACCCGACGATTACACATTTCTCGAAATCAGATAAATCTGCACTTCGTGGCATCTTGCAGGCGACTAATGCCCAATGTTGTTTCCTACACGATATTTAACGACGAAGGGCGTAACGTATATCAGAACCGCAGATATTGTCCTTTGCATGGGTGTCCAAATACTTATTGGTAGATAGTGTAGAATGTCCTAACATACGTAGGTAGATTAGTTGTTGAGTTTGCGTCGCACTAGAGCAACACAACTAGCTATTGGTGACGGTCTGAGATCTTTTCAGAGGGGGAAGATCCTAGGACAATACCTATTAATTTTGAACAGCGGTCAAACGAGGAACATAACTTACATGCTTGATAGAAAGGTTTCAATATCCCAAATTGAACAGGCGCTTAGGTATCCTGTAGATTTGTTGATCCTCCAATTGTTTTGACTAGATATTTCGTCCAAGATGTGGTCAATTTTGCTAGGAACGTGATATCTAGTTCAGACAAAACTGTCATATTACTCCAAGAGGAAATGAAGATTCAAATAGAAATTGAACAGGCGCTTAGGTATCCTGTAAATTTGTTGATCCTCCAATTGTTTTGACTAGATATTTCGTCCAAGATGTGGTCAATTTTGCTAGGAACGTGATATCTAGTTCAGACAAAACTGTCATATTACTCCAAGAGGAAATGAAGATTCAAATAGAAATTGAACAGGCGCTTAGGTATCCTGTAAATTTGTTGATCCTCCAATTGTTTTGACTAGATATTTCGTCCAAGATGTGGTCAATTTTGCTAGGAACGTGATATCTAGTTCAGACAAAACTGTCATATTACTCCAAGAGGAAATGAAGATTCAAATAGAAATTGAACAGGCGCTTAGGTATCCTGTAAATTTGTTGATCCTCCAATTGTTTTGACTAGATATTTCGTCCAAGATGTGGTCAATTTTGCTAGGAATGATATATCTAGTTCAGACAAAACTGTCCTATTACTCCAAGAGTAAATGAAGATTCAAATAGAAATAACAAATTGACCTTTGCCCAGAACTAAGGACAGTTTGTAGCAGGTAATTAGCACCGTAGGCTGGACACTACGGGGCAGTTTTCGGTGTGAAGATAAACCACCAAGAGGGTTAAGACACATTTATACGCAGTAGTCGTCGAAAACAATCTCGCATGCACTTCTACTTTTGTATGATGCATCTTCTTACAGTGTTGTCATATTAGAAAATCAAACGAAAACAACTTGCAAGTACTGTTTACCAGAAGTAAATATATTGAGTTCTAAATGCCGCAACAAATAACATAGTTTACAGAAAGATTAAGATATTGAATATAGAAGCTGACGTAACTTGCAGATACGTATAGACTGATTTATATATATAGATCTGTCATTCTTTGCGCAGACATCAGTTCTCACGCACACGTTCATCTGTGTGATGCATCGTCACGAAGTGCTGTCGTACGAGATCTACCTTTCATGATGGATGGAATAGGACTGTACTTTTGTGTAAGGTTTCGTTGCTGTTTGGACGTCGATGGCCATCAGTCAGGAGTCAAAATATGACTTGACCATTGGAATGATTTTGTTACTTTTCGTGACCTCAAGGCTCACCAGTGTAATTATCATCGTTTGAACAAAGCAACGTGTTGCAAAATTCAGTTCTTCAGGTATTAAGTTTACATGAGACCTAACAAAGATCACTTGTAGCTAAAAATCTTTATTGTTCAATTACCACCGTTTGAACGAAGCATTGTATTGCAATAAAACAGTTCTTCAGGTATTAAGTTTACATGAGATCTAACAAAAACCCCTTCTAGCTAAAAAACATTTTTGTTCAATTACCACCGTTTGAACGAAGCATTGTATTGCAAAAACACAGTTCTTCAGGAATTAAGTTTACATGAGACCTAACGAAAATCCTTTCTAGTTAAAAATTAGTATTTTTAAGATCTTGGTATTGGCTGAAACCTACGGAGAACAGACAATATTTTGAAACAATAAAATTCCTGATTTCTAGTGTATTCATACACCTTAATTCGAAATTATTTATTTTTAAATAGGTCAATTGAAACTTTGTAAGCAAACTTTAAATTTTTTCTCAACTAGTTTCAACTATTCCAAAAAAAAAAAAAAAAAAAAACATCGCCAACGGTGATATTTAATTTTCCTCCCTCATCCCCTTCCAAACCCTTCAGAATTTCATTTTCTTTAAAATGATAAACAGCGCAAACAAGAATTTTTAAACGTTTTATCGTGTTATCGTGTAATTTACAGCAGGCATGTCAATAATTTATGCAGTCCTTTTTACAACTAGTAGGTATATAAATATTTGTTGTTTTTTGTGAATATAAGTAACCTATAAAACATCAATGAAAATTTTAACAAAATGAAATAAGAAAAATTGATATACTGGTCAATTTTGTTATTTCTAGCGTATATATACACGTAATCCAAAGAATGTATAGTATAACGTGATAAAACACACGGGGATGACAGTATACTTAATCACATACTAAGTTTTGTCTCTCTTCGATAGTCACCTCCCATATTTATAACCCTCTGTTGCACGGCAGGCACAGGGGCCATTTTGATTGATGTCAGCACACGAAGGCCTTATTGTTCGGAGAATGTCATTTCTTGCGTGAAAACGCTTCCTCTTACAGATTTTTTTCATTTTCGCGTTGAGATCAAAGCAGGGAGCTCATATCTGGCGAATATGGCGGATGTTCGAGCACCTCCCACTGCCACTGTGATAACGAATTCCGTACCGATGCAGAGAGCAGTGACTCGAACGTTGCCATACAATGCAGTAGGACTATTTCTCTGGGTAAAGACGGGTGGTTTCTCTACACAGCTTGAAGAAGACGATGTTCTGAAAGAGCATTGGTGGTATTCTATGCAACTGTTTGCTTCTGTGGGACTTTATAATGGAATGTGAATCCCTGGGCACCAAACAATGTACCGCTATTGCATTTTATATCAGGATTTCGGGAGGCCTTTTTTGGACGGGATCACGGTGTGTGACGTTAGACAGCCTTTTCCCCAACTCTGGTTCAGATTATTGCGCCGAAGTTCTATCACCAGCTGGTAGGTATGTATATTAATAAACGTCACGCTGGAGGAACACAACGGCCTGTTGGTGACGGTCCGAGATCAAACCCGAAGGGAAAGAAACGAGGACCACGCGACGGGTTTTTGAACCACGACCAGATGAAGAGGTCACACCTGGCACATCGCACTCCAAACTTCCACACCACGCCAACATGAGGACATTTGAGCAAACGGCAGATTTAACGCAGACCAGCCCCTTTTTAAACACTATGATAATTTAGTTGCTTTCTAATTCGAAACCTTCCAGTTGCTTAACCGTTACTCTTCAAACCAGGCAACCACGGTCTCCAGTCCAATGATATTGTCAAGGAAAGTGGCGACTACTGCTGTAATGTTTCAAATGACGTAAGGGTTAAATTGAACCAATCGAGCAGTGATGGTGAATAACAACCCTCCTTGTGATTTTGTAGACGAGGTATCTTGGTCATAGCAAAACTGACCAGATCTTGATCTCCTCATCCTATAAAAATCAGCAATATATTGACGACCAATATCTCGTCATAAGCAAAATTAGTTAGATGTTTATGGACGATGTACCTCGTCGAAACCACTTGGGCTAACGTCATATTTCATTGCTTTTAGACTAAGAAAAGGTAGAGATGAAGTATACTAACTATTCTGGTGATTTTTTTAGTATCTCAGTAATAGCAAAACTGACTAGATCTTAAGAGATTGTGATGCTATTCATTACCTGTACTGCTGTAATGTTCCGAATGGCATAATGGTAAGGCTGAACCCATCGAACTGTCGTGACGGGATATCATCACATTTTATAACGGTTTTTGTAGCATTTTTTTTGGCTAGGAGAGAGAGACGGAGAGTGACTGTATATAGTCATTGGATTATACCCTTTCAGTTCTGAATCAAACTAACTTGCCAAATAATCATACCCGAACAATCCTGCCAAGGAACCCTGTTGCTGTAATGTTCCAAATGCCTTAAGGTTAATCGAATTCCATCGAACAGTAAAAACGCTAGATCGACCTCACTTTCTGTAATTAATACTAGATCAACATCACAATTTATTAAAAGTTTTGAGTGGCATTTTTGGACAAGGAGATTTGTTTTCTGCTCCAGTAGTTTCAGGTGGTGTACATTCCATGATCCCTATGACTCTTGCCCTGTATATATTTCCCTTTTCCGTGCAAAAATGCTCCTTGTTGTCTGAATTTTCATTTAATTGACGCTATTGGGTTCAGCCATAAAACCCAACCAACCAAATATGATAAATTGTGCAATCAAACTTAACCCAACCAATTTTAAAACTGCTCTGGGGGGGGGCTAGTTCGAAGATCAACAAAATAGCAACCGGTTGGGTTGTGATTTTGAACTCGGTCCAACCAAAAATCATCGTGTACCGGGGGTCGGTGTACGTTAAATCTGTTGTGACCTCAAATATTCTCACATTGGAGTGGTGTTGAAGTTTGGAGAATGGGAAGCCAGTTCACGTGTTGTTCTCTCATCTGACCTGGGTTAAAAGTTACGAGGCGAACCTTGAATTTTTCCTTCAGTATAGATCCGGGACCGTCGCAAATAGCTCGTTGTTTTGCTGCAGAGCGACTATAACTATCTACCTAGTTGTGCAATTTTAAAAGTGAGTAATTTGTATTTAAAAAAAAGGGGGGAATTGGTATTTAAAATTTTAGTATAACGCTTTTTAAAAGTACATCTCTTTAAATAAACGAAATTATAATTAAAATTAGCATTACTCTAACGACTATGAATGTTCGACAAACGCGTATACTGAGTAAACTTCTGCAATTATTTACAAGGATCTATTGACTAAAATCCAATCACCAATCCATCAAATCACCCCGATATCATTCAGAGCTATCCCTCCACACCAGATAGCTGACGTCCAATCACAGCGGAATCTTTTGATTGCCGAAAAGTCCTAACCACATTCCGATCTATCAGCAAAAACCCGATTACCTATGTATCAAATAATATACAATATGCCAATCTACTTTTAGTATACTTCCTAAAAGTATAACCATTTAAATAAACGGAATTATAATTAAAATTATCATTTACAACCATGAATGCTCGATATGCTCGTATGCCGAGTAAACATCTGCAATCTTTTACAAGGATCTATCAATTAAAATACGATCATCTATCCATCAAACCGCACGGATAGCATTCGGAACTATCCCTCCAAACCAGATAGTTGATGTCTGATCACCGAAAAGTCCTAACCCCATTCCAATCCATCGACTAAAACCTGATTACCTATATGTCAAACCGCACCGATAGCATTCAGAATTAACCCTCTACACCAGATAGCTGACGTTTAATCCCCGCAAAAACCTTTAATCGCCGAAAAGTTGTAACAACATTCCCATCTATCGACACTAAAACCCGATTACCTATCTATTAAACCGCACCGATAGCATTCAGAACAATCACACCACACCAGATAGCTGACGTCCGATCCCAGCAGAATCCTTTGATCGCCGAAGATTGTTAACCACATTCCGATCTATGGTATAAAGCCCGCTTACTTATTTATCAAACCGCACGGTTATCATTCAGAACTATCCCACCACACCAGATAGCTCACGTCTGATTCCCTCAGAATCCTCTGATCGCCGAACAGTTGTAAAAGCTTTCCGTCTATCAACTAATATCCGATTACCAATCTAATCAAACCACACCTATAGCATTCAGAACTATCGCACCACACCAGATAGCTGACGTCCGATCCCCGCAAAATCCTTCGATAGCCGAACAGTTGTAAAAACATTCCGATCTATGGTATAAACCCGATTACCAATCTAATTAAACCACACCTATAGCTTTCAGAACTATCGCACCACACCAGATAGCTGACGTCCGATCCCCGCAAAATCCTTCGATAGCCGAACAGTTGTAAAAACATTCCGATCTATGGTATAAACCCGATTACCAATCTAATTAAACCACACCTATAGCTTTCAGAACTATCCCACCACACCAGATAGCTCACGTCTGATTCCCTCAGAATCTTCTGATCGCCGAACAGTTGTAAAAGCTTTCCGTCTATCAACTAATATCCGATTACCAATCTAATCAAACCACACCTATAGCATTCAGAACTATCGCACCACACAAGATAGCTGACGTCCGATCCCCGCAAAATCCTTCGATAGCCGAACAGTTGTAAAAACATTCCGATCTATGGTATAAACCCGATTACCAATCTAATTAAACCACACCTATAGCTTTCAGAACTATCGCACCACACCAGATAGCTGACGTCCGATCCCCGCAAAATCCTTCGATAGCCGAACAGTTGTAAAAACATTCCGATCTATGGTATAAACCCGATTACCAATCTAATTAAACCACACCTATAGCTTTCAGAACTATCCCACCACACCAGATAGCTCACGTCTGATTCCCTCAGAATCTTCTGATCGCCGAACAGTTGTAAAAGCTTTCCGTCTATCAACTAATATCCGATTACCAATCTAATCAAACCACATCTATAGCATTCAGAACTATCGCACCACACCAGATAGCTGACGTCCGATCCCCGCAAAATCCTTCGATAGCCGAATAGTTGTAAAAACATTCCGATCTATGGTATAAACCCGATTACCAATCTAATTAAACTACACCTATAGCTTTGAGAACTATCCCACCACACCAGATAGCTGACGTCCGATCCCCGCAAAATCCTTCGATAGCCGAACAGTTGTAAAAACATTCCGATCTATGGTATAAACCCGATTACCAATCTAATTAAACCACACCTATAGCTTTCAGAACTATCACACCACACCAGATAGCTGACGTCCGATCCCCGCAGAATCCTTTGATCACCGAAGAATGCTAACCACATTCCGATCTATCGTATAAAACCCGCTTACTTATTCATCAAACCGCACCGATAGCTTTCAGACCACCCACCACACCAGATAGCTGACGTCCGATCCCAGCAGAATCCTCTGATCGCCGAAAAGTGTTACCCACATTCCATTATACGGAAATAATCAGCAACTCGACCGGGATACGATGATTGCTTAATCGCCTTAATGGCGGACAGGGAGGCAAACTTTTAACGGCCGCAGCCGGTTTAATATCTTCCGCAATCTGCTTCAAAAATGAGTCGGACGGTATGGGGACTAATTTGCAGATTAGTTACTTAAGTTGCGGTTGATTGAAGTCATGAGAGCGTCTGGTGACGAACGTTTTCGGCGCCGCCAATGAGTGCCTACCTAGCAGGGGGGGGGGGGGCTGAGGCGAGAAGCACCCTTCTCGGAGGGGGGTAACAAGCCGGGTGGGGCAAGAGGGAAGCTTATGCTAATGAGAGCGATGGGCCGTCACCGGCAACTGGTGTCCATGTTTGATGGATGGCCGGCGAAATATGAGGGGAAAACGAGCTGGTTCTGGAGTAATGTCTAGTAGAGGGAAGATAAAAAGTTCTTTTATGAATTCGGAATTCTCCTTGAAGTTTGTGTGCTTTCATTAACGGGAAGTTATGCTTATTTTGATCAAGTGGGGGGTGATCATTTCCTCGAGCTTGCTTGTGGTTTACGAGGGCGGTAGTGGAAGTCAAAATGAAGATGTGAACTAGTTATTAAACTTCCAGGTGTTTTCGAGCAGCTATTTCGTTGATCGAGATCTGACAAATCTTACGCTCGTGATGAAGTATTTCGTTATTAGGATATTGTTAATTTTTATGACTAAATCGGCGGTATGATAAGTTATTCTTTCTGGTAAGACATTTTGTCTGTCGAGATCTGGTCAGTTTTGCTAATGACGAGATACCTTTTAAAGACACTAGGATTGTCAAACATCCTAGCGATTTCGACGAGTTACGTCGTCCATTTTTGGTAACGACAAGATACTCGTCATCTAAAAAACTGCCATATTTTTTATGGTAGTTGATAATATTTTTTTCCTCTCCAGGTGGTTTCGACGAGATATCTCGTCCATCACGATTTGACCAACATATCTCATAACGACATATCTCGTCCATAAATTTCTGACCAAGTTTGCTAATGTCGAGATATTTCATCAATCAAGATCTGGTCAGATTTCTTCGAATGACGAGATATCTCGGCCATCATTATGACATCAGTCTTTCTAACGACGAGATAACCACCAGGAGGATTAACACTCCACTTACAACTTTGCAGTAATTCATTGAGCTACGATGGGTGGTCATTTTGAACATTGTTTAGAAGGTAATTTTAACTAACGTCGTACTATAGCAACACAACGGGCTATTGACGACGGTCCGGGATCAGACCCTTAAGGGAAAGATCAAAGGACAACACTTCGTAATTTTGAACCACGATCAGATGAAGAAGCAACACCCGAACTAGCAACCCGCTCTCCAAACGTGAGGTAATTGGTAATTGGTAATTTTTAGTTAACGTCGTACTAGAGCAACACAACGGGCTATTGACGACGGTCCGGGATCAGTCCCTTAAGGGAAAGATCCGAGGACAACGCCTCGTAATTTTGAACCACGGTCAGATGACGAAGCAACACCTGAGCTGGCACCCCACTCTCCAAACTTCCACGCCAACCCAACGTGAGGACTTTCGGCCACTACAGATTTAAGGTGCACCAACCGGCCTCTACACCATACGCTTACAAATATGTATACACTGACCCGGATTCAAACCAGGAACATTCCAATCTAGAGGCTAACACCTTAACCCCCAGACCGTTTAGCCGGCTTGACCACTGTTGGTGAATACACCCCCTGGGTGTATTTCTGTCTTCTGCGTCAGTAAAACGTTCAACATAGCAAGTCTATTGTCTGGCGCAGCATGGCGAAATATGGTCTTTGTGCTATAAAACTCCAAAACCAACCCCACTGAGCTAGCAACCTAATGAGCTGTAGGCAGCCTCAAGGTCCTATCTGTGCGTATAACTCTATTTTATGCCAGCAAAACTTTTCTTGTGTGTATGCCCATTTTTTGACGTTCTTTAGCGCAAATTGGCCATAAATGGACTTTGAGCCACATAGCCCAATCCATGCATTATGCAAAAAATTTAACTTGCAGTAATTATGTTTATTAGTTTTTCTTAGTTAAATTAGTACGATTTATCTAATCTGATGATATGTTTGAGGTTTAATTTCTTTGAGATTACATACCAGGAGGAAATTCCGAGCCAAATTCTCCCTTTCGTCCCTAATTGTTCAGCAAATATTGCTCAGTGGTCTGAGGATTTCTTCGTTTGTACTCTCGTTCTAACTGTTATACGTGACATGACTATCATATGACAAAATATACTCAGGTGTGAACACAGACACACTGGAGCTATTTCAGGCAAAACCGAAACTGTCTTGTAGCGAATATATCTTAAGCCAACTTGGAAATATAAGTGGAAGCAATCAGCTAACTGCATGAGATTTATTTATAAAAAATACCACACCACGTTAGAATAGAAAAAAAACATTTAAAATTTAGTCGTATCGAAACCACTTGAAGGGTATTGATTACTTGGCGGTCAAATTAAAAACACGGCACCATTAACCTTGGATTGACTTGAAAATATATATATTTGCAATGTCTTAAAATATAAATGGTTTATTAAACAAACATGTATGTGAAGTAAGGATACGACATCGACAGCAAAACATCGATGTTGATAAAACAGCGTTCCAAAAACATCGATGTTTTTAAACTTTTTTCCCTATTTCTTAAAACTGGTTTAGCAACTAAGGATGCAACATCGACAGTAAAACATCGATGTTGATAATGCATCGCCCCCAAACTATCGATGTTTTTAAAATTCAGTGTATTTGAACTTTTTCCCCCATTTCTTAAAACTGGTTTAGCAACTAGTGATGCGACATCGGCTCCAATAAATCGATGTTTTTTATAAAACATAAATGTTTTGAAAACATCTACATCGATGTCGTATCTCTACTTTTCAGACCCTTCACCTTTGGTCACTTTGGTCTAAAAGTATGTTCAATTTGCTGATTATGAAAATTATGCTACTTGGTTATTTTTAAAATTTTATGACGCTACTTTTTTCATTTAAAAATAAAACATCGACAACGTAAAAACATCGACAAGTATAAACATCGATGTTATAAAAATATCGATCCCAATTCATCGATGTTTTTTAAAAAACATCGATGTTTTGAAAACATCGACATCGATGTTGCATCCCTAATGTGAAGTAGCATTTTGAAAAGATATGCACAGTATTTCTGCGTGAAGCACCTACTCAGGTCTTTACCTGTTAAACAAACCCATACAGCAGTTGATACGAGTCCTTAGTGCTTGTATATTTGCATACATCCCCTCTTCATATCGTTCAATGAAAAGGAATGGATACTCGTACTTTTAACTTGAAGCATCTAGTCCAAAGTCGGAATTCTCTCACAATTTAAGTGCGCCTAACAATTTCCGCTGACTTTCCTTTACACATCTTTCCAGGAGAATGGTCAGCTCACTTTAACCTAAGGAAATTCGCTGTCCTCACTTCTTACGCTAGATGCGCTATAAAACTAATATGCCGGTCTCCTAAAGAGCCTAAGTTTGAAAACACTTCTGCATCGTCATAACGAATTTAATTTTGCTTCATTAAGTTTACGCTTCCTTCTTCAATTTCTGTGTGAAATAAAAGCGGCCTCTTGCTGAGTGCTAATATTTTTTTCTTACTTGTGAACTCTATGTAATGGGAAGTTTTCGGTAGGGTTTTATGTATTATGTTATAATGTCCACCGGGTTGTAATGCGTACTTCTTATTATTTTTCTTTGGGCATAGAAACCTACAATACTGGACCGGACGCCAGCGGATTTGCATAAAATCCGACATCTTGTTTGGGGGTGTTTTTCGTGATATCGCCTGGGACCTTTGCATGTTGTTCCTGGTAAATGCAAATTGAACTCCGACGACTACATGAACATTTTAGACAATCACGTTCTTCCTACGCGCTGGCAATTTTATGGAATGGACAAATGTTCTTTCCAGGACGACAACAATCCATGTCATGTTGCAGCCTCTGTCAAGCAGTGGTATTGAAGTTATGGATATGAAACGTCTTCCCTAGCCTGCTAAGATTCCCGACGTAAACCCCATAGACCGTTTGTGGGACGAGTTAGAACGACGCTTACGGACCAGGGATACACATCCGAAATCTACAGCTGAGCTGGCGATATTCTTGTATCAGGAATGGATACAAATACCCATAGCTGTGAATGAAAACCTTATTAAAAGTATGCCCGAAAGGGTTGCTAGAGTAATTGCTGCACGGGAGGGACCATCCTCCTATTACAGCATGTACTCTATCTCTTATACCATCACATCTTTCTGTCCGGTTCATTATTGTAGGGTAGTGTACTTTGTGTGCGGTTTTGTGACTGGTCTCAGGACTTTGGACCATTCTACAAGTTCTGACTGTACACACACATTTATAAAACTTACGATCTCCCAACTTCATCCTCTAAACACCAATCAACAAAAAGTAATGTTTAGAGGATGAAGTTGGGTGATCGTAAGTTGTATTTTAGTTCAAAATTGCTCACTCATATAAAGCTTATGTTTTATAGATCAATATGTTGAAGGTAGTTGAATTCAATTTTAAGTTGAAAACTTTTTCAAATAGTTAGATAAGATTTTTAGTAGTTTTAACCCACCTGTGGTGGTTGTCTCGACGAGTAATCTCGTCATCAACGAAATTCGACCAGATCTTGATGGACGAGATATCTCATCGTTAGAAAAAATCTGAGCGGATCTTGACCAAGTCATCGCAACAAAATCGGCCAAAGTCTTGATGACAAAATGTCTTGTCATTAGTAAAATCGGCCGAAACTTTATTGACGATATATCTCGTCGAAACCTCTTGGAGGGCTAAATAACAGTGATTAAAAATTTCCTGTCCAAATTAAAAATAATGGTAAGGATAACATACGGTCGAGGTTTTCTGCTGGAGAGTGTATCGGGTTAGCAACCGGAGTACTCCAAGTTCAAATCCAGCCAAAAACCGTCTTGTACAAAGGGGCTGGTGCACTTTAAATATGTCGTGGCCTCAAATGTCCTCACGTTGGTGTAGAGTGGGAGTTTGAAGATTGGAATGTCTGCTCAGGTGATGACCTCGTCATCTGACCGTGATGGACTATTACCTGTTGTTGTCCTCGGATCTCTCTATTTGGGTTTGATCTCGGACCATTGCCAATAGCCCGATGTGTATTTCCAGTGCTACTTCAATTAAACTAACTACCTACATATGTCATTTTTATGAAAGGATGTGTTTCCGCAGTTCTTGCGGTTCCTGGTTCTAATATGGGTCAGTGCGTATGGATGTATGTAAGGATATGGTGTAGAGGAGGCTAGTGCACCTTAAATGTGTCGTGGCCGAAAGCCCTTACGTTAAGTTGGTGTGGAAGTTTGGAGAGTGGGGTGACAGCTCAGGTGTTGCCTCGGGATCGACCGTGGTTCAAAATTACGTGGTGTTGGCCTCTGATCTTTTCCTTAGGGGAGTGATACCGGAATGTCAGCAATATCCCGTGTGTAACTCTAGTATGACGTTAATTGAAAATTACTAATTATCGATTACCGCAATTCTTGCGGTTTGGCACGTTTGTAAACCTTCCTTTTCAAACTTCATCTTTCGCAAATATGATTTTGCACTTGATGAAGCACTGCACGAATCCCAAGTAGACTTACATTAATCTAACGTATGGGGCTGCCAAAAGAAACGGAAGAGATTCGTAAAGATTGTATTTTGAAAGTTTCTCCAGTAGTCAAATTTAGAATGACGGAACATTTCAGATTTCTCACAGTCAGGTTCGTCGAACAGGAAGAGTTCATGTCAGCAGGCAAGACGTGGGTCATCCAGGAAGTTTTATTACTCCAGAAGTGCAACATTTTCTTGTCAATGGTTAAAGATATCCTAACACAAGCACTTGAGCTGTTGTCCATACTTTAGGTGTAGGTTAGTCAATCACACAAGAGAGTTTTGCATGAGCAGAAATAAAATCGATTCATCGGATTATCATCAGCGTGGTGAGATCTCCGATTGCTTTCATACAGCAGATTGTATCCTATACAGCCGCATTTTCCAAATTCCTATGAAAAACAGGGGAAGGGGAAACAGACAATTGATTTTATTATTATTTTTTAATATAAGTATCTGCTTAATGTTTATCCGACTCACAAATTTTACAAATATATTATTTCAGCCAGTGTTCTTCAACCATTTAACACCCGTGCCCGTCAATAAAAACCAATCTGGATAAAATATTTGTTTATTCCGTCTATGTTATAAAATGGTAATTTTTGGTTAGTACGAAATCTACTGCTGCTTCTTTGTAAGCAAATTTCACATACAGGGTTGCAGCCTTGTTAAGTACAACATTAACATCCATTCGATTTCTTTGTTTGGTTTTTATTACTGACATAGCTAAAAAAAACCTTCGCATTAATAAAAAGACGAAAAAAATGACCAACAATTTGATAGCTTTATGACTTACAGGTGAAAATACATTATTGAAGGATATGCAAAAGAGACAATGATTGCATCTTATGTCTGGACATCAGAGTGACATCAGGATTCAACTCTATCAACTTTTCTTTTTCACCAGGATCAATTGTGTACGATTTTATATCTTTCAGAAGGATTAATCCAGACGGTTAACCTTACGCGGATCTTCATTGTTCTTGAAATAATTATTACAGTTTTCAGGTAACTATCTTAAATCTTGGCTTATTATGTTGAATACGACTTTCTGTAGTTGATATCAGCAGCATTCAAAAATTCTCCAAAAAGTGAAAGCACTTCTAAATCTCCCAATTGCTCGCGACTATTCCAGTGCCAGTTGTTGAATATGAATCACTTATTTTCTCCTGCATATTGTCCTTGCCTCTATTAAAGATTAAAAGATTTTGCTGTTTGACTTCTTTTATGGGGTTAGGTTTCAAAGGTTAGGTATCTTGTAGGGTTTCAAATTTTACAAAAGAAATAATTTGTTACCCGAAATTGAAAAACGCAATATTAAAAGATACGCACGAGTGCGATAAAATAGGAATTCTTGACACGTCGTCAACAGGGAAACTGATGCAAAACTAGCATTAAGAAGTCGCGCACTTCATTCATACTCGTTGCGTGCAGTGTCCCATAACACTGGGAATTCCCTGAATTGTGTATAGTCGGGTGATAGCTTTCGCGGACTGGTAATAAATTCTTGCGTACCACCGGTTGAAGACCACTGATAAAAGCAACACAAAATGTTTCAAACACTTTTATAAAAATTTTATCCTTTTAAATACATTTAAGTCAAGGAAAGCGGAAAGCTCAGAAATACTTCTCGGTTTCACTAATGACATTCGATGGAAAAGACTTTAATAACTCGCTAAATAATGTAGCTAAATCCGTATGAAATTTCGCACACAAATGCTCAAACCCTCTTAGTAATTGAATCGACGAGGCGTCTCGTTATTAGCAAAGTTGACCAGTTCAAGATAGACGAGATATCTCGTCTAGAAAAAAACTGACATGTTCTCGATCTAATCATACGAATTCGGCAATATCTTAACGAGCTATCTCGGCGTTGACAAAGTTGCTCATATCTTGATTAACGATATATCTTGACGAAACTACCTTGAAAGGTTAAAACTATAATTAATGTAAGATAATAAAACAGTGGATATCTTTGGTTACTTTTAGGGTGCTCTGTTCCCTTCCTGCGTTCGATAGTACAATAGATATCAGGGAAGACCTTTAAAATCAAAACTCATTGAACATTTCGTTAATCAATTGAAACTAAGTACGTAGAAGCATTTATTTGCACCATTTTGTAATCGATATATCAAAAAACATTTTGCTTTTGTTGTGTACCCAAAGACCCAAGACTGTAAAACTATGACATTTAGTTGAACTTTTGCAATACCAAGAAATAATTGAAATTTAGCGTAACTAATAAATTTTTTTCTATTTGTAATTGTATTCTTGATCTTTGGGTACATTAACCCTCATAGGGGTTCATACGTATATACATTCTACAACCTGCAGTCTACTCTGCATGAAATTTAACCAGCTTCGACCTCCTTGAACAAAATAAAAAAAATGTATAATATTTTCTACTTGTAGTTGTATTCTTGCTCTTTGTGTACATAAACCCTCAAAGGAGTGCAGACGGATATAAATTCCATAACCTACTGTCTTACACTGCATTATTGGTAGAAACAGTTTACAATATCCTTAAGCTATAAATAAAAAAAAAGGATAATTTTTCTACTTGTAGTTGTATTTTGCTCTTACATGAGTACATTAACTCTCAGAGAAGTTCACACGCATATAAATTCCACAACTTGCAGTCTACCCTGCATGATTTTCAACCAATTTCTACCATCTTGAACAATATAATCTCTTGTATTATTTTAACCCTCCTGGTATCTCTAAAGGTATCTCGTCTCTAGCAAAATTGGTCAGATCTTGTTGGACGAGATAATTCATCCCAACTTCTTGGACTGTTAAACATTATGTGATTATTATGCGTGATGGATTGAACATGTACTTCACCACTTGAAATATCATGACGCACTTAGAAATATGATGCCATATAATAGCTGATTGCTTAAAAATGTAAGCATACTTCGAAATTAGTGCGATAGTATGATCAAAGTGTGTCGTGACCTGACACTACCACTTCAACTCTATAAATTTCCATGTGAGATTCAGTTAATATAAGTGGCGTTAGTATTTCCGTAGCGGAACGTGTTTCCTATACATATATTAAGAATGAGACGTCACCTGTTTTTTTTTTCAAACAGATTTCAAAAAAGCCGATAAAAATTCTATGAATGAATTCCATATTGATTTGTCATAGATGATTGATTCGCCGAGACCAATTATAATAAATGCAAAATATAAGTAGATAATTAACGTCACACTAGAGCAACAAAAACGGGCTATTGGCAAATGATCTGGGATTAATCCATAAGATAAGAATTCATAGACAACGTCTCTTAGTTTTGAACCATGGTCAGAATACGAGAACAACACCTGATTAAATGCCAAATATCGTCGAATTGTTGAAGTACAATTTAAGGTGGCTGACTACGTTCGGTGCAAGATCATGATCAAGAAAGAATTATATGCTGCTGCTTTTATAATGTGAAGAGATTTAGAAACTTATTTAAAAACGCTATTTGCTAAAATGTATCACAGCTTAAAATATGTGTTTTGAGAGATGCTGCTGTTTAAATTTATAAAACATCAAAGCAAAACAAAAAATTCACCTAGCTTTCGACTTCGTAAACACTATTTCCGGTAAAAAAACAACAGCTGTCAGGATCCATCGAAAGTGCTTTATCCCCACTTCTACTCACCGTACAGACAAAATAAAACCAGTTTTGTAAAGAAAACATCTACGTATTTAGAATATTGGATGAATTGAAATTTGAGAATTTACTCAAAATTCAACTTTTTAATCTTTACGTATGTATCACGTAAACATAATTTGATAACTGGTATAAAACATTTATATCCATTTGGTTCGTTGTTCGCTAATATCTTGAAACTTCCTCCCGTACTAGCAAAAATAGTGTGTTCCCTTAATATTTTAAAAATCAAAACCATGTTCAAATTGTTGCAGTTTAGATAAAATGTAATCCCAGCAGTTTTGAAATATCGCAGATTTCAAAAGCATTGGCACACTTGCACCATTTTATACGCTTCCTAACCCATTGGAAAGAAGGAAGGTATAAGTTATTGTCAGTACCATATGAAATCATGTATGTAAAACGTAGCCAAGCACAAACCAAATCCTCTCGCAGTTTTAGCTGAAACTTCCCCTTTGTTTTTTCAGTTATGGTGGTTTAAAAAGCTTCGTCTCCTGCTTTTGACATTTGAAATAAAACACTTTAGGCTCTTAAACATTCTGCAGAAAAATCCGAAGATTCTCCGAACATCTTATTTATTACTACTCTCCATAATGCATTCGACTCTAGCTTCCTCTGCAGATGCAGAATGTCTTTATTATTCAGGGGGGAAAGCTCAAAATTTAAATTCTCTATTTTCGTCTTTTAGCGCAATTCTAATCCGAAATAACGAAACTGGTTGGCGGATCATTTCATCTTCAAACCTTTTGCATAATAGCTGGTTGGAAACTTTTAAAAAGGTATTTTAAGACATAAAATATTAGCTTATATCTTATGTCAATGTATACCATAAAGTATACGATAAACTCTACTTTTGCATAGATTGTATAACATCGAAGCATGAGCATTATTCTTTTCATGGATTAATGGCATTTTAGTCTGGTAAAAGGAATATCAAATAACCTGATTACCATAATTTAATATAAACGTTATAGTTAGGTATTTATACACAGTATTTTATCATTCCCGATTAAACTTTTCACTTTTTAAGGAATATTTAGATTTGAAAAACGCAAGACATTCTGGGAAGTCAAAAATATGAAGTTTACTATTTGAGTTAGTCACGTAACTACGAAAGGATTTTCAGAGTAAACAAACCAGACGAAAAGAGAAGATATTAACGTCCGCTACCAAAATACTCTCAAATTATACATATCGGGGTTACTTTAAAATATACTTTGCCTTAGTTTTGACAGCGCGTTCAGCGCTTCAGTTAATTTGTGGCTGTTTGTGTTTCATATCTCTATTCGTAATTCGTTCTTTAGAATTTTTACTGGGCTGAGATCGTTGCAATAAATACTCCAAATGATGTCACTTTCGGAATACGTGCAGGAAATACATTGCGTCGCATAAACGCTAGCGCCACCTCCTCTTTAACGTGACCGAAAATACCTCACCTAACTTTATGCAGTGGCTAAAAGTCGCCACGAGAAATGTAATAACAGATTAATTTTTCTGCTTTTAAAAAACTACTTAACCCTTCTTTGACGAAGTATCTAGTCATTAGCTAAACTGACCAGATCTTGATGAACGAGATATATCGTCATTAGCGGAAAACTGGCCACAATTGGCCAGATATTAATGATGAGATAGTTCTTCATTTTGGGGCAAAATTTTTCAGATCTTGATTGAAATACCTCGTCGAAACCATTTAGAGGGTTGACAAGTTTGTATATTAATTTTTATTTAAAGGACGTCTGGTATCGAGACACTACAACGCACCCCGGCAAGAAAAGTGACACAAGTCAAAAAATAAAAATTTTGATGTTGTGTCCTTGAAAATATGTATGAGGTACCTAAGCGTGTTATATTACTATTCTATAGCGTATAATAGATGTTACCACCGTAAATACTCAAAATTTAAAGAAGCTTAAACTATTCCAGTGTACGTTTTATAGTATCCTTTAAGTTGATGTATCTCAAATTATGCAATTTCGAGTTGCGTCACTTTTCTTGCCAGGATGCGATATATTCACACAATGTTATTTTCCTTTTTATTTGACAGTATTAGCCGGATAAAAAGCTTTTGCAGACAGCTTTCATACACTACTGTTTCTGAAAATTGCATCACCATGAAATTAGCATGCAAATTATACAAAACATGCAGGGAATACAAAGCAGGTTAAGATATACAAATGATTAGAATTACAAAGAGATCACGCATGTGCAAGCCCGGAAATATCCTCTAAATTTCTAAGTGAGCCGTATAAAAAATGAACTGCTAAGGTGCGTTGAAATGTGTGTATAATAGTTTGACTGCTATAAATGATTGATTAGAAGTCAATATGCCTCGCCAAAATCGTAGAGTGCCATTGGAGTAACTAACGGAGTTCGAATGGGGCAGCATGATCGACCTCCGTTAGGATGAACTTTCGTATAGTGATATCGCAACTCGCACGGGGCGTAATGCCACAACAGTGATGAGAATGTGGAAGAGATGGACCATGGTGAACCGGAAAAGGCGAAACCCTTGCAGTGGGCCACACAATATGACGTCACAACGAGACGACGGACACCTCATCCGCATATCGGTAATGGACCGTACAGCGTCCTCTCATGCGTTGGCACAACATTGGACTACGTCTACAGGTGTAACAGTGTCTGACCCCATGTTTCGTCGATGTCTGCTGTTCCATGGGCTACGTACAAGGATCCCTCTGCACAGGATTCCCTTGACGTTGAACCATCGACACCTCCGGCAACAATGGGCTCTCCCATACATTCAATGGCGTGCCGATTGGAAACAAATGTACTTCGCAGATGACCCCCGCTACAATCTGGACTAAAACGATGGACGCGTACTCGTCAGATGCTACAGAGGTGAACGTCTTCTCCTGGAGTGTCTTCTTCAGATTCATACTGGACGAATACCTTGTGTTATGATATGAGGCGCTTTTCTAGACCATGAGGAATTCCGCCTACTCCAAATTAAAGGGACCTTGAACAGCGGGAGCTACATCAGCGAAGTTGTGAAGCCCGAGGTCCTATCCCTCCAGCAACGCATTCCCGTAGATGTTTGTCAGCAAGACAATGCCGTCCACATGTTGCTCGGAATATACAAGCTTTCTTCAGTGCACGACAAGTTCCGCTTCTTCCATGGCCTGCAATGGATATATCACCCATTGAGTATGTCTGAGATTACATCGGTCAGCGACTAGCTCGTACCGGTCTGCTGGCTAGTGTGGCTGAGCTTCGAACTGGCATCAGATAGAGCCATTTGGAATGCTATTCAGCAGGACATTTAGAATCTGTAAGATCCGAAGCCACGACGTGTACAGGCTCTCATATCTACGTATAGCGGCTGCATAAGATATTGAAGAATATATACATACTAGAACCGGACAAGTCGAAATCCCGGCAGAGGGCCACGCAATATGATGTCCGTCACCACGAGACGATGGACACCTCATCCGCATACCGGTGACGGACCGTACTGCTTCCTCTCGTGCGTTGGCATAATATTGGAGCACGTATACAGGTGTGTAATTGTCTGCCACCATGTTTCGCCGACGTCTGCTGTGCCATGGGCTACGTGCAAGGATCCCTCTGCGCAGGATTCCCTTGACGTTGAACCACCGACACCTCCGGCAACAATCGGCTCACCAACACAGCCAATGGCATGCTGATTGGTAACAAATCGTCTTCTCAGATGAGTCCCGCTACAATCTGAACTATAACGATGGTCGCGTACTCGTCAGACGCAACAGAGGTGAACGCCTTCTATCGAAATGTCGTATTCAGTGTCCTACAGGACGAACGCCTGGCGTTATGGTCTGGGGCGCTATTGGGAGATCCCACCTATCCCAAACTGCGGGGACTCTGAAAAGCGGGCGATACATCAGGTAAGTAGTGGAGCCCGAGGTCCTACCCCTCCTGCAACGCATTTCCGGAGCTGTATTTCAGCAATACAATGCTCATTTACTTGTTGGTCGGAATGTACTAGCCTTCTTCAGTGCACAAGTTCCATGGCATGCACGTTCAACTGATATGTCGCCCATTGAGTAAATCTAGGATTACATGGGTCGGTGTCTCGCTCGTACTCGTCGGGCAGATAGTATGGCTGAACTTTGGCATCAGATAGAGGCCATCTGGAATGCCATTCCTCAGCATGACATTCAGAATCTGTATGAACCGATGCCACGACGTTTACAGGCTCTGATCTCTGCATGTAGCGGCTGCACAAGATATTGATTTTCGGCTTTTATTTGCTTTATTGTTCTGTATATTTGCTTTATTGTTCTGTATATTTGCTTTATTGCTCTGTATATTTCATCTTATTTCATCTTTGGAATTCCATTTATTTGTGATGATTCTTTCATAACGTTGCAATTTTCACAAACAGTAGTGTACATTTTACTTTTCACCTGTTAACTTCAGTTACCTTGCTATATAATAATGGAAACAAAATAACAATTGCCTATATTCGATCTTTAAATCGAAGACCATACATTGACGTTATTTTATATTTGCAGGAATTTTATCTTTCATTTCATCATCAATCATCAATTTCATCACTTAATGACAGATGCAAGACATTCTGTGAAATCAATATAAAATGCGTTTTAGATATACATTAGCACGTAACTGTAGCTTTTGCGGATGTGACCAAAGATAAGTGAAGGAAAGAAGTATTAATTATAACTGATAAGTTTCCTTGCTTTTTATCCTCCTGGTGGTATTCTCGTCTAGGTACAAGGTATCTCAGGGGGCAATGTTTGAAACGAATCAAAATGTGAAAACACATAAAAGTGATGAAAAGATTTTAATGATATATATTGAAATTAAATAGTAAGCAATTAATGATAAAGAGGTTTGAAGAGACCGCCTTCTTTAACAAGGACAGTAGTGAGGCGGTTTAGGAATCCACCCATCTCGCGTGAGCAGACTTCAATCGTGTCGGCTACAGTTGTAACAGCAGTTTTCAGTTCAGGAAGTATCTTAAGTCTTGTCTGACACACTTTTCTCTTCAAATAACCCGAAAAATTTCGAGGGTTTAAATACGGGGAATAGGGCGGCCTTTCAATGCCAACTTGGAACTGCAATGGGTAATCTAACTGAATGATTCGATCGTTAAAATACTCATTGAGCACTTCGAAAACTGCCGCAGTACAATATGGTCTTGCAACATCCTGCATGAACCAAGTCATTACCGTGAAGAAAAGGGATGAACTCCTCGTCCGGAAACTATCTGTATTTCGCAGCGTTTTTATGCCGTCGATGAAATTGTAGCATACACATCATGGGAGGATATTGCGCACCACACAAGAGATTGCCCACTCTAAAGATCATACGCACCAAACTTAGCCTCACTTGCAAGCATCTAGCGCACTCTTTTGAACTTTTTTTCAAACACTACCCACTGGGTCATCCTACATATACTGTAGAATTAGCATATCTGACAAGATCTTGATGAACGCCACATCTTGTCATTATAAGAAAACAAACCAGATCTTGATCTTGGAATCATAAAAGAACAGCAATATCATGATGACGATATAACTCGTGATTAGCAAAATTACTCAGATCTTGATGTATGAGATATATCATCGAAACCACTTGAAGGGTTAACAAGCATAGTAAAATATATAAAAGACGTCTGGTATCGACACCACGTAACCACAATGTTAGTTACCTTTCAATTTGACGGCATTAGCCAGAAAACAACACATTTACATACAACTATCATACAATTTACCTTATTTACCAGTTCCTTTGCTACATAATATTAACAAAATAACTGTCGAAATTCATTTTGTGAATTGTTGAACACATAAATCATGTTATTTTATTATTTGCTCTGAATTTTATCGTTCATTATTCACTCTAAATTTTATCATTCATTATTCACTCTAAATTTTATCATTCATTATTTACTCTTGAAAAATATGCAAGATATTTTGGAATTCGAAAATAGAACACGTTTTCAGTGTGTTAGAAGCGTAATTGTAATTTGTTCAGTAGTTACCAAAGATTCGCCTTGAGGAAAATTAATTATCACTGATTAGTTTCTTTGGTATTTGACTATGTAACAAGTGTAGCGAAATAATGTTTAAGAATGTAGTCTGGTATTAACACCATAAAATACACTGTGCTAATTTCCTTGCAATTAAGATTTGTTAAACGTAACAGCATTTACAGAAAATTTACTTCAATGAATACCAGTTCCTTGGTATATACGTGTACTACAAAGTAATAATTAATAATTTATTCTAGAAATATACATATTTTGAAGAGTTTCATTGATGTACCAAATGCGTCATGCGTGCATTGCTTTGTAATAGTACTGACTGCTGACTGCATAAAATGACTGCAAAACTCCAAATCCAGCATGACATACGTAACATTGAGTCATAACAATTGTGTACCTACATTCGCGTGTACTCATCTAATCAGATTGTAAACACATCACTGCAAAAAATCCTGGTCGTATCATGAATACGAAGCAAATGGAAAACGGTTTATTAGTGTGAAATTAATGATACCTGGTAGTTTATTTTCATATCGAAAACTGACCTGTTGTGGTCAGCCTGTGATGCATAAAATGGTTCAAACCATCTCCAATTCCAGGAGGGGGACAAATTGTTTTTCCTGAACGAGATATCTCGTCGAAACCACTTGGAAGGTTAAGTATTTTGTGTCAAATGTGTAAAATATTTCGAATGCTATTCATCGACAAAATATGTGGATAATTGATTAATTTCATGTAATACTAGTAGATTTAACGGATCGCTAGGGTTGAATTGGTTAAATATTGATTCAAAGTGATTAGACAATTCACTTTTCTACTCAGAGAAAATCTCTAACAAAATTTAAGTGTTTGGAAGAAAACAAATTTTAACCTCGTTGTAACTTTTTTTATAGCTTCTACAATTTACTTTGGACGCCTAAGACAAACTATAAAAGATTTTTATAAGGTGACTACTCCATAAGTTGATTTAGAAATTATTTGTATATGAACTGCCGTTATCCGTTTTAAGGTAATGCATTCTGTCTTATTCTAACTTCCCGTCATTTTGAAATAAGAAGTTACTTATTTCAAAATGAACCTTACTTAAAAAAGTTTTGTTTTGTATATTTTATATTTTTATATGAAACAGACTTCTACGAACCATTACACATTCAACCAAAGACCTAAGGAAAGTTGGTCGAAATATAGGTAGATGATTTCATTGAATTTAAAATAAGGTTACAAATAATTTTAATGAACGAGTCACAATATTATTTAATTTCGGTTGTATTTATCTTTGTCAAACTGATCAAAATATTATGCTCACGTTTGAACCTTTATTTTCTAAAGTAGGGATCCTAGTTTAACCTTTGTTTGGTATATGTGTACATGCGTTAATTTTCTTTATCTTCAAGTCATGTCTGAGATTTAGATATATCATTTGTATGTCAAACAAAAATGTTTCTGTTGGGATCGGGTGTTTAATTTGCATTGCTAGAACACAAATCCAATAGATTTATCTCGTTGGTGTGGCGTGGTAATTTGGAGAGTGGGGTGTCAGTTGAGATGTTAACATTTTTATCTGACCATAGTTCAAAATTTCGAGATGTTTTCCTTCGACATTGATCCTGGTCCTTAGCCAATAGACCGTTATGGTTTGTAATTTCGACGCAAATTCAATATACCGGCCTACCAATTTATGTATTGAGAACACCTTAACCAGAGTTAGATATTAAATATAATATATCTGCTTCAAAAGCACAATAGTTATAGAAAGTTGATGAACGGCTCCAGATACGAATTTCATTACTATTTCCAAAACTCAACAAAGAGTTTTTTGCCGATACTTCATTCTATATTTTCATAGGAAGTTTCTAGCTCAATTCTTGCGAATATGTAAAATTAATGCATTTTTTTAGATTCTTAATTGATCTCTTAGATTGACATACAGAGTTGCAGAGTTTCGTTTGTGCTCGGTTAATTCATATCTCTTACAAGAAACATAACTTTTTTCCAAGGAATTCACAAATGTGAAACACAAACCTAATTTATTTATTGAGAAAAACTGTGAACAATAAATAGGCAGTGAATATAATATAATTACTTTGAAAACACTCTGTTGATAAAATATAGTTTTAGTTGCTTTCAAAATACAGAGGTTGTTTTATCTAACATTGGAGTAAACTAACGGCTTATATCTATTCTGTAGTTAAGTCAAATATACCAAGTTGAATGGACTCCATTTATCAAAGGCTGTAGGATAATGTACTATTTAACATAGAATTTCAACCTCAAAGACTCTAGTATAATGCTTTCTCCATTAAAAGCCTGCGTTCTTAGTTCGAGAGTTTAACACTACATGAAGTTCCTATAATGAAGACTTAAGGAAGAAATAAGAAAATACTTACTTAAGAATTGCACTAGTAAACATTAGTAAGTGCACATGATCAGCTATTATTATTCTTAAGTTTTAAAGTGCACAATTTGAAAAGACAGTGTCTCGTTTATCGAAGATTAAATTTCGATGCATGCGAGTTATTTATATCAGCAACTTAAGAATACACTTAAGAATTGCACTAATATTCATTAGTAAGTGCAAAGATCACCTATTACTGTTACTTCAGTTTTAAAGTAAGCAATTTGGAAAGGCGGTTTCTCGTTTTACCAGGATGAAATTTCAATGCATGAGTTCTTTGTATCAGTAGCATATGATATATTTAAATTGCACTTGTAATCCAGTAGCGACTGCGATGTGTAATGATCACCTATTAATGCTAAAGATTAAAAGTAAATAACAGTTTGAAAAGGTAGGTTTTTGTTTTACCAACATAAAATTTCAATACATAGAAGCTCTTTATGTCAGCAAGAAAAAAAAATTTTCAATTTATTTAATTTTATGCGAAAGGGAATAATGATAATACCATAAATCATCAGTTGAAAGTATAATCCAACGCCCTTAACTTTGGTGGATGTTTTTTTTTATCTATCAGCTGCATTTACTAAAAATATAGCTATTTGTTATGCAACTAGCACTGTTAGCGTGCTCAGCCATTACATAAAGCTCCGTTGCTCTGAAAATTTTTTAGAAAAATCTTATCAAGAATAAGTAAAGTGACGATATACTCTCCTGATAACATTTTTTGTTCAAAACTTAAATTAATTACCTACGCAAACGACTTGTTTACGTTACTCTTAAGTCGAACTTAATTTCACTGATTGCTAAATAATTTTCAAACTAAAAGCAAAATACTTTATTAAGCTAAACCATTAGCTTTCCAGAATTTTTTTCAGGATCTGAAAACTTTCCCAACTTTATTCTTTTTGTCTCGGGTTTAAATACCTGGAAGCAGAACGGGCCGAAAAAAAAATTTGATTAGTTAATCATCAACATAAAATGAACTGTGAGTGATTTTCTTTTAAAAAATTTATGTTCAATGACACTGAAAGAATAAATTCCTTAAATTGGCTTAAGAACGTGTTTTTGTTACGTATACCTCTCACAACATTTGTTTTACTTATCTAAGTTTTGTTTCAAGGGCATTTAAATGGAATTAATTGCTTTTCAGCCGTTTATAAGGTAAAAGCAACTGAATAATTGGGTGAATCTAAATATAAAACATAGCAGAATAAAAACAAATCAATTATCTTTTACGTATTTCTCAACACCAGGAACATTTCTCCTTCAAGTGATTCTCCTGTTAAGGTATATCGTCATTAGCAAATGTGACAAAATCTTCATGGACTAGATATAATTATTAAATACACTTGATCTCGATTGAAAAAAATCAACAATATCTTGATGACGAGATATCTCGTATCTAGCAAAATTGACCAGATATTGATGGACGAGATATCTCTTTGAAATCACTTGGAGGGTAAACAAGCATCTTATTTGAATATTATTTTGTATTTGTAGAAAGATTCATATAGACATCCAAGTCCACGATGTCAGTTTTCTTTCTTCCATTACCACAGCTTTAGCCGAAAAACAGCATTTACAGACAATTATCAGAATTTTTGTATTTAACCAGTTAGTATATATATATATATATATATATATATATATATATATATATATATATATATATATATATATATATATATATATATATATATATATATATAAATATATATATATATATATATATATATATATATATATATATATATATATATATATATATATATATATATATATATATATATATATAAGAATGGAGTGTTTGTTTGTACATTCAATATTTTCGACCCATTTCAAGTTTTCTATCCGTTTTGGACCCTTCTGATGCCGAATCCGCCTTTTTCTCGTTTGGTGTCTGTCTGTCTGTACGTTGTGCCCTATACACGTCCACGCGGTTTAAGATATTTTCATGAAAATTTGCATACAGTGAGTACTTATCTTCATTTAGTGAGTGGCATTGGTTGCGAAAGTCTGTCTGTCTGTCTTTCTGTTCTATGCTCGATTTTGTGTTTGTGTGTTTGTGTAGACATCACATGAATTGTATTCCAGATATTTGATTGCATTGTATTTTATTTTATACATTATCTATTAGTTTAGTGAATGCAATATTAAACATTTCTTTATTGTTCTATTTAGTTGAGTTTCATGCTAAAACACCTGAGTAAGTATACTTAAATCAACCATAATTTGGTAGTTTTGGAAAAATTGGAATGTCTATTGAATATTACGATTACTTCGATTGCTTTACCAGTACTACTGAAAAAGTAATTATTCTTCAAATTTTTTTTTTTTTTTTATGGAATTTCATCTCTGATACTTCATTTATTTCGAGTCTTATTTTTATTCTTTGCGCAATGAAAACGATTTCCGAATATTTGGGACAGACGATATTTTTCAATGAAACGAGAATGAACAAGATCGCGCGAGCAGTGATATTTTTTCTGGTTCTTTCGCTCTGAATTAATTTCACATTTCTAAATTTTGTACACTTTTAGTTGTAAGTTGTGGCAACTGTGCGAGATCAAGAGATAAAATTGAATCACAAATTAATATCTTTAGAACAAATTTTTGCGACATCTTTTATTTTGTTTTACTTCGCTGTTTCCTGTTTTAAATATTTATTATTTTAATAAATGTGTTTTCCTTCTCATCACACGCAACAGCACCACAAAGTATTAGACTTAAAAATGTTAGGTAAGTCAGTATAAATTTTCAGTAAATTTTAAGTGTAATACCATTATTGAAAGAATAATGCCGTTATTTAAAGAATAATGCCGTTATTGAAAGAATAATGCCGTTATTTATAGAATAATGCCGTTATTTAAAGAATAATGCCGTTATTGAAAGAATAATAATGTTTATTAATCCAAACTGGAACTTTTTCAAACATTAAAAAATTCGTTGTAATAATGACATTAGAAGATTGCAAAATTTCACAATGTCGCATACCGGAGGCAAGAGTGCCACAAGTAAAAAAATATTGTTTTGTTGACTATGAGTGCGAGAGCACTCGCCGTAAATCGTAATTTTAATTAATTGAGTTGAACATGAAAAGAACTTAAGAAAGGGAATTCCAAATCTTCCTATAAATCGTCTTTTATAGTAGTAACCTTAGTATCACCTTTCGTCATTTTGTAGCTTTGTCATACAGCAATTGTGCGATGTATGTGAAATGTATTACATGAATGGATATGCATGTGTAGGATTTGTGTCCAAAGTAAGTTGTAGAAAATATAAAGATGGCGAAATATGTTAAAATAAATTTTTATTCTACAAAAAACGTAAGTCATTATATATTTTGATTATCTCTTCAATCTAGAGTAAACCAATTCAAACCGTGTAAGGTCGGGTATTTTGCTAGTAGAAAATATAAAGATGGCGAAAGATGTTAAAATAAATTTTTATTCTACAAAAAACGCAAGTCATATATTTTGATTATATCTTTAATCTAGAGTAAACCAATTCAAACCGAGTAAGGTCGGGTATTTTGCTAGTATATATATATATATATATATGTAAAGAGACAATTGATGACGAGGTACACGTCACAAATACAACTGATCAGATCTGATGGACGATATATCTCTTTGAAACCATTTGGAGGGTAAACAAGCATCTTATCTGAATATCTATATAAATAAGAATGGAGTGTTTGTTTGTACATTCAATATTTTCGACCCATTTCAAGTTTTCTATCCGTTTTGGACCCTTCTGATGCCGAATCCGCCTTTTTCTCGTTTGGTGTTTGTCTGTCTGTCTGTCTGTATGTTGTGCCCTATACACGTCCACGCGCTTTAAGATATTGTCACGGAAATTTGCATACAGTGAGTACTTATCTGCATTTAGTGAGTGCAATTGGTTGCGAAAGTCTGTCTGTCCGTCTTTCTGTTCTATGCTCGATTTTGTGTTTGTTTGTTTGTGTAGACATCACATGAATTGTATTCCAGATATTTGATTGCAGTGTATTTTATTTTATACAATATCTATTAGTTTAGTGAATGCAATATTAAACATTTCTTTATTGTTATAATTAGTTGAGTTTCATGCTAAAACACCTGAGTAAGTATACTTAAATCAACCATAATTTGGTAGTTTTGGAAAAATTGGAATGCCTCTTGAATATTACGATTACTTCGATTGCTTTACCAGTACTGCTGAAAAAGTAATTATTCTTCAAAAAATTATATTTTTTAACGGAATTTCAGCTCTGATACTTTATTTATTTCGAGTCCTATCTTTGTTCTTTGCGCAATGAAAACGATTTCGGAATATTTGAGACAGACGATATTTTTCAACGAAACGAGAATGAACAAGATTGCGTGAGCAGTGATATTTTCTGTTTCTTTCGCTCTGAATTAATTTCCCATTTCTAAATTTTGTGCACTTTTAGTTGTAAAGTGTGGCAACTGTGCGAGATCAAGAGATAAAAATGAATCACAAATTAATATCTTTAGAACAATTTTTCCGACATCTTTTATTTTGTTCTATTTTACTGTTTTCTGTTTTAAATATTTATTATTTTAATAAATGTGTTTTCCTTCTCATCACACGCAACAGCACCACAAAGTATTAGACTTAAAAATGTTAGGTAAGTCAGTATAAATTTTCAGTAAATTTTAAGTGTAGTTATGCCATTATTGAAAGAATAATGCCGTTATTTAAAGAATAATGCCGTTATTTAAAGAATAATGCCGTTATTTAAAGAATAATGCCGTTATTGAAAGAATAATAATGTTTATTAATCCAAACTGGAACTTTTTCCAACATTAAAAAATTCGTTGTAATAATGACAGGAGAAGATTGCAAAATTTCACAATGTCGCATACCGGAGGCAAGAGTGCCACAAGTAAAAAAATATTGTTTTGTTGACTATGAGTGCGAGAGCACTCGCCGTAAATCGTAATTTTAATTAATTGAGTTGAACATGAAAAGAACTTAAGAAAGGGAATTCCAAATCTTCCTATAAATCGTCTTTTATAGTAGTAACCTTAGTATCACCTTTCGTCATTTTGTAGCATTGTCATACAGCAATTGTGCAATGTATGTGAAATGTATTACATGAATGGATATGCATGTGTAGGATTTGTGTCCTAAGTAAGTTGTAGAAAATATAAAGATGGCGAAAGATGTTAAAATAAATTTTTATTCTACAAAAAACGTAAGTCATTATATATTTTGATTATGTCTTCAATCTAGAGTAAACCAATTCGAACCGAGTGAGGTCGGGTATTTTGCTAGTTATTTTATATTTGTAGACAGATTCATATCGACATCCAAGTCCACGATGCTAGTTTTTTTTTTTTTCTTCTATTTCCACAGCTTTAGTCGGTAAACAGCATTTACAGACAATTATCAGAATTTTTGTATTTAACCAGTTAGTAGTTTCCTTGTTATATAACAATATATATATATATATATATATATATATATGGAAAGAGACAATTGATGACGAGGTACACGTCACAAATACAACTGATCAAATCTGATGGACGAGATATCTCGCTGAAACCACTTGGAGGGTAAACAAGCATCTTATTTGAATATTATTTTATATTTGTAGAAATATTCATATAGACATCAAGTCCACGATGTTAGTTTTTTTCTTCCATTTCCACAGCTTTAGCCGGAAAACAGCATTTACAGACAATTATCAAAATTTTTGTATTTAACCAGTTAGTAGTTTCCTTGTTATATAACAATATATGTAAAGAGACAATTGATGACGAGGGACACGTAACAAATACAACTGATCAGATCTGATGGACGATATATCTCTTTGAAACCACTTGGAGGGTAAACAAATATTTGTAGAAAGATTCATATAGACATCCAAGTCCACGATGTTAGTTTTTTTTCTTCCATTTCAACAGCTTTAGCCGGAAAACAGCATTTACGGACAGTTAACAGAATTTCCTTGTTCCAGTTTCCTTGTTATATAACAATGTAAAGCGACAGTTGATGACGAGGTACACGTCACAAATACAACTGATCAGATCTGATGTACGACATATATCGTTGAAACCACTTGGAGGGTAAACAAGCATCTTATTTGAATATTATTTGTTATTTGAAGATAGATTGGTATCGACATTCCCCCCCCCCTCAGTCCACATTGTCAGTTTTCTTTCATTTCCACAGCTTTAGCCAAAATACAGCATTTACAGACAATAATCCGAATTTTTATATTTAACCAGTTATTAATTTCTTTGATACATAACAATGTTAACAAATAGTGACAATTGATGATGAGATACACGGTACAAGTAAAACTGATCACATCTTTAAAGATGAGATATCTCATTTTAACCACTGGGAGGGTTAAACTATCCTTCGAAAGTTTTATGACCATGAACTTCGTTTGACCCTTTGAATGCATTTCCTTGAAAGCAACGTTTTATAGGGAAGTTATGTTACATAAAACTCAATTATTTCTGATTAGTTTACTTGGTTTTTCACCATTCTAGTTGTTCTCTCCACAAGGCATCTCGTTACTGTTTACACTTCCATATCTGGACTTGCTAGAAAGTGGTGCTCGACATAGTAGCAGTTAGCAAGTTTGAGCCAACACTGACTTCATTCAGGTAACACGTACAGTTGAGATGTCTGTCAAATGACAGGGACTACGAGCAGTGAACAACCAATTATTAACATTTTCAGATCTGTGCTTTCCGATATATCCTTGGTTTCTGTACTATGTCCTAATAAAACTCTCACACCCAATGCTCTGAACGATGCCATCATATACACAAAACCATATTCAATTACATTGGCTGCTTGACCCCTCCCAGGTCCATATATTCACCATGACGTATTTTGTTCCATTTGGTATTGGTTGTTGCTTTTATGCGTTATTTTTCACCTTTCAACTTGTCACGCTACGGTGATAAATTTTTCTAAAATATCTATTCCTCCGTTTCTAGCGTTTGTTTCCCAAAATGCCGATATCCTTCCAAAGGAGTGGTTATGTTACTGCCGGGCTAAGTTATATGTTGTCACTCGGATAAATTTACATGATATGTGTACAAGTGGCTTCACGTCAGTGGTTACTTCAACAAGTCTGAAGACAGTCACATACTTTTTACAAAGTTATCGCAATTTTTACTTGCTCCTTAATTTATGGAAACCAGTCTATATTCTTGCCTTCTGACTAGCGAGGATTTTGTTTCTGTCGATCTGAATTCAATCATTTTAATTTTAGTTCAAAAAAATTGTATTAAGTTGTTATGAATTTGCAAGTATTAAAGTCAAGTTTTATCTTAAAGAGTATGATTAGTTTCACATTCCAATAAAAGTCAACTTATTAAAAGTGATATTTACACATTCATCTCGAAAGGAAAATTAACCTCTTAAGTCTTTATAAAATGTCTGTACAAGTATAACGGCGGGAAATGGCAAAAACTTATTCTCAAATTGATTAAATTGATTAATTCCAGTTATTTTATTTAATTATATTCTCTATGAGAAATAACAATGACAGCGTAGAAATCCGTTAGAAACGTGATTTAGTCTAATGGTTTTTATCAAAAATTTTGATTTGAAAAAGTGATATTGGATAGTTCTTGAAAGTCCATCAACGCTTTTATGGCTGGAGTTAATTTTTTAATGAAGTTGTTAATTTTTACAAAGTATTGTGATCAGTGAAGCACTACAAAAATCTTGACTGAAATATTGAAAGTGTAGATTGGTGTCCTTTGGCAATGGTGGTAACGATCTATTCACCTGCCCTGCACTATAGAAGCGGCTTTTTAAACAATTAATCACCATCCTGAACAGATTTACAACAAGATAATTATCAAAATTCTCAAAACTGTGCAAAAAGCACAAAGCTACATCTGACTCAGAAATGAATATGGCAACAACAATCAAATAAAAAATTAATTTAAAAAATGACTTTTCTGATTGATTTTTAATTTAAGCCAGCTTGTGTCATGATCGCTCGCATTTCTATTGGAAGTGTAACAATAATAAGCACTTAAAAAAAGAAGCTATTCTAAAATCTTCAATTTTAAACATTAGTTCTTATTTCTTTCTATTTACATTGTATTTTTAAATCATAATTATTTTATGTATTAGAAACTAAATTTGTTTATTAAAATTGAAAAATTTTGACCTTTGGCAAAATTGATGTATCTTAAAATATTTTATAACAAATCACTTTATTTTTGCTATTAATTAACTTCTAAAAGTTCATACTATAAACTGTTTTCGTGATTTTTGGTTAAAACAATTAGAAAAATGTGTTTTTTTTAAAATATTTTCTTCAAAAACTACATAAAACACATAGTATATACAAAGTTAAAAAAATTGTAGAAAAAAAATTATTTTTTACACAATTACTGATGGTAAATTAAAGAAATAAATTTGAAAAGTAAATGTATAAATGTAACTCATTGATGACAAGTAGTTTCTAAGTTATAACCATTTTTCACAATTGAAATCCCATGTAATACAAAAGGAGAAAAAAGAGTTTAAAATTATGAAGTCTCGTTTGATTTACAGCTGTCGTGTTTATAAAAAGATAATATTTCCGGTTCTAACGATAGAAACAAAATTTAAGAGTAATTATTTTCAGAAATACCTATATTATTTTTTAAGATAATAAAAAAAAACCCTGTTATTTTTCATATTTTGAATCCCAGGCCCCTTAAAAAATAACTGATTTTGTTTTTCGAAAGAATCACATAGTTCAACAAACCCTGCATTTCCGTCTTATACCGCTGAAAAGTGTGGTAAAAACCTGAAAGGACTGTTTACTATGAAAATCCGTTGAAATTTGTTCAGAGATAAATTAATTATGTAGAAATCAAAGCAAGCAAGACACCCCAAGAAATAAAAATACCGAAATATTTCATATATTTTAAGCAGAAAATAAAGAAACGAAATAAAACTGACAACAAAAGAGTACAGATATCTAGTGTGCAAGAAAATAACCCATTCCACAAATTAAAAAACTAATTATAGATAATGCAGGAAGTAAACAGAACTTCCTCATAAAAATAAAGAGTTTACAAAGAACTCAAAACTTCAAATTTAATTTAGAAATACCTGAAGTGTCTCCAAAAATATCATCAAAGGTGTTTTTTTTTTAGTTCGGCATGTTATTTATTTTCTGAATAATTTCTAAAATAGTGATTCGTTCAATAAACATAATTTTAGGAATAAGTTTTATATGTACGGTTCTTTGAAGATCTAATTATTGAACTTCTTCAATTTTAATGATTAAAAAAGTCCCTCTTGATAATTTATTTCTGAAAAATTGTCAATTTTACGAAAAGCTAAAGAATGTTGGTTTATTTTTGCTATTTGAGAAATAGATGTTGTTCTGTTTGAGTTTTGATAGCGTCCACAAAAAAATAGTCACGGTAATGTGGTGATGAAGCTTGGAGAGAGGGGTGCTAGATCATTTTTTTGCGTTCTCGTCATCAGACAGTGATTCAAAATCACAAGGCGTTCTCCTTGGACTTTTCCCTTCGGGATTTAACCCGGACAGTCGCTGATATTACGTTGTTTTGTTCCAGTGCGATGTTAAATTAAATATCTTCCTTTCTAACACTTGGGGATTCATCCCGGACAGTTACCGATATCCCATTGTGTTGCTCTAGTTCAACGTTAATTAACTACCCACCTACAGTCTCTAAATATTTCAACTATTGTAATTTAGCCGTTAGTTTATGCATTTTGTTACTTCTGGTATGTAAGTCAAACGTATTATATATAATAGATAAAAAAATTATACACAGAAAGCCCTTTTTTTGAAAAAGAAGCTTTCTATATTGACTTCTGTAAATAGGCTGTTAAATATTCGTTTTACTTTATTGTTTGTCACATCAAAAAATAAACGACATCTATCATTTACTTGTCAACCCACCTTATGATTGTCTCAACGAGGTATCTTGTTATTAGTAAAAGTTACCAGATTTTGATAGACATGTCTAGTCTGCGGAACATATCTGTCCGGATGGCTGCATCAGACCTGAAGTACTGAGGTAAGCGTGTTACAACTCAGTTACCTTCCAACTATTATACATTACTTTGCGCCTGCGTTTTCTGTGCACACCTGCAATCAAACAGGACATCAACTAATTCGCAAATAGCTATTGTCTTTCATGCCTTCACTGGCAGACCCAGAGGAGTGCCAGGCCCGTCGAAAACGTCAAGAGGCGAGGGGGTGCACCTTCCATGTTATTGAGACCCATTGGGAGGAAGTCCGACTTTGCTCGACATACACGACACATCCGTTTTACAGGAAGGTCCCTTTCATACATCCATTCACTCACACATATCGTAATTTAGATCCCAATCAGAGGCCGATAACCCCCTGATCAGGTACCCCCAGAGGTATTGATTTGGTATGGGAACATGGGGGACTTTGTGACCACGACCTATTTAACGTGCCCCAGTCACCATTAGTGAACACGACGGTCTTTAGCCAGGTCGAAGCGCCGATCTCGCAATCATCAGAATTGCAGGCTCCGCCGAGGTCAGAACCCACAACTCTTCTGATGCGAGCCCGACACTCTACTGCTGAGCTACCGCGGCTCTCAAATAGCTGTAATAACGATATATCAAACGTGCAATGAAATTTTCATTTTTCAATGTTGACGTATCAAAACCTTAACAAAAGAACATCCAGGGTGACATCTTCGCAAACACGAAGTACTGTCATTCCCCTAGAGCAGGGGTGGCCAACCTTTTACATACCATGCGTCAATTTTATTCATGCAATTTTTTTTCAGATGCGCCATACAACTCAAACACCTTTTCTATCATTTTACGTTCATGGTCCTGGCAAACGCTTAATAACTTTTTAATAAAAGTAAGTTTATAGACATATTAAATTAACACTTTTAAATGATTTAACTACTGTATGTTAAACAATATACAGAGGCTTTTCGCACATTTTTTAGACGATTTTGGTTAGCGGTAATAAAAAATCGTTTGCTGCAAAATAAATAATTGCAGTTGTAGTATGTTTTTAAAAGTCAAAATTATCGTCTGCGGCTTGAGAGGTTTGTTTTTATTCAAAATGGCGTTTTTAACGAAGCAGTTCAGCAAGGCTATATTTATGCTCTTTCCGAAGAGAAATATTCATATTCCGTTATACAAAAACGATGTGATAGTCATGGTTTTGTGATATCTAAAGCGTCGATAGGTAATATTGTCAACAAGAAAGGAAAAGACGTCAAATTGGAGCCTCGAGTGGGACAAAAATTCCAAACAAGTATCCAAGAAAGAAACGGACATCTTCGACTATTGCAAAGGTACGTTGTTTAATGTTAAAAGAAAATCCCCCTAGTCAAAGGACAGTTGCAAAATCATTAAAATGCTCGGTGTCCACTGTAAACAAAATGATAAACGTTGATTTAAATCTTAAGAAAGCGAAAAAACGCGATGTGCATCGTGTTTCTCCAAAGCATATCGCTGAACGCAGGACACGCTGCCGAATTCTATATGAAAAACACTTATCCAAAGAAAAATGGAAAAAAATTGTCACAATAGATGAATCATGGGTGTATTTAAATGATTGCAGCAAAAAAAGAGGCATTTACTATCATAAAAGGGGGAGATAAAAATTTAAGTACATGGTTCACAGAATCGAAAGAGAGTTTTTCTAAGGGATTCATGATTGTTGCTGGTTTTTCATATAATGGCAAGTTAAAAATAAAGAGAGTGGGAAAAAATGTCAAGATTAACTCCAAATACTATCAGGAACATATTTTATCGCCAATTTTTCTGAATGAAATACCATCGCTTTACCCACAGTGCCATCAATCTGTGGAACTCCATCAAGACAAAGCTAGCAGTCACACATCAAAATCCATTGTAAATTTCCTAAAAGAAATGGAACAGAAAACCGGTATCAAGTCCATACCCTTCACTGATATCCCTACTAAATCTCCCGATGTATCACCTATGGATTTTTGTGCTTTCGTACTTTTAAAATCTGCATCATCCAAACGTCGTCCCACAACCCTTACAGGACTCTGGAAAGCTGTTCAGGAGGAATGGGATATAATACCTCTTCTGACACTTCGAAAGGCAATATTATCCTGGAAATTACGGTGTCGAAAGTTAGTTCAGAATAAGGGGTATCAAATAGAACATTTAAAACACAAGAATTTTATGTAATTTAGTTTTGTGAATACAATATACACTGTCTAAAAAATGTGTGAACAGCCTCTGTATACTATAACACGTAAACATTTCTTACTATTAATGAGACTTCTGAGCCTGTTTTGATAACGATAGTCTTTCAATGTTTGGGGTTAAATTTGTTACCGAGAGAAGCAGATAATTCTTTAAATTTGAATAAGCCATTTACGATCTTGTTTTGCTTGTAATAAATTTCATGGCTGAAATACGTGTTCCCATCTGTATGTCGTTCCGAAACAACATATCTAATTTTTTGCAAATTTTCTTTGTTCTGGAAAATGTTTACATGGTAACGCCAGAAATTAACATTGTCAGAAGCATTTTAATCTGCATACACAAAATCTCATCAAATTTCATTTTTAAATCAATAAGTACGATTTGTATATTTCTAGAAATCTTCATAACGATTAGTTCACTGAGTGAAAATGAGTTTATTAATGTGAGCATGCAGCATTCTACTTCAGCGAAATCATGAAAACGACTCATTCAAATGACCCTTGCAACAACTTGATTTTTTTCAATATATTTGATCAAATTGCTATTGACTCCGATACAGATTTTCTACCAGAAAGATGAACAGTTTTAATTTTATTTTAAATGAATTGATGCTATTTACTAAGTTAGGAAATAATTTCTTCTCGCCTTCTAGTTTCGAATTTAGGTAATTCAGATGGCTAGTAACATCAACTAAAAATGCCAAATCCAATAGCCAGTTGTTATAAAATAATAGGAGTTTTGCGTCAGATATAGTTCAATTTCCTGTTCTAAAAAATTCTAAACAGCATTTTTCACTTTCCAAAATCTACTCAGAACCTGACCTCTAGAAAGCCAGCGCACCTCACAATGTAGGAAAGGTTCACCATGTATTTCAAATTTAACAATTCACAATTTTCTCTGAATTTTCGTCTGTTTAATGCTCTTGCTCTGATTTTTTTCACACATTTCACAACCGATAACATAACATTTAGCATTTTTAGAGTTTATGTTACGCACGTTGAAAATTTGGATGTGTGCACCGGCCCTAATGCAGTGATAGTTTAATACAGGACGATTTAAAAATTATCCAAGCAAAGTTGTAGTGAAATAGACTGTACCTACCATTGACGGCGCACCGTCAGTACACATACTGATGACTTTACTAAAATCTAATTTAGATTTTCTAGGCATGCTTTTACTTTTTTAAACATAACTGATCCGCTTGTTTTACCATGCAATGACTTCAGACCGGCAAGTTATTCAAATACATTAAAATTATCATCAATTCTTCTTATAAATATGTTTAAGTGTGCTAACACATCACACATGCACGTTGATTCATCCAAAGCTCGAAAAAAGAATGGACGAGGTCTTCCAGTTGTAACTCCCCGACCCAAGAACAAGCTTCATTTCCCCATCTTGGTTAGACTGATGATATGTTTTATAGTGTCTATTAAGTTCATATATTCTATTATGTGACAGAGTTCTTTCACAAACAATACAAAACAGTTTTCCTGACGAACTTGCTGTAAATAACAACTAATTTCCCACACTGTTCATTAAATTCACGCTTTCTGTCACTTTCTGCGCTTCTTTTGCTCATTTTCTTTTGCACTGTGGTAAACACAGAATATCAATTGCAAACTGTCAAACATTGTGAAGAACTGATATATGAAGGCTGTATGAATTGAAATAAGAGCACACTGGTGTTGATAATATGAAGATGGAATCAGTTATATATCCTATTTGAAAATAATAAGTAGGTTCAAACATGCAATGTGCCACTCCTAAACATCCAATGCGCCACGTTTGGCGCATGCGCCACAGGTTGGCCACCCCTGCCCTAGAGAATGTTGCTTTCGATGCCCCACGTCATTAGGGGTATAGATCGTCTCCATGACGCTTTAAACTGAGGCCCAAGGTAAACTCACTCACTATAACTCATTTATCTTCCACGTACCGTCCTTAATTTTACGACCACGTATTTTGCGCACACTTGCCCTCAACCATGACAACATGTATTTCGCAAATAGCTAATAACCATATATCAAACGTGCAATGCAATTTTCATTTTTCAATAGACGTATCAAAACCTCCATAAGAAAACATCCAGCCTGACATCTTCGTTAACACGACGTACTGTTACACCCCAACAGGTATTTCGCAAATAGTTGATAACGACATACCAAACGCGCAAATAAAGAACGTGCAAGAAAACATGCAACGTGACATCTTCACACGAAGTACTGTCAACTATAGAATGTTGTTGTCGATGTTTTACGACATTAGGTGTATAGATGACCTCAGTAAGGTTTTTGAACTGATGCCCGAGGTAAGCTCATTCGCTATAACTCCTTTATCTCCCACGTACCGTCCTTTATTTTACACCAACGTATTCCGTGCAAAACACCTGCCCTCAACCAGAACAACAGCTATTTCGCAAATAGCTAATAACAATATACCAAACGTGCAATAAAATTTTCACTTTTCAAAAGACGTATCAGAATCTTTATAATGAAACATCCAGTGTGACATCTTCGTAAACACAAAGTACTGTCATACCCCTAGAGAATGTCGTTTTTAATGCTTCACGACATCAGAGGTATAGATAGTCTCCGTGAGGCTTTTAAATTCAGGCCCGAGGTACACTCATTCACTAAAACCCTTTTATCTTCCACGTACCGTCCTTTATTTTACACCCACGTTTTTGTGCTCAGACGCCTGTCCTCAACCAGGACAACAGCTATTTCTCAAATAGCTAAAACGATACACAAAACGCGGTATAAAAGTCTAGATTTTCAATTGATATATGAAAACCTCCAAAAAAAAAACACCCAAGGTGAAATCTTCGTAAACACGAAGTATTGTCATTCCCCTGGAGAAAGTTGTCGATGCCTCACGACATTAGGGGTATGGATCGTCTTCGCGAGGCTTTTAAACTGCAGCACTTTTTGTACCATTATAACACCGAATAGCCATTAGATTGAAGCAAGTTACCATTTCCCTGGTTGCCAAGATACCCCATTAAAGATGTCGCCACAGCAGGAGGACCATCAGGATGATGGAACGGCGAAGGAGATTAATAGCAAGGAACAGACTTGCGATATGGGGCCGAGTTCTGACCTAATATTCACCAGTGTGCCGGGTCGGCAACTGAGCTAATACCCACATTGAATTTAACGGCTTTTGTAAGTGCCTATTTTAGCGCGTCCAGAGAAATAAAAATATTGTTCTGGGGTGATAAATCAAGGGAAGATGTAATGAAGATGATCGGAAATAAGAAAGGACAATTTGGATTTTCATTGCTCATCAGATGGAAGTGGAGTGTGTGTTGTATTTCTGCACAAATAAGTGACCGATTGTATCGTAATTTCTTTGTGGGTTAGTTGGGGTTTATGGCACAGGGCTATATCTGGCCTAGCTGCGCCAAACCGCAAGACAAGCATCAACATGTAATGGGCACGCACAAGAACAGTTTACTGACAAACATTAGTTAGTTGGTACTTGAATTTCAGTTCCTACTGAAACATCACAACTGACTGATGGTGACGGTTATTCGGGATCACAGCTTAAAAAATGGATCTTTGGTAGGTAGGTGAATTAACGTCACGCCGGACCAATAGTGACGGGCCGGTTTCAATCACGAAGGAATAATTCGAGGATGATACCTCGTAGTTTTGAATCACTGGTCGGATGACGAAATACTCGATACACTACTATGCTCGTATTATTTTCGTAAGTTATTTATTGATTTTGTGGTGTGGTAAAATTGGTAACTGGTAATTTTTAATTAACGTCCTACTAGAGCAACACATCGGGCTATTGACTACGGTCCGGGATCAATCCCCTAAGAGAAAGATCCGAGGACACACCATGTGTTTTTGAATCACTACTGTCAGGTGATCAGGAAAAAACTCAGATGGTACCTCACTTTTCAAACTTTCACACCAACCCAACGTAAAGACTTTCAGCTACGATATATTTAAGGTGCACCAGCCGCCTCTACACCATACGTTTACAAATATTCATGCGCTGATCCGGATTCAAACCAGGAACATTTCTATCTAGAGGCTAATACCTTAACCACCAGACCGTTTGGTCGGCTTTACCACTGTTTGGAGAAGAAGCATAACAGTTTGTTTCCTCACATAATGTGTAGTCACTGTGGATCAGTGAGTTTTCCCACTGCGTTAGCAGGGGTGTCGTGACATACAGCAGTTTTCCGTTGCTTAATACATATTTTTCGCATTTTAGCACGTCCGGACAAATAAGGCAAATTACCGACGAAAATTATTAATGCCGTGCTTTAATTATATTTTTTGCAGAGGCAACTGAGGGGTGTGATCGTGCCACTTAAATAAAGAACTAGTTCTATACTACGACACTTTTTACTTCATATTTTGGAAGCGTATTGAATAGCACGAATAAGGACCTACAAAGACGAGCCAAAACATTATGACCATCCCCACATTTTTCAATGAACTCGTCTGGATGACGTGGAGGGCATGTGAAAAAGTGAGAATAGTATTTAACTGCTGCTGGAAAAGGTAAGTAATCATTCTTGCACTTACTTTTGCGAGTGATGTGAAAGACTGCTGATCTAACCGAATTCGATAGAGGGCAGATTGTAATGACCCGAAGACTCGGAACGATTATCAGAGAAACTACACGACTGGTAGGTTGTTCATGATCTGCCGTTGTTAGCATTCATCCAAAGTGGATAAATGACTATGACACCAGAAGTAGACGCCGAGGTGTTGGTCGTCCATGCGCCATCAAAGAAAAAGGACGTCGTAAACTGTGCCGCTTGGTAAAGCAAAATCGGCGCGAGACAGTGGCTCAGCTGACAGCCCAATACAATGCAGGTCCAAGCGCAAGTGTTTCGGAACACACAGTTCAGCGGACACTGTTGGATATCGGACTGGGCAGCAGACGTCCCACTCGTGTGCCTCTATTGACCCAGCTTCATCGTCAACTACGTCTACAATGGGCCGGGGAACATCGAGACTGGACCATGGATGAGTGGAAGAAAGTTGCCTGGTCAGATGAATCCCGATTTCTCATTCATCACTTCGATGGTCGTGTCAGGGTACGCCGTCTGCCAGGCGAACAGTACTCTCTTGTACAGCAGGTCATACACAGGCTGTTGGTGGCGGTATTATGCTTTGGGGGTATTATGCGTTCTCATGGGCGACTCTGTTACCCGTAGTAGTAGAACAGACTATGATTGCTAGAACGAGTTGCAGCTGCTTTGCAGGCCAAATTTGGCGCAACGCGTTATTCAGTAGGTGGCCATAATGTTTTGACTCTTCAGTGTATTACGAAGAAGACTGAAAATAAGTAAGAACAAAGGTGCTTGATTTACAGATGCTTGATTTTCATTGCTGATCAAAAGGAAGTGGAAATTATCAAATTACTGCAAAAATAAATGGAATATTATTCCATAACGTTTTTATGAGTAGGTAGGTAGTTTAACTAACGTAGCACTAGATCAGCAGAAATGACTATTGGATGCAGTCCGGGAACAGCCGCGAAGTTAAAGATCCGAGGTCAACACCTCGTCATTTTGAACCCCGGTCAGATGGCGAGGTATACACCAGAGCTGGGACAACTCTCCGACCATGCCATCGTGAGATTTAACGTACATCAGCCCCACATACACAAACGCATTTGGTTGGATCGAGGTTTGAACTTGAAACCATCCGATTGGCTAATCCGCTACTGACTTCCTACTACGGCCCCCTTTTTATGGGCAGGTAGTGGGTAGTTGAATTTACGTCGAACGGGAACAACATAGCGGTTATGATGCCACATATATTACCTAGAAAGCGACGGACCGTGAAATGTAACCCATACGACTATAAACCCAACCAAACAAACTAACTAAACAAACAAGTTAGATAATACCACATTAGTATGGAATGAATTATCAAAGAAAAATGTCTTATGGGGTTATGTTATATTTTGATTAGCGTGCTGTCAGAAATGCGACTGAAATATTTACTTAAATGACTTTCAGCTGAACCTAGACTTCATTAATTATATCTTTTGTCCATGAAGAAAAAACACGAAGGAGAATATATCTAACGTTGTTTCACATTTATTTTATGATTAAGTCTGGTTTGCTTTGTGTTCGGACGTGACCCAGAAGAAAAAAGTTATAAATTATTACTTTTTGTTAAAAGGGAATGCAATTATTTGGTAAGGGAAAATTTTCCAAAGTTGACCTGATCAAGGTAGCAAATAGTGTCAATTTGAAAAATGCACGTAATTAATCTGAAGTGAATACATTGGAGAAAGAAACACATGCATAAGTATTTTTATTTCATCAGTTATTCATCAATTTTTTTAACTAGCTCAAAAACTGATATTTCGGACGAGTTATTTTCGTAAGTCTATTTCGAAGCTGGTTGAGTAGGTTTTGTGAAATTCACTGGCTGTTATGACTTATTGATTTCTTGCATCTTTTTACTTTAAGGCCTTTACTTTTTTATTTGATAAGTAACGTAAACATCTGCCGATGGTGGAAACGATATTACGGTTTTTAATGGACAGTGCTTTGCTTTTGTTTTGAATTAAATGAGATTTACGCTCATCGTTTCTGCGAAAAATAACGCGATTAAAAGATATGTTTTGATTTAATAAGTAAATAATTACGAACTTTTAAATTCACGCTTGAAATTAAGTTACGAGTCCCTTTTTCAACTGTTATTTTTTGTTAACATGATTAAGACATAAAAGTAAGATGTAAGATAAAGTTATAAAAGATTTGCTTTGATTTGAAATAAATTAAGCTTGTTTTTTAAGTGCTTTCGGAACTTTTTGTTTTGTTTTAACTCTAGATGCTTTAAAAAACTATTTACGGTGTCATGTTTTGAAAACAATATTCTCTTAAAACTGTTGATCTTATTTTACGACACATTTCTTATTCTGCTTGCTAAGTCGATATCATAATTAAGATAGGTTTACCCTAATTTAACTTACTGTAGTTAATTATTAATATGAGAAATTTTCAAGTTTACATTAAATTGTTCATTCCTTTTTACTTATAGTTATTACATTAAAAATTTGCTCGAATTTTTGTAAATAAAGTACATATGCTTTTGATTGTATTTATATTTAGTTCTAAAACACTAGATATTTAAAAATCAATTTAAGTAGCCATGCTTTTAATTTAAAAATTTTTACTTTTATGTTTAAACTAACTGATACTCTTGGTAATTACATATTTATTTAGATTGGTCTACTTACGTTGCATTTGTTTTGATATTATCATCGATACATTATTTTATTACTATTAATCACCAATAGATGCTTTTTAAAATTTATTTCTTCAACTTTTCCAACTGGTCTACCGTAGACCCTGAACGTTACCTGATGTAAGAGTGGTATAGCTTTTTTTAACCCGCAATACACTTTATGACTAAACAACCACACTTGTCGGTTGAGAGAATCCATGAATTCTTTCAACACTTGGAAGTATTACGTTGGACATTTCCATACAGTAGAAATGTTTGGGCAGATTCTTTTTGTCCTTTAACTAGAAAAGAATCCTTTAAAAAGTACTGTTGGTCCTTTTCTTAAAGTTGAATCATTCGGAAATATTTTATGCTCGTTTCCTTAGAATAGTCATTCGAATGAATATGTTGGAGCTTTCCTTAGAATAGAATGATTTGTAACGATACTATTGGTCCTTTCTTTTGAGAAGGATCCTTTGGAGAGATTATATATACTGTTGATTTTCTTAGAATAGAATCCTTTGGAACAAATATGTTGATGCTTTCTTTCGAATACAATCCTATGAAATGAATATGTTGGTGCTTTCTTTGGAATGAATATGGTTGTGCTTTCATTAGAATAGTATCAATTATAAAGATATTGTTGTTCCTTTCCTTAGAGAAAAATCATTTTAAAGATTTTGTTGCTCCATTTCTTAGAATAGAATCATTTGGAATGAATATGTTGGTGTTTTCCTTAGAAAAGAATAATTTTTTTAGATACTATTGTTCCCCTTTCTCTTTAAACAAAAATAATTTCGAGAGATTTTGTTGCTCCTTTTCTTAGAATAGAATCCACTGGAATGAATATGTTGATGCTCTCCTTAGAATAGAATCCTCTGGAATGATTATACTGGTATATATCATTTCTAAAGATTATATTGGTTAAGAAGGCCACAACTGCATAAAAATCATGAAGGAATAACAGCAAGTTGTAAAATGGAATTATGCTTGTGAACCCCCTCAAAAAAGTAAATTTTTGAGTTTATGTGAATAAAACGTTTTCTTCTACATTGCTGTTTAAATATGCAGTCTTATGTTAGAGTCTAATAGATCAATTAAATTTCGTTAAAAGCCCCAAATTGTGAAGAGATTCTTTATTTACTCTCTCTCTCTCTCTCTCCAGGTAAAATTCAGATAAATTTTTATTTGATCGAAACTACCTGTAATACGTATAGCTTAATGTTTAATATAATGATTTTTAAAGTTTTCCTTTAGCGTATTATCCATTAACTTAACTATTTTTGCAGTTTTGGTTTTCCATCTAAATTCCGAACTAATGTTCCTTCAATGATTTGAATTCTTTCAGTGGAATTCGCCATTTAGTACAATTTTTATCGACTCGAGCTTCGCTATAAAAACGAGAGGTGGTCAGATTCAGCCGGAGTTTTCGTTTTCTTATCAAACCTAACATCTAATTCAAGTAATAGCTTCTCATTTTCTGCATGCCGCTGATTTACCATTTCACTCTGCTGAAAGCATACCCTAAAATTCGATCGCGTCTGGGTTTCGCAACCTTAATTTCTTCCGGTTCTAATATTTTATCAGATCTGCTTTCTAAATTTAAGTGAATTACTTAAGCTTTAGGGAACTTTTACCATTTCTTCGATGCTCCACTTCTAAGATTAAAATATTGTTTACTTAATAAATACGATCTCGCGAAACGTGCCTTTGATACTGCTTACATTATTCCTCGTTTTCTACTGAAAAATCTATACCCTTAGCATAGATACGTTCATATATAGAAATCTATCAATAAAAATTGATAGATATGGAGGATAATGTAAATATAAACATGATATGCGGATAAAAATTTTCTTAGATTTTTTGGCAGAAAACAAAGTAAATTTCTCAAAAATCTAAAATTATATTTTAATTTCTGAAGAATTCTTGGAATATTGGTCAAAACAACTGTGGTTAGAAACCATGCAGGGAAAACTTTATATGGTAAACTAATGAGTGCATAAATCTCAGGATACTAAATCGCTATTATTAAAATTGACAAACAAGGTACTTCATGAATTCTTTATATAGGTATATGTCCAGTCCTAACTACAATGTATGTTTAGCCACCAAGTCCACTAGATTGTTTGTCGTTCTATGGCGATTTTCATACACAAGAACTACTTGAACTGGAAACTGCAGATTAAAGGAATATTTTTCAAGGAACCAAATAAATGTTTATTCATTTTTGCAGAGCCATTATCAGATCATTTTGCTTCAAGGTGGAAGTCTTCATTCACTTAAGAGTGTCAACAAAACGTCCCAGGCATTTATAATCAGATTTAGATCCGAAGAGCACGCTGACCGACCACTGACTTGATTTCCTGGAGAGTCCCCCAACAGTTCATTAAAGCCCACTAGAATCAATGTTATTCATAAAGTGAAACCAATTTCCTCAAAGCATGAAACATCCTAACATCCTTTTTTTTCCTCTTTCAAGAAACATCTATAGCAATATTTGTATTTGTTTACTTTTTCTAACACTAGGATCCGATATCATGAAAACAGCTCTGATCTCATTGTAATAACATTTCTATAGTTCTGAACTGTCATTTCTACGATGTTTTTGATTGAAGAATTTTAAGGGGCTCTCGTCAAAGAGATACAGTGAGATGAAGATCATATACAATGGCCGTGGTCTGTTCTTTTGTGTTGGCGGTCCATTGCTCTCAACAATATTAGTGTTTATGACCATTTCAATAGCAAGTTATTTAGTTTGCTCAAACTAATGCTTATATAATTCGAATTATTTGAACGTATAGGAATGGGAAGGTATATAGGGTACCAAATAAGTACAAATCGACACTATTGCAATGATTTAACCCTACAAGTGATATCGGCGAGGTATCTCGTTCATCAAGATTTCACCAGTTTAGCTAATAACGAGATAAAACAAATTTTCTAATGTATTTGGTCAGTTATCTTAAAATGACGAGATATCTCGTTCATAAAAATCTGGTCAGTTTTGCTAATGACGAAATTTATTTTTTGAGATAACCACAGTAAGGATGAAAACAGTCAACTGTTATTTTTCCCAGCAGATAAAAAGAATGATTAAAACGTGTTACCAAACTTAAGGTCAGCCCAAGAAATGAAACACGTCTTTCTTAAATGAACTCAAATTATCCACGTATTGTGAATATGTAAAGAGTAACAGTTTAAATAAGACAGGACGGTCAGCAGGAAAGAAACCTCAGGACATTGACACTTAATTATGCATTTGTTGGTCAGCACTCGAAACTACTAGGTTCAGAAATGAGTTAACTCAAATTCTCCACGTATTATGAATCTGTAAAGAGTAACAGTATAAAGAAGACAGGACGTCAGCTTCAAGGAAACCTCATGATATTCACACTTAATCGTGCATTTGTTCCTCAGCACAAGAAACGACTCGCTTCATACATGAGTGAACTCAAATTCACCACGAAATAAAAAGTAGAGGAACTGTTTAAAGAAGACAAGACGTAAGCTTCAATGAAACCTCATGGTGTTGACACTTAACTGTGCATTTGTCACTCAGCACAAGAAACTACTAGCTACACAAACGAGTGAACTCAAATTCGCCACGTATTATGAATTTGTAAAGAGTAACAGTATAAAGAAGACAGGACGTCAGCTTCAAGGAAACCTCATGATATTCACACTTAATCGTGCATTTGTTCCTCAGCACAAGAAACGACTCGCTTCATACATGAGTGAACTCAAATTCTCCACGAAATAAAAAGTAGAGGAACTGTTTAAAGAAGACAAGACGTAAGCTTCAATGAAACCTCATGGTGTTGACACTTAACTGTGCATTTGTCACTCAGCACAAGAAACTACTAGCTACACAAACGAGTGAACTCAAATTCGCCACGTATTATGAATTTGTAAAGAGTAACAGTATAAAGAAGACAGGACGTCAGCTTCAAGGAAACCTCATGATATTCACACTTAATCGTGCATTTGTTCCTCAGCACAAGAAACGACTCGCTTCATACACGAGTGAACTCAAATTCTCCACGAAATATAAAGTAGAGGAACTGTTTAAAGAAGACAAGATGTCAGCAGCAATAAAACCTCATGATGTTGACACTTAACTGTGCATTTGTTACTCAGCACAAGAAACTATTAGCTACACAAACGAGTGAACTCAAATTCGCCACGTATTATGAATATGTAAAGAGTTACTGTATAAATAAGACAGGACTTCAGCTTCAAGGAAACCTCATGATATTCAAACTTAATCGTGCATTTGTTCCTCAGCACAAGAAACGACTCGCTTCATACACGAGTGAACTCAAATTCTGCACGAAATATAAAGTAGAGGAACTGTTTAAAGAAGACAAGATGTCAGCTGCAATAAAACCTCATGATGTTGACACTTAACTGTGCATTTGTTACTCAGCACAAGAAACTATTAGCTACACAAACGAGTGAACCCAAATTCGCCACGTATTATGAATATGTAAAGAGTTACTGTATAAATAAGACAGGACTTCAGCTTCAAGGAAACCTCATGATATTCAAACTTAATCGTGCATTTGTTCCTCAGCACAAGAAACGACTCGCTTCACACACGAGTGAACTCAAATTCTCCACGAAATATAAAGTAGAGGAACTGTTTAAAGAAGACAAGATGTCAGCAGCAATAAAACCTCATGATGTTGACACTTAACTGTGCATTTGTTACTCAGCACAAGAAACTATTAGCTACACAAACGAGTGAACTCAAATTCGCCACGTATTATGAATATGTAAAGAGTTACTGTATAAATAAGACAGGACTTCAGCTTCAAGGAAACCTCATGATATTCACACTTAATCGTGCATTTGTTCCTCAGCACAAGAAACGACTCGCTTCACACACGAGTGAACTCACATTCTCCACGAAATAAAATGTAGATGGACTGTTTAAAGAAGACAAGACGTCAGCTGCAATGAAACCTCATGGTGTTGACGCTTATTTGTGCATTTGTATGTCAGCACAATAAAGACTTCGCTTTGGTCGCAAGTGAACTCCAAACAAATATAAAGATGAAAAGTTTGAAGAGCCAGTATGTCAGCACAATAAAGACTTCGCTTTGGTCGCAAGTGAGCTCCAAACAAATATAAAGATGAAAAGTTTGAAGAGCCAGTATGTCAGCTAGAATGAGACTTCTGAGTGTTAAAATTTGAGCACTGGATTTGTTTCTTCGTCGACTCGATTATTTTAATTTTGAAAGTAACGTAAGCTAGGCATTATGTGCTTGTTTTAAAACAGGAATATGTTACTTAGTCTAGCACACTAAATGAATAGTGAGCGGAAAACGTCACCAGAATAAAGATCAACACAAAAAATACTACTAAATGAACTCCAAACATAAGAAAATATATAAGGAACAGATTAAAAAGTAAAGGACGACAGCTGCGATGGAACATCGGGGTGTCGATACTTTATGAAGCTTTGACTTTGTTTCATTTTAGAGCCCACTATTTTAATTAGAGAAAATATAATTTTTGTTGATATCTTCTAGCGGAAGTCTTTGAAGAATTTTTGAATTTATCAGTTTTGGAATTTGAGGATCAATTGAAATTATGAAACGCAAATAAAATTAATATCTACGTGTTGTTTTAGAAAATAATAATTATTAAAATCAGGGAGTGACAGAGAGAGAGAGAGAGAGAGAGAGAGAGAGAGAAATATTTCAGGTAGTCAAAACTCCGCACTTCCGATGTTTCCAGTACAAATATTATTAGTTCTCAAAACAAAGTGCACTCATTACTATATAACCTAATTAAAACAACGAAAGTTTGTCAAAGAATGCTGCTGGAAGTTCCTAACAACCCCTCTTTATTCACGCATTGTTCATAGCATAATACATTCAAAGGTGCTATTCAATAAGGAATAACTTCTTCTTTCAACTTACGATCAAATGTATTGAATTTGCTTAAAGGGTCGCATTCATATAAAGTTTCAGAACTTTCATGATTTCCAAAACAATACTCAGTCTTGAAATCAAAAAAATTAAAATCTTTAAAAACATTTTACGTCGAATGCTAGTTTTTGAATTATTTGGTAAAAACGTGTCCCCGTAACAATTAATATGGAAAATCTTGAAGTTAGTTTGTGTTATAGATTAAAAATTTGGTCTTGAATCGGGAGTAGCCTCTGAAAGTTAGTGCACAGTTCAATGTTAATACAACACCTTAAGCAAATGTTATACATAATATAATTTATGTGTTACCTACTTTCGAATGACACTCTAGAATCTTCTCTAATATGAGAGATGTGTGAATAAAGAGTGAGTTTCTATTTTTATCCTGCATGTCGCCAGTCTTCCGTTGTGTTCCTTTGCGATGTAAATTCAATTTCCTACTATCTAAGTACTTATACGTGTTGCAAGTTCTATTCCTGTATCTTGTCATGGAGTATTTCTCTCTTCTGCGTCAGTAATACTTCCCTTGTCTGAATTTCCATTACTTGAGGTTGTTTAGTGTTTGGCGCAACTTGGCCAAATAATGTCCTTGTGTCATAAAACCGTACCAACCTTCGAAGAGTTATGGTATTATCCAGACATGTAGTATTACTTTCCCCGCAACACACATAATAGTTAAATAGCCACATCTATTGGCTGAAAGAATCTTAGGACAGATTATATTGGTCCAGGAGGTCAAAAGTGGTATGATGTTACTCAGAGAAGATTGTAAGTTGCAGAACTGATATATCCTTGTAAACTCATCAGATGATTAATACGTTTTAACATTTTAATTCTAGGAGTAAACATTTGGATAGTACATTAATCAGCCACATAACGTTATAGCATGGTTAATTCTTGCTGTCCACATTCAAGCATATTCGAATGTTCTGACCCTTAAGGGTAATGAATCCATTTGTGTACATGATTTTTAACAGATAAATTTTAAAAAATAATAAATTAATTCTTTTTTACCTTAAACAGCCGATAAAGTAAATAATCTTTGAGGAAGAAAAATAATGAATAAGTCTTGAAGTCGATACTATAAGAAAGATATAAAATAAGTTTTAGAGAACAAAAATAAATTCATTCATCCTTTCTGTACCTTATACCTTAAACAGCCGCTAACATGATTTTCGGTGGAGAGAAAAATCAATATTGAATCATTTCTTTGAATCTTAAAGTACCTGAAATAGCCGATAAAATAATTTTGACTCATTTGAGTAATGTACGAAATTGTACATACATTTCTATTAGCAATTTTGTCTCAGACAAATAAAAAAAATCGAATAATTGGATACACATTGGTATTAGTAATTTTTTCTAAATAATTTAAACTCATGTGAGTAATGTACCAAATTGAAAACACATTGGCATTCGTATTTTTTCTCCGACCAATAAAAGATTCGAATCATTTTCGAGTACCTTAAATAGAGGATAAATAATTTTGAACCATATGAGTAATATATCCAACCGATGACACATTTTTTACCATTAACCTTTTGCAAACAAAAATTTGAATAATTTCCGAGTCTTTAAGCACCTTAAATAGCCAATAGAATAATATTGCTTCATGAAAATTTGCTTGGGGACATCCCTAGTTAAGATATAGGGCAAATATGCGGGTTTTTTCTAGTGATCGCCTGTACTTACGGTTACTGTAGACCCTTTCTGCTTAAATTTAGCAAGTAGCTTGAAATGTCATCAAGGTCTTGGCCCCTTCAGAAGTCCAATTTTGACCTTGAACAGCTATTTACACAAACGAGAGTATTTTTTCCCTGCACCGGACTATCAGGATTTCCGTTCGCATGCCATCAGTGGAAAAGAACATTAAAGCGTTAGTGCCTTCCGTTAACAGGGGGCTTATGGAGTATTCATGCCGAAATATTCATTTCCTAATCTTCAATCATAAAGTGTTGAGTTTATCTTTTCAGAAAGATCCCAAACAATGCTATCATTAATTGAAAATCTCAACCATTGTGGATTTATGTTTCCAATTGAGAGAACGACAGTTGTAGCGATAGCTTTGATGTTAGTTTTGTAGAGCAAATTTTTTGAAACGTATATCTTCAGTATGTAATGGAAATCCAATACCATATTCTTGAAAAGTGTTCAGTACCACTTCTAAAGCTTTCAAAGAATATTTTTTAAATAAAATTAATGCATTTAAATTTTTTTAATACTTGAGAAAGTCCCTGAAAGTTTAAAAAAGTTTTGTTAACTGGTTTTCTGGTTTTGAAAGTTTAAAAAACTGATGACAAAAATTCCCCAGGTATAAATGGGTTTTGCATGTAACTAATATTTAGTTTTAACCGTTAACCGAGAACTACCGTTGTAGCGATAGCCAGACGTGACGTTACTTTTGTACAGCAAATTTTCTGGAACGTCCATCTTCTGTATGTAATGCAAGTCCTGTACAATATTCTTGTAGATTGTTTAAGACCACTTCTAAAACTTTCAAAGAATTGTTTTTAAAATTGATAATATTTTATTTCGTTAATGAAAGAAAAAAGAAAAAGCCCCTGGATGTGTGTTTTAGAAAGTTTTGTTGACTGGTTTTCTGGTTTTGAAAGTTTAAAATAACTGTGTGGGTGAAGAAATCACCCATGCATGAATGTATTATGCATGTTTCTAACATTTAGTTTAATTTTAGTTTTTAGTGGGTTGGGGGTCTTGTGATTTAGGTCTTATCTAAGATACTCATCGATATCAGAGTGCCGCTGTAGCCCAGTTGGTAGTAGGGATGCGACATCGATGTTTTTTAAAAAACATCGATGTATTTAACATCGATGTATTGGAGTCGATGTTTTTGTAACATCGATGTTATACTTGTCGATGTTTTTACGTTGTCGATGTTTTATTTTTGAATGAAAAAAATACCGTTTTAAAAATTTAAAAACTAACCAAGTAGCATAATTTTTAAATTCAGCAAATCGAACATACTTTTAGACCAAAGTGGCCAAGTGTGAAGGGTCTGAAAAGTAGGGATGCGACATCGATGTCGATGCTTTCACAACATTGATATTTTAGAAAAAAACATTGATGTATTGGATCCGATGTCCCATCACTAGTTGCTAAACCAGTTTTAAGAAATGAGGAAACAAGTTTAAATACACTGAATTTTAAAAACATCGATGGTTTGTTGACGATATGTATTATCAACATCGATGTTATAATTTTCAACATCGATGTTTTGCTATCGATGTCGCATCCCTAGTTGGTAGAGCAGCGGATAAGCAACAGGAGGGTTATGAGCTCGAAACTCGATCAAAACCAAAGACAGTAGTGTACTTCAGGGGGGAGGGGCTGATGCACATTACATTTTTCATGACCTCAAATGTCCTCAAATTGACTTGGTGTGGACGTTTGGAGGTCAGGCGCAAGCTCAGGCGTTACCTCGTCAACTGACTGTGGTTCAAAATTATGCTGTGTTGTCATCGGATCTTTCTCTTCGAGTTTGAACCCCGACCGTCGTCAATAGTCCGTCGTGTTACATCAGTACGTTGATCAACTACCTGTCTGAACACCAGAATAAGAAATGAGAGAATATTTATATTCCGTTTAGCAGTCTTAAAATACCAAGATTTGTGTAACTAGACTTAGTCATTTCAATAAGATGGGATACCAGACATCCAAATACTCCTAAATGGTTTTTAAATATCTCTATATTAAAAAAAAAGTTATATTATAAGAAGATATTCTGACTAACAGCGAGACGGCGACACTGGCTCTTTTCATTAGTCATGTTATACAATGTTATTTAACTCTTCTGGTTGTTGCTTCGACTAGATTCCTGATCATGAGCAAAACTGATCATAGCTTGAGGGGGAGATATTTCGTCATTAGCAGAATTGATCTGACCTTGATTGAAAAAATATCTCGCAGAAGCCACTAGGAGAGCTAGCCGTGATGTATGTTCAACGCAGTTTCGCATAGTTTGAAAGACGTGTTTTTTAACGAGTAATGTTTATCTTTTCATTCCTGAATGGTAAATATTCCTCGGCCCTAGCTGTATTCCACTTTTTCTTGACCTTTATTAGGTGCCATATATCGATGATTTACTAAACCTATTATTTGGCATCAAAAGACCTTTCAGAGAAGTAATATAGAAGTGCTCATGTTCAGCCCTTGTAACATTACACAATTTTCTGAAGAGCTTTACTTTTTTAATGGGCAGTTTCTTTATAAAATTAATACCTCTTCCAACAATAACAGAACCTGTAGCTTGTCACTCATATTGTCGTACCAGTAACATAACTCGACGCAAGCGTGCCTACGAATTGACAGTAAAACATCGATGTTCAAAATTAAAACATCGATGTTGATAATACATCGACCCAAAATCATCGATGTTTTTAAAATTCAGTGTATTTAAACTTTTTCCCCCCCATTTATTAAAATTGGTTTAGCAACTAGTGATGCTACATCGATAGCAAAACATCGATGTTTTTAAAATTCAGTGCATTGAAACATCCCCCCCCCCCATTTCTTAAAACTGGTTTAGCATCTTGTCATGCAACATCGACAACAAAACATCGATGTTTTTAAAATTCAGTGAATTTAAAATTTTCACCCCGTTTCTTAAAACTAGTTTAACACCTAGTATTGCGACATCAACAGCAAAATAACGATGTTTTGAAACATATTATGTTCAAAATTAAAACATCGATGTTGATAATGCATCGCCCCCAAACCATCGATTTTTTTTTAATTCAGTGTATTTAACTTTTTTTCCTATTTCTTAAAACTGGTTTAGCAACTGGTGATGAAACATCGGCTCCAATGCATCGATGTTTTTATAAAACATCAATGTTTTGAAAACATAGACATCGATATCGCATCCCTACTTTTCAGGCCCTTCACTCTTGGTCACTTTGGTCTATAAGTAAGTTCAATATGCTGATTATAAAAAATATGCTACTTGGTTATTTTTAAAATTTTTATAACGATACTTTTTTCATTTAAAAATAAAACATCGACAACGTAAAAACATCGAAAGGTAGAAACATCGATGTTACAAAAACATCGACTGCAATACATCGATGTTAGAAACATCGATGTTTTTTAAAAAATATCGATGTTCTGAAAACATCGACATCGATGTCGCATCCCTAGTTGTAGGCAGTTCGATCTGTGTAACTTACCCTGGATGTATTTCTATTCCCTGTCTGTAAAACTTTCTTTATGTGGCTATGTACATTACATGACATTGTCCATCTTCTATTTTTGTCACAGCTTTCTCAATTATGCCCTCCACACCGTAAGACTCGTTCAACTAAGTTTTAACATGCTATGTGCATCAATTTGAGTTTCAATTTCATGGAAAAGTTTCTAAGTTAAAGTTGTTTTCAAAAATGATATTCTTCACCTCCCTTTATAGGAACTTCGGGTCCCCCTAGGGAGTGCTCCTACCACCACCAGGACTTCATATAAACTGTTCCTCTCCGGAATTCAAGTAAGAATCCTATCACCAGTTGACAGGACTATGTGCCCCGCCGGCGTTTGAATATTTACACTTGAAGTTGGTCTGAAATTTTTTCAGGTTTTTGGGCAAGTACGTTCCTCCAACGTTCTGATAGGAATTTACACGTTTTTAAACCTCTGCTTTCCCATTTCAGCACTTATTGTACGACGTGGTTCTATGAAGACACATCGATTCCATAAGCTATTTATCATAAATTTGTTACTTAAAATCAATTTCTTATTGTGCGTATAAGACTTAACTCTGTACATTAAAGTAATGCATATATTAATACATGGATTCAACGACTTCGTTTCTTCTGTTTTTAATGATTGTACTTGAAAGTCTTATGAATCGCAACTAACCCTCCAAGTGGTTTCTACGTGCTATCTCGTTCATCAAGATCTGGCCAATTTTGCTAATGACAGGATACATTGTCATCAAGAACTGTATCAGATTTGCTAATGCCAGACTCACTAGACAACTGCTAGAAGGGATAAGCGATGTAAGTATCAGAGAAAATTTCGTTACGTTGTGAATTTGAAACTCGATCCAGCCAAAGACAGTCTTGTACACGGGGGCTAGTGCACGTTAAATCCGTCGTAGTCTCACATGTTCTCCCGTTGGTGAGGTGTGTAATTTCGGAGAGTGGGGGTCCAGGTCAGGTATTGTTCTCATCATCTGGCTGTGGTTCACATTACGAGGAGTTGTCCTTGAATCTTTCTCTTCCGAATAGATCCCGGACTGTTGTTAATAGTCCGCTGTGTTGCTTCATTGCGACGTTAATTAATTACTATTATCACTTTCGTCACCGAACAATGAACTCAGCGAATGAAATTATTCACTATCCGCGACCCCAATTGTGGAAGAATTTTTTCAATTTCCAACGTATCACTTAATTTAAGGAATGGACCCTTTAGAAACCACGTGGCTCATATACTAACTCCTGAGAGTCGTAGTATATCTGAAATCTAATCTGACTTATCTACATATTTATTTAAAAAAAAAATAAAGTTGAAATGAAATGCTTATGTGTGTGTGTCTAGCTGAATTAGCGGAATACTCAACAGTGTAAGTAAATTGTAGATGATAAGTTTATCGTGAATGCATTGATTTTCAAAGATAACGACTGTAACAGTAGTATACAGGGTGGTCCCGAATTCATGGTACAAACTTTAATGGTAGGTACAGGACATTGTAACAATGATTTATTGTATAGGAATGTATAGTCGCAAGTGACGCGGTGAGGCGAAAACAGGGGAAATAACGGCCGAAAGGAAAAACAAGATTTTATTGAAAGCGTTGTTGACAAGTGTCATGTTTACAGTAATTGTTCAAAATTGCGTCCACCAGTATCGATACATGCTTGACAGCGTCGGTGGAGCGATTGGCGTACACGTTCAAAGATGCCTGGTATTTCACGCACACCTGCAGCAGCTACAGATAAGCGAGCGACGAGATCCTCATCTGAGTCAACTGGAGTCTCATAAACAAGATGCTTTAGATGTCCCCATAAAAAGTAATCGAGGCTCGATAAATCGGGAGATCGGGGTGGCCAAGGGACTGGTCCACCACGCCCAATCCATCGAGTACCAAACGTGGCATTCAGGTAATTCCGTACATCAATGCTGAAGTGTGCTGGCGCCCCATCGTGCTGAAACCACATGCGGTTACGAATGGCGATCGGAACATCATGCAGCAGTTGTGGTAACACTTCTTTCAGAAAAATAAGATAGCTTCCGCCAGTGAGCCGCGTGGGTAGTAAGCATTGATGTACGGAATTACCTGAATGCCACGTTTGGTACTCGATGGATTGGGCGTGGTGGACCAGTCCCTTGGCCACCCCGATCTCCCGATTTATCGAGCCTCGATTACTTTTTATGGGGACATCTAAAGCATCTTGTTTATGAGACTCCAGTTGACTCAGATGAGGATCTCGTCGCTCGCTTATCTGTAGCTGCTGCAGGTGTGCGTGAAATACCAGGCATCTTTGAACGTGTACGCCAATCGCTCCACCGACGCTGTCAAGCATGTATCGATACTGGTGGACGCAATTTTGAACAATTACTGTAAACATGACACTTGTCAACAACGCTTTCAATAAAATCTTGTTTTTCCTTTCGGCCGTTATTTCCCCTGTTTTCGCCTCACCGCGTCACTTGCGACTATACATTCCTATACAATAAATCATTGTTACAATGTCCTGTACCTACCATTAAAGTTTGTACCATGAATTCGGGACCACCCTGTATATTTCACAAGTGATCGAAATTTAGCATAACCTACATATTCAAGTTGATAGATAAAATCATAACATCTAATAAAAGTTTTCAAATAACTGCAGTATAACTCCAATTATCCGGATCAATTGAAATCAGACCCCATCCGGATAATTGGATAATTTACGAATAAAAGTTAGTTTTTAGTAAAAAATCCCGAAAAGTTTGCTTTAGTATGTAATGTAATTTAATGACTATGAAAGTAATTTTGTTTACATTTCTTATGAACATGCTGTTTTAAAATGTATCATTGGTTGGACATATCGGTTAAAGCCATTTGTTTCGCTGTCTTTACTCGTTTCCGAGCAGCCATGTCACGCATGCGCTTGACGATGAGTAACTGTATATGGTCGTACACAGGCTGCCACTCTATTCATTTTAGCCCGCTGTGTCAAGGCACTCAAACGCCTTACCAACTGATGGTCCCGCGTCTGGTTGAGTAAAATGTCGCCAATATTATCCGGGTAATCAATGAGTTCTCCTCTCACACTTTGGATGAATTCATCGTCACTGAGAATTTGGAATGCAGGGTCGAAGAATAACGCATCAGCAGACACTAGCCTACGTCCTCTGCACTACACTCAGAACATCCAGGAATTTTCACTAAGATGTTTCTTTTGTTCTCAACTGATAATTCCTCCTCTTCGTATTTATCATTCACCAATAAGATACTTTTGAAATTCAGATTTTGCTGATTTCTTTTTTTTTCTTAGGGGGGTCCAGGACACATTTTCGAATTTTTTTTTTATTATTTTAAGAAATTCTCTGTGTTTTTTTGCTTAAAATGACGTCTAAATCATGTTTCTATCTTAATTAGAACAAGAGATATAATATTTTTTGTGGTGCGTTGTTTTGAAACTCTAACACTCTTGACAGTTGTTGTCATAGCAACAATATCTGTCTTTAAAACTTTAAATGCGTTTTTCCCCATGATACATTTTTTCAAGATTTCCTGTATTCAAATTGCTATAAGTCGAAAACCGATAAAGTTTAAGGGTTGAAATTTGGAATATATCTTTTTCAAACATTATACTTTAATTTTGATTCAGCAAATTTGAAACAAATATTTACTTTTAAAAATATGACTTTAAAAAAAAAGTACCTTAAGATTTTCAAAAATTTACATTCAAATATTTTTTATTTTTTATTAAATTAATATTTTTTAAATTGCTGAATCAAAATTAAAGTTTATAAATTTATGAATAATTTACTGCAAGAATTTTGAAAATTGATCAAGAATATTTTGAGTTTTAGCAATTTAAAATGACCCCTCTTTTTTTCAAAAATTTTTAATTTAAAATTTTTAAAAACCTTTTGGAAAAATGTTGTGTTGTGATTTCGCTTATTAGTTAGATGGGTAATCAGTACAAAAAATATTCAAAATTCTAAATTAATTAATAAAAATTTTTTTTCGATGTGTCCCGGACCCCCTTAAAGCGATTTCGATCATTGGTAATGCGGATAATTGTCGATCCAGATAACAGGAGTTCGGATAGTTGGAGTTCTACTGTTTAAACTATTTGAAGGGTCTATACTAAAAGAAGTTTTGAATACATACTTTATGGATGAGGATCTATCGCTTTGCATTAATTCACTTTGCACACTACAAAAAATCCGAATTTTTACAGTTTTTTTAACTCTACGGATGGTTATCTCAACGATCTATTGATTAGCAAAACTGACCAGAACTGATGAAAACCGAGATTACATGAAAACTGACCAGATCTTGATCTCATCATCCTAAAATAATCAGCAATATCATGATGACGATATGTCTCCTCACTACCAAAATTTGTCAAAATTTGATGGACGAGATATCTTGTCAAAAACACTTGAAGGGTTAACGAGCCTCCGTGAGGTATATCATCGTTAGCAAAACAGACTTGATCTTGATGACGAGGTCCATCAACGTCTCGTCGTCTCAAGTCCCTAGAACAAACCTTGTTGGGCTTGAGCCTGTAGCTGGTTGTCAATATTTGTATTTGTATTTGTATTTGTCATCATAACATAATCGACAATATCTTGACAGTAAAAAGCTTTATTTGCGAAATTGGTCAGATGTTAATGGGCGATATATCTCGTCGAAACCATTGGATGGTTTATAAACATAAACTTAATCATTTCAATGAGATGAGGTACCATACTTCAGACAACTCTGAAAAGATTAGAGCCGTATTTCAGAACCCGGGTCAGTTCGAATCCATCTGAATTCAGTAAAATAGGACTATTGAAGATTCAGGATACCCGCTTCAACAAGAAATAGCCGGTTGGACTTAAAATCATCCGACTGCCTGAATCCCTAGTATTCCGCTTTGCTTCAGGGCTCCCGAATTTAAGTTAGTTTTTACTCGATTCAGATTGATTCAAATTGACCAAAACCCTGTTGGTATGAAGCGACTCTGCTGAACTAACCATGACCTATGTTATTCGTTAGGCTTGGCACAATGAAATGTGTTTTAATTTAACTTTAAAGTTGTTCAGCGAAGTTAAACAAGTGCAACAAATGTAATTTTTAATCCAAGCATACTTTCCCCCAAGGGCAATTCAATATTTAGACGAATTCAAGATTTCTATTTGCCTTTTACTAATTTTCTACGAACTTCATTGTGACGAGTTGGCTAGTTAGGCAGTCAACAAAGCATCAAAGCTTTCATTGATTAGTCGAAGTACATTTTGAAATCGAAACACGTTAGAAATGTAAGCAAACAGGAGAAACTAAGGACGAAGTATTTGCTCCTTTCCGTTATCATCTTTAATAGAAAGCATACACGTGAATACGCAATTGTTGAGTGTTTTCCTTGCATGACTTTAATGAATCATAAGGAGTATGTGGGTTAGTGATGATGCTTCAGGAAACTTTAATATGTCAATATTTAACAACTCTTTTCATATTCTTCGCAAGTTCATATCTTAACGAGTGATGAAATAACACCGAATGTTTTAGTAAAATCAAATTATATTTCATGTATGCATTCTATAGTAAGTTCATTCTACTACAACAGCTTTAATAGTTTATTGTTCCACTGACTTCTTTTGATTTGAAAGAGAAAGCCAAACATACTACAGTTGCGAAATAATTGTCTCAACCAAGCGTATCATCAATGTACGTCAAAATTTAAATTTAGTATAATTTTCATACACAGCTAAAATTTAAATTTAGTATAATTTTCATACACAGCTAAAATTTAAATTTCACCCCTAATTATGTTATTTTATGGAACAATGAATTCGTGTTTCCTAAAGACAAAACAATTTTTATTTTAATGTTGCCTTAAAATTTTATGCAAGTTTGAATTCTAGTTAACATGCTTGATTTTTTTTTAATTTGAAAGTAAATTATTGTAATACGTTTATAATGTGTTATGAAATTCTTATTCAGTTTAACTATCTTAGTTAAAATTTAATTTTAAGGCATCACAGTACTCTAAAAATGACCAAAGTAACGGAAAAATTTTTTTTTTACATTTTTCTATGGACCATACAGTTATAAAGCTATGCTCAGAATTTTAGACCTGAACTCAATTTCGTTTCTGTGATATTTGAAGTTTTCTGAGCGATGTCAGGCTCAAATTTGACAGCTTTCGTGACGGATTAGTTCCCAAATATAATTGTGCCAAGTTGAAAACACTTTAGACCTTTCATTTCTCAATTAAGTTTGACATAAAAACACTTTTCTTTGTTAACTGACTATAGGAGAACCCATTTTCGAAGCACAACAATGTCTGTAAAATATAAAATTGCACGGCGAAAAAGCAAACTTCCAAAACTGCGTAAACTTCAATATGAAAAAAAATTGGAAGATGTTTTATATAAAGCCGGTAATTTCTAATTTAATTAATATTATTTTGAATTATTACATTGTGTTTTACATTTTTTTTTAGAATGTTTAATATAATCAGCAAAATTGCCTGTTTTTTGTCACGTTGACCATATTTTCAATTAAATGAAAACAACAATATTTTGGATAAAAGAAAACTTATTGTGATCATATTGAATTAAAATTTTGTTTAAGTATACGTAAGAAGTTGCAAATTAATATATTAAATGCATTTTTCTCAGACTTTTATTTTGGTGATAGTAACTGTTTTCTATTCCCTAAGGCTTTTTTTCTGTTCAAGGCAATGTATTGAAATTTTTCGTATATACTTGTAAATATATATACTTTAAAGGTTAGCTAGTATTTTGTGTCTTTATACTATAGTTATTTTTTTTTTAATGTCAAAGTGTATCAATTTAAAATTTTCAAGGTTTTTCCAGTGTTCTGGTACAAAAATCCTTATTGAAGTCCAACAAAGAAAAGTATTTTATAAATACTAGCTAGTATTTGATTTTAATTATGCAACAATTATAAAAAAAAACAGAAATAGTAAAAAATATTGCAAATTGACTATTTTATAAAAATTTTAAAAAACTTAAAAAATATTAAGGTTTTTTTTTTTTAAATTTTAATATACGGTTCAACTAACTGACTTAATTTTTTGAAACATGTTTTTAAACATACTTTAGAATAAAAATAGCTATTTACACTTTGTGTAATTGTTTCTAAAAATTTTTTTTGAAAAAGGGTACTGTGAACCTTATGATTATCAAATGACTACAGGCATTTCCCTTTTTCCAAGATATAAAGACAATTTAATGTGTTTAGTTTTAAAGCAGATTTAAAATTTTAGGAATGCTGTAACTATTCTTCAAACATGCTTCATTTCTGTAGTCCGGGAAAAACCTTCTCGGAGGATTATTTTACCAGCTATTTAAAGTACTTTTAGATACAAAATGATAAAACATCATCAAAGGATTATTTTATCAGCTATTTAAAGTACTACTTTGAGATGCAGAAGATTAAAAATTTAATTTTAATTTCAAAGTTTATTTTTGGTAATGGTAATTTTAGTTAACGTCGTATTAGAGCAACACAACGGGCTATTGACGACGGTCCGGGATCAGTCCCTTAAGGGAAAGATCCGAGGACAACACCTCGTAATTTTGAACCACGGTCAGATGACGAAGCAACACCTGAACTGGCACCCCACTCTCCAAACTTCCACGCCAACCCAACGTGAGGACTTTCGACCACGACAGATTTAAGGTGCACCAGCCGCCTCTACACCATACGTTTACAAACATCCATGCCCGGACCCGGATTCGAACCAGGAACCTTCCGATCTAGAGGCTAACACCTTAACCACTATACCGGTTGGTCGGCTGTTTATTTTTGGAACAGTGTATTATGGATATAACATATAATAGAACAGTGACATTTCCGTGCTGGCAACATATACAAATTTTTCTTCGTTGTAAAATCGACTTAAAGTGGTAATTATGTTGTACTCTTCTTCAACATTCTTAATCTCGAGGAAAACCTTCTCAAAATATTATTTATCGGCTATTTAAAAAAATTAAAATTGCATGTGGTGTTATTACCAACTAGTATGGTATGTATATAGCCACTTGAATTAATGTCGCACTGGAATAACGCAACGGGCTATTGACAACGAAAAGATTGAATGAGAACATCGCTATTTTGTGCCACGGTTCACATGACGAGGTCAACTCTTGTGTTGATATCACACTTTACATATTCCACTCCACGCCAACGTGAGAACATTTAAGGCCGTGACAGATTTAGCCTGCACTAGCTCCCTTTGTAATGATTCGAACTCGTAACCCTCCGCTTGCTAATCCGTTTTTCTTCCAACCCGGCTACCGCTGCCCCCCGTAAAACTATAAATATATTACTCTTACCTTAAAACACACATATTGACTAAATAGCAACATCCATTGGAACCAATATGAATAACACTAATATGGAACAGTGACATTTCTGTCTTTCCAAAAAAAAAATATATATATATATATTTTTTTTTGTCTTAAAATTAGTCTTAGAATAGTCTTAGAGTTTAGTCTTAAAATTTAAAGAATTCTGGAACTCTATTTAAACATTTTAACCTATTTATCCAGAGAAAAACCTTCTCAGAAGATTTGTTCGGTTACTTAAAATATTTGAGACTAAAAACAAAAAACATATATTTTAGTTTTAAAAAGCTAATAGTAAAAATCGTTCCCTTATGGAATATTAGTCATTAGTAGACATTTCCCCATAAGTTAGAACTGAAGGATAGATAAAAAGATTCAGTTGGAAGTAATGAATATACCATAACTTTTGGAGGGTGAAAAGTTATTCTTATAAATGCACCCAAACGATCCATTGAAGAGGTTATATCTTAAAATATTAAATATGCTATTAGTATTAAATTATACAGGGTGGTCCCGAATTCATGTTACAAACTTTAATGGTAGGTACAGGACATTGTAACAATGATTTATTGTATAGGAATGTATAGTCGCAAGTCACGCGGTGAGGCGTAAACAGGGGAAATAAAAGGAAAGAGAAATGGAGTGATCGGTTGGTATCATTGCCGGTAGAGGGCAGTAGATGTCTAGCCGCTGTTGAACATGATGCATCGCAGTAGGGAAAAGCGCCATTCACAATTGTGCTGCCGTAGACGATGGGTGACTTTACGTATGCTGAAAAAGCAGACATGCATTACATGTACGGCCGTGCAAATGGTAACGGCAGAGCTGCGTTACGAATGTATCGCGCGGAGTATCCTGATCGACGAATGCCGGATCATAGAATTTTTCAACGGTTACATCGTCAACTTTGTGAAACAGGTGCGTTCGACGTCAACAGACATGGCGCTGGTCGAGTAAGAGCTGTACGCACTCCAAGGCTGGAAGAAAGCATCTTGAACATTGTGGCTGATAGACCCGAGTCAAGCACAAGAACTGTTGCGCGTGACGTAGGTGTGAGTCATCAGACTGTATGCAGAGTGTTAAACGAAAATCGCTTACACCCCTTCCATTTTCAGAAAGTACAAGCATTGAATCCGGCAGATTATCCTCGCCGCGTGAACTTCTGCCTGTGGGTGATGCAGCAATGTGCGTTGCAGCCGGATTTCGTAGATTATGTGCTATTTACAGATGAAGCGACATTTTCACGCGAGGGTGTCTTTAATGCGCACAATTCCCATGTGTGGGCAACCGATAATCCACATGCAACGCGTCGACATGCGTTTCAACAACGTTTCAGTATTAATGTGTGGGCTGGTATTGTGAACGACTTTTTGATTGGCCCATACTTACTACCCACGCGGCTCACTGGCGGAAGCTATCTTATTTTTCTGAAAGAAGTGTTACCACAACTGCTGCATGATGTTCCGATCGCCATTCGTAACCGCATGTGGTTTTAGCACGATGGGGCGCCAGCACACTTCAGCATTGATGTACGGAATTACCTGAATGCCACGTTTGGTACTAGATGGATTGGGCGTGGTGGACCAGTCCCTTGGCCACCCCGATCTCCCGATTTATCGAGCCTCGATTACTTTTTATGGGGACATCTAAAGCATCTTGTTTATGAGACTCCAGTTGACTCAGATGAGGATCTCGTCGCTCGCTTATCTGTAGCTGCTGCAGGTGTGCGTGAAATACCAGGCATCTTTGAACGTGTACGCCAATCGCTCCACCGACGCTGTCAAGCATGTATCGATACTGGTGGACGCAATTTTGAACAATTACTGTAAACATGACACTTGTCAACAACGCTTTCAATAAATCTTTGTTTTTCCTTTCGGCCGTTATTTCCCCTGTTTTCGCCTCACCGCGTCACTTGCGACTATACATTCCTATACAATAAATCATTGTTACAATGTCCTGTACCTACCATTAAAGTTTGTACCATGAATTCGGGACCACCCTGTATACATTTGAATCAGTCATGAGAGAAACAACTATTCTCTTTTTTTTTTCAAAACTGAGTTTGTCATGCCAATTTATTGGTTTGGGCAAGCCACATCAACTTCACATAAAAACACCACATCTCTAATATGGAATCGAGATGTTAAAATGTTGGTTCATTAGAGAAACATCACACATATATATGAGATGTGTGGTTTTTCAAATAACATTTAGTTTGTAGCAGGTGGTAGCACTGCAACTTTTTATTCATATTGTTCATAATAGCTTAACGAGCTCTTCAATGTGTTGTCATATTTATTCTGACAAAAAACGAGTTCTAGTGAAAGTAATGTTGCTAATTCGGTGAATTTAAACATTAATAGAGATTGTAAGGGAGTTAAACGTGAAAACGCGAAGCAAGTTGAATATAAGTGCGAAAGAATAAAGGCGTTATACGAGTGAATAATGAAGAATACATAAATTGGAAAAGTAATTCGGTGAATCCAAAATAAAAAAAGATTCCATTCCAGGTAACTAATTCTAATCTTAGGACAAGTCTACTCGGTCTTCACTTTACTTGACTTACTGTTTAAAGGCTTTTCTATTTTAATAAATGAAAAATGTTGTTATTTTTCAGGTGCAGATAGATATGTATTTCGGAGAAAGTTACAGAGGATAAAGCAACTGAAATATCTTCAAAATTCATTGACTTCAATACGAAAAACGAACAAGATGCATATATTTAGTCTTTGAATGCAAACCGAGGCAAAGAAAACGGCGTAAACCGAAAAATGATAAAACAAAAAAGGGTAAACCTATATGATATTTTAAGTATTCTGTATCTACAGCTAGTAGAAAAGTAGAGGTATGTAAGATTGCATTTCTATCTTCCCATGGCATATCATCTGAACGAGTTTAAAGACAGTACACTACTGTCACAAGGCAAGTCACCAAAGGATTTATTGGAAAAAACCCAGGGATCGCTAAGCAACCAAGGCCCATCATAAAGGCTCTTGACGATCTCATATAGCTTCTTTTTCTCTGAAAGAAGTCCGCCTTACCAATAGATCCTACAAATGCTTAAACTCAAATCTTAATGTAAAAATCATGTGGAATTTTTGTATAGAAATCTGATCTAAGTGTTGGCTATAAATACAATCTAAATATTTTTCAGGGACATTGCGATTCGACATTTGATGGGCCTCAAATCGATTATTGCTGCAAATGTGCAGAGCTTTCAGTCAAAATACAAAATCCAACACTGAATGAGGCAGCCTAAAGAGTTGATGCTGCCGAACTCTGTTCCTAAAAAGAGAGCAAAAGAGGTTTTATAAACTATTGAAAGAGACAGGGATAGATAGTTAGCAGATAACAAAGTAACAGGAATATATAGTTAGCAGATAACAAAGTAGCAGGAATATATATAGACTTTATGCAAAATGTTAAGCTTCCATAAATATTTGTCCAAGTTATATTTTATATCCATCAGTTGATTGAATCATCATTCACGCTATCAAAAGCAACAAAGACAATTTTTTTTATATCTTGAGGTTTTGACAAAGAAAGGCCCTAATGAAATATGTTCATTATTGGTTGATTATATTGGTGATGTTCTTGATGTAAAAAGTGTTACGTAGCTCATGTTTTTTTCACGGATAGTGTAAGTATTCAGGATTTTGTGAAGATAGAACAAAAACAATGTTGTTGTAAGGCTTTTACTTGCCTTAATAGAAATTAGGCGATTTGTGTGTGTGACAGCATTTATCATTACTTTCCTAACGAGGTCATTCATATCTATCAGGTGACCGGGACTTTAGTGTCATCAAAAGAAAAATTTAAAAAAACTGAGATGATTTTTACAATGAATTAGTATGCTGAACAAGTGTTACATTCCACGGTAGTTCACTGCAAGTTCCAAGTAGAAATTGTAAATGTAAAAAAGTAAAGGATTTAAAATCATAATGACCTCAATTTTATAAAAAGAATGTAGTATCAACTGAGACTCAATCAAGTAACATTCCAAGGGCAAACAAACAAAAGTTCAAAATTTTAATTTTTTTGGAGCTAACTAAACAAGCATATGGGTGAAGTCAAAGCTAGAGCCTTCATTGATGGACTTAATAAACACAGCTTTGACGTGAAACGTCCCAATACCTGTGGTTACCGACAAAATTGCGTACCGATAAACGTACAAAAATAAGTAATCTCAGAAAACTCGAAGACTATATTCCTGCAGACATTGTTGACGAGTTTTTTTCCAAAATTTATGACCATTAAACTATCGATAGGGATGAAAATGAAGAAGCCGTGTTGTGAGAACTATGATGAAATTATGTTTGTAGATTGTCAGTAGTGCTGTAACATTGCGCATATACTAGTATTCAAACCAAATAATTATTTCACACAATAAAAAAACATTTTTGGTTTAAACTAATATTTTCTAACCGTTATTTTATGCCTAATAACTGCACCTTATGGCAGTCATTGTAGAAGCAACACATATCCAATGGAATTTGTAATTTTTTTTTGCTAGTAAAACATAGTACATTTTTTTTCACCTTAAGTAACTTTATGTATACATGAAAAAAATTGTGAATACAACTTGTTATAATGTAACAGCAATGTTCTTGTAAGTTTTCTGAAGGTTTACTTTTGGGGAAATGAGGTATTACTCAAATGACTGTTTCATTGAACGCGTTCACTGCACTTAGCAATAGAACATCGGTTTATGCCGCTTTGATACTCCGTCGCAATTTTCGTCAGATATTTGACAATTTCTAGTGATTTTTTAAACATTTTACTACGAAACAAAGTAGAATTTAATTGTATTGTTTTATTTGTATTTTATGAGTTGGACAGTCGATTTAGTGTACCTTTAGGGTCATAAAGCATATTAATTCAAAGCTTTAAAACACTTCAAATCAACAAATTGAATGGCTGTCATCAGGAAAAGACCTAGCTGTTTGTGTCAAAGCACATTAAGCATTTATAGGCGATTGTTTTGCTTGTTAAAAACTGCGTCGGCACAATTTTTTGATTCCTGAACATCGATTATTTTCAGTAATATGAGATGCAAAAAAATACATAGTAAGATTATTAAACACATAATCACTATGAAAGAAAAATTATATTTCTGACTTTCATCATTCATTTATCCATATCCAAGTAAACACAATAAATTAAGCTTTAGAAGACCTTCACCTATATCATGCAGCAGGAAACTAGGTTATGGAGAATAATTTCAGTGCTATTTTTAAAAAACACCTTATGGTTAGTATACATTTTACAGCGCAATAACCTCATGGTCCAAATTGAGTGGTCATGTTGGAAATATATCAGTGATGTCATATAGGTATTACAGCTATTTTACGCTATTTATGTACTGATGTCGAAGCTACACCAGCAAATGTTTTAGGGTTGGGGTGCAATGCTATTACGTGTGTGCTGTTCAAAAGTACGGATAGGCTGTATTTAAGAGTTGATCGTCTTGCATTTGCAAATAATAAAAAAACGCGTTCCAGAGAAAAGCACCAAATCGTGCAAGGTCTGTCCCAAGTAGGAAAAAAATTATCGGCTAAATATACACCTGCCGCGTCATCATATGGCTGATAACTCGCCATTGGCTAGACGCCTGAGTTCTGGAAGTACGGATATGCTGTATTTAATAGTTGATCGTCTTGCATTTGCAGTTAATAACAAAACGCGTTCCAGAGAAAAGCACCAAATCGTGCACGGTCTGTCCCAAGTGGGAAAAAAATGATCGGCTAAATATACACCTGCCGCGTGGTCATATGGCTCAGAACTCGCCATTGGCTAGATGCCTGAGTTCTGGAAAACTTAACGGCCGCTAACTGGAAACTCAACAAGTTGCTTGCGCATGGGGGGAGGGCTATCAGTGTCGCCACCTACAAAACCCGCCGGCTCGTCTGTCAGTTGCTCCGAAACCATTCGCCGAGGGCAGAAGCAGAAATGATCAGCCACGAGTAACACCCTCAGATTGATGAGGAGCAATGATAAACAGTGCGATGATGGACCATGGGGCAATGCCCAATGACAGCTACACTATCCGTGAGTTGATGTCAAGTGTTTTTAAGCACTAAATTTATTTTTCAAAATATTGCTTCATGCTGCATGCCACAAATTAATGCCGTATAAAGTTTAATTTATTGTTTGACGGGTATTGATAATAAAACGATGAATGACAAGAAAATGGTTTTTCTTTTGGAGTAAGATGTGATTTAGAATTTAATGATTTTCTATGCATTTCTTATTAATGTATCGGTGTTCAGTTATCTAAAGATTCTACCGACGCAATATTTACAAGCAAGAGTATCGCTCAAAAACACTTAATTTATACTGGGGTAAACAGTACTACATCGGTGCCTGATTACAGCTATACTATCAGCAATTTGGCGTCAAGTGTTTTAAAGTATTGAATTTGTTTTTCAAAACATCTTTTCATGTTGCATGTCACAAATTAATGTTGTATAGAGATACTTTATTGTTTTAGATTGGATATCAATAGTAAATTAGTGAATGCCAGAAAAGTAATTTTTTAAATGAAATGTGTTCTAGAATATATTGATTTTGTATGCCTATCATATTAATGTAAATAATCGGTGTTTTGTGATCAAAAGATTCAATCGTCGTAATTTTTAACAAGCTAAACTATCGCCTATAGATAGTTAATGTATGATGAAATAAACACCTCGGTCGATGCCTAGTGAATACGTTATTTAACGTCAAGCACTGAATTTATAACACTGAATTTATACTTCGAAAGGTTGTTTTTTGCTACATGTAAAAAATTAATGTTCGGTGAAAATTAATTTATCCTTTTGGTTTGAATATGAATGATAAAACGCGGTGAATGTCAGAAATACGATTTTGCTTTCAGAGTGAAATAAATAATATTTTAGAATTTAAAATGTTTTGTGAATATGCATGCATTTCATATTACTGCAAGGAATCTGTGTCAATTATTGAACCTTTATATGAATACAATTTTTAATACGTAAAACTATAACCCATAAATACTTTATGTATATTAAGATGAGCAATACGACCAGGATCTGATGAATACTATTTTATTTGGAAGTTGTCTTCGAGTGTTTAAGAACGATGCATTTATACATCGACAACTTGTTTTCTGCTGCACGTGGAAGCTATTGAAAAAACATTTCCTTTTATAAAACTTTATGCTTTTCGCATATGATGTGGCACTGACAAAATACATACTAGAAATATAATTTTTCCAACAAAATTAAATGTCTTCAATTTTATAAGCATTTTAATGATACTGCAAGGAGTTGATTTTCAATTATTGCAAGATCTATGCAATATATTAAATAAACAAAACTATCACCTTAGGAACTAAACATATATTTAGATAAGCTATGGCATAAACAATAGTTGAATACTTTCACTCATTTGAACAGTATTAGTTTTGAATTTATCGGAATAACTGAATTATAGAAAAACAAATTTAGACATGTTCTCAAACTAATAATTATTTCAACGATTTATGATAGATACGTTTTATAGTTATGCACGGATACGCTTTTTATACTAACAGTTGCATATTCTTATGAAATTAGACAGTTTATAACTGAAGTTAAATGTCAATAAAATGCTTGTAAGTTGTTGCATATTGTTTAATGGTGTATACATTTGTGCATACTACAATGGTGTCTTTATGGTACTAATATTTCCCGGAATAGTTAGTGTATTCATTTTTAAAATAACTATGCCTCGGTTATGTATTATATTACAATCGGTTGTGTAGTAAACTCTCAATATTTATATGCATTTACATGATGGTAAGAGAGTTTGCGCTTTTTATATAAACTTATACCAAGCGAAATGTTAAATAAGGAAGTTTACAAAAATTTGTTACATCCAATGGAATTTCTTTCACTGTAAACTCGGATTGTAGTCACAACATAAAATTCTAAGCGAATCTATAATCTCTAGAAAAGTGAAAAAAAGAAATTTTCCAACTATTTCTTCCTCCTAGTTTTTCCCGTACAAATAAAATAGTTTTTATGCTTGTAGTTACGGGATGAAAATTACCATTTAGTTACAAAAATTGTTCTCATATGTAAGTCGAGTCACAAGCTAAGGAACAGTCCTAACTCCACAAGAGACATTGTGGTTCAAAAGTATGTGATGTTGTCCTCAGATCTTTCCCTGCGCGATTTACTTCGCTCCGTTGTACACACGTTGTGGTGCTACAGTGTGATGCTAATAAAATACCAACCTGCATACCCTAAGTCGCATTACTTGTAGTAAAAATAAATGATATTTTACACATTTTAGAAAAATTTCTTAAAAGTTTGATTTTATTTACTCAACAAACAACGCCAAGTAGCAGTGTTGAATTGCAGGCCACCTGTCAACGCAGTGTTATAAGATTAAAGAATAAACGATCGGATAGTTGTGAGTTCCAAACTCGACCCTACCAAATACTGTACGTGAGGGCTGGTACACGTTAAATCTGTCGTGGCCTCAAATGTCCTCACTTTGATGTGGTGTAGAATTTTGTAGTGTGGGGGCCAGCTTAGAGCTGACCTGGTCATCTGACTGTGTTTAAAAGTTACGCGGTGTTGCACACGGATCTTTACAATGCGATGCCTACGGGTATTATCACCACCAATAGCCCGTTTTGTTTGTTTCTCTAATGCGCCGTTAGTTCAAATATCAACCTCCCTATCGGTAAACATAGTGATGAGGAGCTACAGTACTACATGTACCGTAAATGAAAAGACTCTGTTGGATTGCCCACTGTGTTAGCAACCTTCGAGTTGCAGGCGGAGCAGTTACGATTCCTGTCATGTGAACTCCTCTCTTGGTGTATCTCTCTCAAATGTGTCAGTAAAACTTTCATTATGTGTGTTTATTACTTGCGACTGTATGTCTTGGGACTGGCACAGCATGGCCAAATATGCAAATATGGCCCTTTGTCACATACCCCCCCCCCAATTCTAAAAACCAACCCGTGAAGGAAAAATGTTAAAAAATCAAATATTGAAGATAATCAAAATAATTTCTGATTTTTTGCATGGGTGCTTAATACTTGAAAGTTTAAAGCACTCTGACTTTTTGAATGGTGGTTGTTGTTGTTTGTTGACGTGTGTCTCTTGAACTGTGAAACATAAGTACAGGCCCAGCGATCTGAAGTGGGAAAGACACAGAAGAAGAATATAGGTTTTATTTTACAAACACACAAATTTATAGCTGGTAAAGACATAGAGGGTGCAGCTATCCACTTTTTGGTGAGGAACCACTTGGGTGGGAGTCTGACTTTTTCCTCGGACATCACATACAACCAGCCCTAGGGCAGTAGATCTAGTCGGGAATCGAACCACGAACCCTTGTTGTTGTTGTTTCTCATGCCTACACTGGCAGACCAGAGGAGCGCTAGACCCGTCGAAGACGGCAAGAGGGGTGCGTCTTCCATGTTATTGAGCCCCATTGGGAGGAAGTCCGACTTTGCTCGACATACATGACACATCCGTTTTACAGGAAGGTCCATTTCACACATCCATTCACTCACACATATCGTAATTTAGATCCCAATCAGAGGCCGATAACCCCCTGATCAGGTACCCCAAGAGATATTGATTTGGTACGGGAACATGGGGGACTTTGTGACCACGATCTATTTAACGTGCCCCAGTCACCATTAGTGAACACGACGGTCCTTAGCCAGGTCAATGCGCCGATCTCGCAATCATCAGAATTGCAGGCTCCGCCGAGGACATAACTCACAACCTTTCTGATGCGAGCCCGACGCTCTACTGACTGAGCTACCGCTGCTCACCAAGAAACAAAAGCGTGGGAGCAGAGTGCTTTATCCACGATACCGCTAGGGCGGAATGATGGTTAAATTATAGTAATTATGGAATTTTTGAAAAATTTCTCTCCTGAAACATTTTAAGTGTGGCTTAGCATTACTTTGCACGAAACCGATCAGTTGCATATAATGATAGTACTCTTAATGTTGTATTATTCCCAGCCAAATACCAATGTAAAGGTTATATACGAAGTTAATTTATTTAAAATGAAAATCTGCCTTGTACCTATCTCAAACATTATATAGACGTCTTACTCTACAAATAAGTTAAATTTAAGTTTACAAAGTTTAACGTATACAATATTACTCTTACTAATTATTAAAGTTGTGAAATTTTCAAGTGAGATACATAAAGATTTTTAGTTTGTTTATCAACTATTAGAGTTTACTCAAAATTCCTTCGCAAAACCTTACTTCCATTTAATTCTCATTTGGTTATATATTTCCTATATTGTTTCCAAACAAAATTCCTCACGCAACAACTTTCCTTACATTTAATTATTTCAATAATACGTTTCTTAAGGTGCTCCAACAATAGAATTCAATAGAAAACGCTTTTCTTATTCATTAAGGTTATCTGATCGTGGTTCACAGGTGCCGAGTGAGCCCAGTAGTTAGAGTTGGGAATTACCAATCAGAGAGTTGCGAGCTCAAAAATAGATCCAGGCAAAGACCATCATGAACACGGAGACTGGTGCACGTTAAATCTGACGGGATTTAAATGTCCTCACGTTAGCGTGGTGCTGAAGTGTTAAGAATGGGGCTACTGCTGAGGTGTGGTTTTCTTCATCTGATCGTGGTTCAAAATCTTCCTTGTCGTTTTCCTTGGATCTTTCCCTTCTTGATTGATCCCGAACTGTGACCGATAGACGGTTATGTGGATTCAGTGGAACGTCGACTAACTACTTACTTACTTACGCGTGGTACAAAATTGCGATGTATTGTCCTCATTTTTTCCCTTCGGGATTGATCCTGAACTATCGCTAATTGCCCTATGCGTTGCTGCAGGGCGACATAAATTAAACTACCTATTAAAGTCCTAATTAACTATTCAACTGGGGTAATGTATTGATTCAAAAATATAATTATGCATTTGTTTCATATAAGGTTATAAAAAAAGAAGGCTATTATACAGGTTAAGTAGTAATTTCGGTAATTTTTTAATTAACGTCATAATAGAGCAACACAACGAGTTATTGACAACAGTCCGGGATAAATTCCCTAAGGGAAAGAACCGAGGACAACACCACGTAATTTTGAACCTCGGTCACATGACAAAGCTGCCTGAGCTGGCACCGTATCTCCAAACTTCCGCACCAGCCCAACGTGTGGAATTTCGGCCACGTAATGTGCACCAGCCACCTCTATATCACCGCTTAGAAACATCCATGCAGTGACCCGGATTCAAACCAGGAACCTTCCGATCTAGAAGCTAACACCTTTATCACCAGACATGTTAGGTACAGGTTAATTACAGCAATTTAATTAGTAGGTAAATATTCAACTAGTTACCACCGTCCTAGCCTAAACCATTCGGTGTATTACCACGTAACTTTGAACCAATGTCAGATGACAAGGCAACATCTGAACTTGCACCCCACTCGCTAAACTTCCACACCAACCCAACGTGAGGACTTTCGGCCATGACAGATTTTAAGGTAAACCAGCCGCCTCTACACCATACGCTTAAAAACATCTATGCCAGGATTCCAACCAGGAACCTTCCGATCTAGAGGTTAACACCTTAACCTCTATACCGGTGGGTCGGCAATCAGTAAGTAAATAAGTAATTTATAGTTCTGACACTATTGAGATCGAATGTTCATATATTTCACTTAAATATAGATCTACTGGTACAAAAATCTCAGTAGGTAGGTAATTGAATTAAACAACGACGCTCCAGGATCACTCCTAAAATGACAGATTCGAGGACAACACCTCGTAATTTTGAACTATGTTCAGATGATGAGGTCAATACCTGAGATAGAACCCCACTCTACCAACAATGCCAACTTGAAGACATTTGAGTCTAAGGCAAATATAACGATCATCAACCCATGCATACAACGGTCTTTCGATGGATCGAAGTTTTTGAATGCGCAACCGTCGAGTTTCTAATCCGCAGCTCTACTTACTGGACTATCACGGCCGTTATAATGTTATAGAATTTTAATGAATTAAAGAACATATTTTAGTTCTTTGTAGTAAATAAAAGCGATATCGAAGGTTAAATTTGTATAGGAAAAAAAGTTACAATTTAAAAATAATTTATTTAAAGAGTATCATATTTTTCGGTATCGATCTAAAATCAAACGTATATGGTTTCGATCTACTGTAAAATTTTCAACAGGTTTCAAATTCGTTGAAATTTTTAATCTATCTTTAACCATCCCGACTTTGCAAAAAAGCTCAAAACAATACCAGTCAAAAATTGTTTTATTTATTTTGCTTCCTTTCGCTGGAATCGTATGAGCGTAGGAAATGGAATGTGTGCCGCGGTAGCTCAGTCAGTAGAGCGTCGGGCTCGCATCGGAAGGGATGTGGGTTCTGTCCTCAGCGGAGCCTGCAATTCTGATGGTTGCGAGATCGGCGCTTAGACCTGGCTAAAGATCGTCGTGTTCGCTAATGGTGGCTGGGGCACGTTAAATAGGTCGTGTTCACAAATTCCTCCATGTTCTCATACCAAATCAATACATCTGGGGGTACCTGATCAGGGGGTTATCGGCCTCTGATTGGGATCTAAATTACGATACGTGTGAGTGAATGGATGTGTGTAAGTGACCTTCCTGTAAAACGGATGTGTCATGCATGAAGAAGTCCAACCCTCCGGGACAATGAAACCCTCAATTGGACCATATATGGCCTGCACAACAACAACAAATGGAATGTGTGATTTCTCGATAGCGATGGTCAAATTCGTATAGGAAAAAATATAAAAGTTACAGTTTAAAAATTATTTATTTAAAGAGTATCATGTTTTTAGGTATCAATCTATTGTAGAATTTTCCGCAGATTTCAAATCCATTGAAATTTTTACTGTATCTTTGACAAAAAACTGCATATAATTCCAGTTAAAACTTTATTTGTTTTGTTCGTCCGCTGAAGTCATTCCTCGGAAAATCGAAATGAAACGGAAAGACGCAGAAGTGGTAGACACAGAAGACTAAATATAATGCTTAATTTATCATCTAAACACGGCATGGCACATATCTATCAGTTTGTTGTTATTAAATTGGAGATACCTTTTAGGTAGATTGCTTTTTAATGTCGCACTCTAACTACACAACGGGCTATTGATGACGGAATGGGGTCAATCAGGAAGGGAGGGATTCCAAGATAACACCTCGCAATTTAGAACCTCAGTCAGGTGTCGAGGACACACCTGAGCTAGCCCATCCCTCCAAGCTTCCACTGGTATATTTTAGGTTCAATTGCCGCTACCAAAAAGGTAAGCCCTGCCTGTCCACTCCATTGACATTTTCAATGAGTACTATAAATAACATCTTCGTCCTTATATCTTAAGAGACTACTGTATATGCACTACTCTACAATAAAGGACTGGACGCCAGCGAATTTGCATAAAATCCGACTACTTGTTTGAGGTGTTTTTCGAGGTATGGCCCGGGACCTTTGTTCCTGGTCAATTGAATGCCGACGCCTGCATAAACATTTTGGACAATCTGGTTCCTTCTACGCTCTGTTAATTTTATGCAATGGACAAATGTTACTTCCAAGACAAAAACACTCCATGTCACGTTGCAGCCTATGTCAAGTAAAATATGATATAAACAAGGCCCGACATACATTTCTATGTTGTTATCAGATAGGAGATAAAATGATATATTTTGTATTTGTCTATGGACTGAAAAAAGGAAATTCCGGATTTGTCTACCCCTCGTTGACATTTTTAACGATTACTAATAAGCGTATATGTCCTTTGAGCTTAAGTACTGGATATATCTCTGTAAAGGAGAAGGACATAAGACAAAGATATGTACATTTTCTCTGTAAAGGAGAAGAACATAAGACAAATATATGTAAATTTTCTCTGTAAAGGAGGAGAGCCAATGCAATAAGTAAAGAAACGCAGTCGACACGTTCCTCTCAGACTGATGTTATCAGATTGGGGAGAGGGATGGTAATGGAAAGTCCGATTCTATCCACATCTAATTTATTTTATAAAACGATTACTATTATAAAGCAGCACTTTAACATATATTAAAGCTTAGCACTTTAGACATAAAACTTTTGGATGTATTTGTCTCGTAAAAGCAAAAGACCAATGCAATAAGAAAATTATTACTTAACCATACAAATGATTTCGACAAGATACCTAGTCTATTAAGTCCTGGTCAAGTTTGTTAAAGGCGATATATCTAGTACATTAAGATGTGGTAAGTTTTGTTAATTAAGAGGTACAATGTCGAGACAAACCTTCCCTGTCACTCCGAGGGGAATGAAGATCAAAATATGAAAGTGTTTTGAATCAGAGACTGGCCACTATGTGGCAATTTTCGACATGAAGATAAACCAACAGGAGGGTTAAACATAACCTGATCCCCATCTCTCGTTTTGTTGTTATCAGATCGTGGATAATGTGGTAGATTTTAGATTACTCTATCGATGCTAAATGAACTACCACAGTTCATTGAAATGTCTCTCATGCTCTATCCACATCTCATTGAACATTTAACAGAATACTAAAATCACATTGTCTGGCTCGGAACTTCAACAATGCCGTTGGAAATATGTCTATATTTCAATTTTGTATTTGAATATTGTTGTAATCATAATGGGATGAGATGATACATTTTAGTTTAGTCTATAGATGGCAAAATGCCACATCTAATTGAAATGTCTACTGCTCTATCCACATCTCAATGAACTTTTAAACGAATAATAGATAACATTACCTGTGTCTTTGAACTTTTGCTGTGCCGTTGGAAATATGTCTATATTTCAATTCTGTATTTGAATATTGTTGTAATCATAATGGGATGAGATGATACATTTTAGGTTAGTATATAGATGGCAAAATGCCACATCTAATTGAAATGTTTACTGCTCTATCCACATCTCAATGAACTTTTAAACGAATAAAAGATAACAATACCCGGATCTTTGAACTTTTGCAATGCCGTTGGAAATATGTCTCAATTTCAATGTCGTATGTGCATATTGTTATAACATCGGGGTAATACAATTTTGCTTTTGAATACATAACTGCACTATAACTAATTAGAGAGCCGGAAACCACGTTTTGAAAGCACAGCGTTAAGTTAAAATTATATGAATAATGGACTGTATTGCTAATTTGATTCAAAGGAGAACAAGGCATTTTGTAAAAATCTATCTACGTATGCAGTCTACTTCATGAAAGCATTGATGAATACAAAGTATCTATAGCAACCTACAAAAAGTAAACTATGAATAATTGAATCAAATATTGTAACAACATTACTTTAAATAAATTTACGGGATGGGTAATCATTGCTACAAAGTTTCTCAACTGTGGTTTCATAGTGGATTGGGGAATAAAAGAAACTAAATTAATCTATATTTGATTGAATCTCAATAACAGCATAACATTAAGTTGAAAGAGAAAATTTATTTTTCACTGAGTAGCAGCTAAAAAAACTTCTTAAGGGGAAAGAGGTTTAGAGTTTAAAGAGAAAGTTAAAGCTTCTTAATGAATGAGGAAACAACCTCTTCAACAGATTAATTGAATCAATTAGATTCGTTAACGGGGAAAAAGAATTCAAAGATGAATAAAAAAATCCTCTTCTGACTGTAGATAAAGTTTACCATATTCATTATGTTCCGATTTATTTCAAATGATTTATAAACAGAGAACAAATAAAAAAAATTCACATTTGGCTGAATAATAGACCTCTAATATATAAAAAGAACGTTATTTAACTGCGGCTCTTTATAAATTGTGATTAACATAACAAGCAGAAGAGGCATCATGTCACTTCATTTTTTTATTTCTGATTTATTTTGAGCTAAAATATAAGTAGAAAATAACATGAATGCACCGGTATCCAAAATTAGGTAATGCGCCTCCGGTATATAAGTAAGAAGAACCCCATTAAGCTACTCTGCTTTACAAATTTTGATCCACATAACTAGGAGAGGAACCATCTTACTGCATCCCATTTTTTACCAATTTATTTAAATTTAAATTATAAATAGTGAATAAAGTAAATGCACTGTTGTCCGAATTTTAAATAATGCGTGCCTGGCATATTAGTAAACCGAATGCCATTCACTGCATTACTTTATAAATTGCGATCCACATAACCAGGAAGACAGGCACTATGTCACTTCATATGTTTATTTCAGCTTGAACTTCAAACATATAATAATTTAAAACCACCACGGATAGAATTAATTACGAATAATGAGCATCTAGTATATAAGCAGACTACCATTTCACTACTGTGTTTAATACATTGTGATCCACATAATCAAAAGGAGAGGAATCCTATCACTTCATCTGTTCATTTCCGAAATATTTCAACTTCAACCATAAAGTCAATACACCGCTAGACGAATTTAGGTAATGCGCCTAGAGCATTTTACTAAGTAGAATGCCGTTACACTGCATTGCTTTATAAATTGTGATCCACATAACTAGGAAAGACAACATATAACTCTTCATCTGTTTATTTCCAATTTATTCCAACTTAAACTATAAATAGAGAATAAAGTAAATGCAAAGTTGGTCAAAATTTCAATAATACGCCGATAGCATATTTGCAAACAGAATGTCATTTCCCTACATTACTTTATAAATTGCGATCCACATTGTCCAGGAAAAACGGAATCATTCCATTTGAACTGTTTATTTGAGATTAAACTACCATTGACCAAATTATGATTATTGGGCCTACTGGGTATACGTAAGCAGAATGCTATTTCACAACATTTTGCTTTATAAATTGTGATCATATAATCATCAAAAGAGGCATCATGTCACTTCATCTCTGTTTATTTCCGACTTATTTCAACAAAGAATAAAACATATACACCACTGGCCGAATTTTGAATAATGCGTCTAAAGCATATAAGCAAGCGAACACCATTTCACGACCTTAGAACAAGGGCCTACATTGCTTTACAAATTGTGATCCACATAGCTCAGATTGTATCACTTGTCTGTCTTGTGGTAGGCGCAACAAGGCCAAGATATAACCCTTGCACCACAAAGACCAACTAACCACATTGCCCGGAGGGAAGGCTTCATGTCACTTCTCCTGTTTATTTCCGATTTATTTCAACTCGTACTACATAGCAGTGAACAAAGTAAATACACCGTTGGCCAAATTTTGAATAATGCTCAGCGAGCATATACATAAGCAGAACGCCATTTCACTACATTGCTTTATAAATTGTGATCCACATAGCCAAGAGGAAAGGCACCGTGTCACTTCTTTCGTAATTTCCGGTATCATAACTACAGCACATCGTAGCATTTGATTATTTTCGTCTGCATTGAACTCTTTCTGCCCTTTCCCTGAAAGGGAAGAGCCTATTCAGCCCATGGCGACTGTCTCAATGGTTTAGTAAATATTCAATCATCTTTCTTACTATCTTCATCAATTTCCATATTATTATTGCTTCTTTATCCATCGCATTCAACCATCTGGCAAGTTGGGGGAGGGGGATAATGATAACAAATTATTGTACACAATGCTGTGCGTTTTATTAAAGATTGCCTTGCCTATACATTAATTCAGTGATTCCATGGGTAGTCATCGGAACGATGCTTAATACCAGACACTTTTTGGGAGATAGAAAAGGAGAAAAAACTTTTATGTCTCTGTTGACGCTAAATGAGTGAGATTTAGATGATCGATTTCTTAAGTGCAAGACAAAGTCAACCTTCAGGCATTAGATGGAATAAGTTTAAAAAATTCTGGAGCTCTGTATTTAAGCAATGCAGTACATTTTATTCCCATTGCCTTGGCAACACATTAATTTATCCATTCTCTGAGTAGTCATAGGAAGCTTTATAGCAAAGTAATTTTAGAAAGAGAAAAGGAAAAGCCAAACACTTTATGTCTATTTTAGCGTTAACCCAGTGAGATTTCTATGATAGTTTTCATAAATCTAAGACGCAAAAAGTCAACCTTTAGCATTGGGCACGGATAAACTTCAAAAATTACTGGAGATATGTAATTCTGGACTAAGTATTTGGGCAATACAGTGAGTTTTATAAACATCGTCTTGGCTATACATTTTTTCTAGTGTCTGGACAATTAATTCAATATTTTGATCATTGCATCACAAGGGCGGATTTATGAAACAATTTGCATTACCTTGTTGCACCACGGAGGGTGGATTCACATTACACCTCAATTATTACTAATCATTTGAAGTACAACCCTTTAAAAAGGCCGCTCATTCATTCCAGACGGACAGACATCCATACTTTCCCGGATTGGGATCCAGAACTTTTCGAACTACAATTTAGCACCCTGCCCACTAGACGGATTGGTCGGTGACAGTATATGAACTCGTCTATGGAGATCCAGGTTCATAAGAGATCGAAATCAATGCAACAAACTATTTAATCAAATATATGTTGAAGCTAAATGAGAATGAGATTTAGATGATTGATTTCTGAAGCATAAAAAAGAAGCCAAACTTTTGGTATATGAGATAAATGAGCAAGGAATAACTCCAATGATCACTGGAGCCATGTAGTTTTGGGCAGGAAATTTGTGCAATCCATAATATTTTATTAATATCGTCTTGCCATCAAATTGAGTAAGCAATTTTCCATGATAGCGCTCATAATTTGAACTATTCATGTCTTTATTTTTGAATGTTATGTTGTGGTGGATTTGGTGTATGTTTAAATTTTGATTCGAAGTAAGTTAGATTTAGATGATTTATTTTTAAAGTGTAAGACAAAAAGTCAGCTTTAAGCCAGTAAATAGCTAAATGGGTATAAAAACCGAAACCTAAATGGGTCTACCTCCGAAAATAGCTGGTATTATTTGGACCTGAAGATGTGCTCAATTTGTAATAGATGTCAGTAGTAAGGTCGATATGTATAGATTATTGTTTTGTAGAGTGTATATATATATAAGACAAAATGTCAACTTTTAGACATGGTTGTAGCTAAATGTACATTGACTAATACAAAAATGTCTAGAGTCTCGTAACTTGGGCATATAATTTGTACATCTTGAAATAGTTGACAGTATTGTCAAAGCTAAGATTAACATTAACTGTCGATTTCCTAATTCATAACTAGCCCGTTGTGTTTTTACAGGGTGACGTTAATTCAACTACATATTTAATTCATCTACTCGCGACAAACCATACAGTACACCACTGACATAGCTTTGGATCGACTACTAAACATAATAAATACCAGTAGGTGACAAAACACTAAAAAATGCATCGTGGTGAAAACAACCCTTGCGCCATAAAACCTCCAAATATAAACCAATCCCTGGTCAAAACACATGATATATGTTAAATAAAACAAAACCTTCGCATCCTGCAACAAAAATAAAAAGCCTGAGTATATTTCTCGGTAATATTTTCACAGCAACCTGATCCTTGACGTTAAACAATACAGGGGCAAAAATTAGAGTTACAAACTAAACACAGGAAGGAAAAAGCCATTGGTACATGTAAAAATTTTAAAAATCGTTATACGATTCTCAGTAGTATTTTCACTCTGTAACCACATCACATCTTTATTTGGGTTGTAAAGAAAATATCAATTCGTTCTTAAATGAAATCGCTCTAATCTTAAATTTACATTTTTTTGCTACAACGTATTCATCAGAAAAAGCAGATAAAAAAACTGGAGTTACTAACTGGAAACACGAAGGATAAATCTTTGGTATAAGCAAAAAAAATTATTAAAAAATCGTAATACGATTCTCAGTGGTATTTTCACTGCAACCACATCGCATCTTTATTTGGGTTATAAAGAAAATATCGATTCGTTCTTAAACAAATGAAATCGCTCTAATCTTAAATTTGCATTTTTTGCTACAACGTATTCATTAGAAAAAGCAGATCACAAAATTAGAGTTACTAACTGAAAACAGGAATGAGAAACATTTTGTACATGTAAAATATTTAAAATAAAAATCGTAATACGGTTCTCAGTAGTATTTTCACTGTAACCACATCACATCTTAATTTGGGTTATAAAGAAAATACCGCTTTGTTCTTAAACAAATAAAATCGCTCTAATCTTAAATTTACATTTTTTGCTACAACGTATTCATTTGAAAAAGAAAACGTGATTTAATATACCAAAAGTCGTACCTTAGTACTATCAAGCAAGTAAAATCTTGTAAAATGCATGCCAAAAAGATTGAGATTACTGCTTTTTATATGAACTGAATAAAAATCTTTACCTATAAATACGGTAAAAAAAATTTGAGGCAAAGGTATTTTGCATACCTTTCTGGAAATTAAATCAAAGTCCATCAGCTTAATATTCTACTCATCTAGTTTACTTACTTTTCTATACATATATATATATATATATATATATATATATATATATATATATATATATATATATATATATATATATATACCCAAATAAATTCATCTCTCCAAATGGCTGGATTTTGCCCTATAAGAAGTTTGTTTTTTTCAATTCAGGTTGAGGACCTGATTTCGTATAGAAAAGTGAACCCAATTCATTTCCAAACACATGTAAAGAGATCCTTCTGTGTGGGTCTAAGTTATTTTATGTGATTTTTTTTTATGAAATCGGCATAAAGGTTTTATAACGACTCGTCTTGTCGTTGGACTGCTTTTGAACAGTCCACGTAGATTTCTTTAGTTACATTTTCCTACGAATTCACGCATTGCATAGCAATGAAGCGAAAAATGCATAAAACATGCGTGTACAGACAAATAACAAAAATATATAAACCTAAGTTATGGTACATCGTTTTTTACAATGAATGATGCGACAGACATATTTTTTATGTAAATCGTTGGATTTTGAATCTGTAATGCCCAGTAAAGGGTCAAAAACTTTTTAAAATTTTAATCGAAAAGCATTGTTTTGTATGCTATGTTGTTTTGTTACATAAAGTACCTCGCTTTTAAAGCTCTTTCGAATTCTTTGCTAAATATGACCTAAATGTGGTTGCTGCTGCAATTGGTTCATTACAGATATTTACACTTTGTAGGTAGCAAAATCGATGAGGGATAGTCACATTTTAAGTTCGTTTCGGAACATTAGCGATTAAATAACTCGCGTTGAGAAGTTTTAGGACAAAAAGGGCAAAATATACGTATACTGTTATCCAGGGTCATGTGAACAGTATACCAAGAAAAGAGTTGGCCGTAGTTATCGTACCTTTTGATTTTAAAATGTTCTGATGTGCATAAAATAGCGTCGATCTATTTTTGCCAACATCCCAAATTAGATAAGATACAATTTAAATTTGATAAGTAACGCGAAGAGTTTTGAAATTACACTGACGAAGTAGTTCTGAACAAAATTTCTTTTATCAATGTCTGTGAGTTAGATTAGATCGAATTTAGAATTTTATGATATATATATATATATATATATATATATATATATATATATATATATATATTTCCCTTTCTTGTTGACGATATTACCTATCGAAGCTTTAGATATCACAAAACCATAAATCTCACATCGTTTTTGGATAACGGAATATGAATATTTCTCTTCGGAAAGAGCATAAATCTAGCCTTCGAACCACTGCTTCGTTAAAAACAAACCTCTCAAGCCGCAGACGATAATTTTGACTTTTAAAAACATAGTACAACTGCAATTATTTCTTTTGCAGCAAACGATTTTTTATTACCGCTAACCAAAATCGTCTAAAAATGTGCAAACAGCCTCTGTAGCTGCACGGATGCACTTATAAATTACAAGTGTAAATAAAATATGGATGATCGTTATGCTAGTGTATAATCATTTCTGTCTTTATAGCTATTCGCTTTTAGTCAATCTATTATGAAGCGTATAAAATTTCTAAAATGGAATGTCGAACTAAATATTTCAATTACTTTAATTTAGTTTACTGATATTTATTAAGATACTTGTAGATTGATGAGACGAGACTTTTGAATTACTCATTGGACACATGTCACTCGGTACCCAACATAGACTTGAAATATAAGTAGACTGTTAAGTATTGCTATTTAGCGGCGCTATAAAAAGTGTGACTAACATGTCGACTAGTAGTCACGTGACTGCTAGCTGTCCAGTGACTCCCCGTGACTACTGCTGTGAAAAATCCACTTGATTGGCAAATTTTGCATCTTGACCCGCTTGTGGATATTATTTCTTATGACAGAGTATATGTATGAATGGTGCATTTATTGAGAGTGACTATAAAATGGAGAAGTCGATTAAGTTTACTACCTTGTTGTATGGACCAATGAGATGATGAATCCATGCATGGGCGTATTCTTTCATCCCATAGACAAATAAGAGGATGAATTTATGTTTATAAACGACAGACGAAACTCGTATAAGTGTCACGATAATCCTAGTATTGGTCACAAGAACCTAGACAAAGAAAAAGTTTACCATTGCGCATTCTGTTTTTATACATATTTCCTCTATGGGATGTAATACAAAGAAAATAAAAAAATAAGCAGCTTAACAGAAGCATGTATTTATTTTTTTAAACATAAAACAAAATTTTTTTCTAGTTATGGCGGTATTACAGTCGGAGATGAGACGTCTCTATGCAGGGTTATGAACTAAATATAAAAATTAAAATTTGTTTCTAGCTATGGAAGTATTGCAGATGGAGATGAGATGTCTCTATTCAAGCTTGTGAACTAAATATAAAACTAAAATTTGTTTCTAGTTATGGCGGTATTGCAGTCGGAGATGAGACGTCTATATTCAGGCTTGTGAAATTCATTATTCATTCTCCGTTTATTAAATAGCTTAACGGTTATGTAGGTTTTAAAAATTGCAGAAATTTGAAATAAGTTTTAGATTTGTAAAAGGGAGAAAAGTTGAAAAAGTTTCGATATAAATCTGACTAAACGTAGACAGGTATCTGAAATGTTCCCAAACAAAAATTTTAATTTTTGTGGAAAATACCGTAGTGGAAGAGAGAATTGTTCAAATATTACCTGTTATGCATACCTGAAATAAACTAAACAATTAATTTTAAATCGACATTTCGTATTTCGTAAAAATAATTCAAACGTTTTACTACATACTTTTAGATGTTTATGAAATGTATTCGATGAATAGGCTTCTTCGTGAATTAAAATGAAGTTGTTTAAAATTTTAGGCTATGGTATAATATGAATAAACTGTTTTTGCGAGATCATTACAGAACAATGTGTATAAGTTTACAACGGATTTATAAAAGAGGATAATAGAGTTAGAGAGAGATGTAATAAAAGAGGGAGAGTGAGATAAAAAGATAGAGTGAAATAGAGGGAGAGAGATAAAAAAAGATAGAGTAAAATAGAGGGAGAGAGATAAAAAAGATAGAGTAAAATGGAGATAGTAGGGAGTAAAAAAGTGGGGATAAAAAGAGAGATAAAGGAGAAAGTAAAGTATAAATTATAGGTAGTAAAATAGAGGTAAAATAGAATAATAGAGGTAATAGGGAATAATGGAGAGGAAAATATAGAGTTTGTAGGAGTAAAAGATAGAGAGAGATCAGATATATTAAGAGTGAGATTAAAATAGAGTAAATAGTTTAATAAAGGGTGTAAGAGAAGACAGTAACAGAAGACAGTAGTGTGTAGAAGCGAGACAGTAAAAAGTAGAGATTAAAAGGAAGAGTAGAGAGTTAAATAGTGAGAGTAGATAGAGACAATAGAGATTAAAACAGAGAAAATAAGAGAAAAAAGAGAGAGAGAGGAGAGAGTGATTTTTACTGTAAAAGATTAAATGACAAGTCCGTGTAGTGAATTACTTACGACAGATCTTTACGTAGCTTTTACGACAGATCATTCCTTAACAAACTGTTCAAAATAGTCTTAGCCAACTAAGTGTTCACAATATGTCAAATAAGAGATACAAGAGTGACATTAAACTAGAAAGATAAATATTTTTATGACCTTATTTTTCTCCCATACTTTTTTCAGGGTAATATATTTATGTTAACTGCGAAATAAGAGGTAAATAACAACTTTTTACACTACTTTTTATTCGAAACTATGCTTGTTTCTCTCTATGCTTCTTTGATTTCGTGTATGTTGTTTTTGACATTACCTCTGCAGGAAAAGTTAGATTTATTTGATTGCTTTATGCAAATGTATTTGGAAAAGTGTTTTTGCATAACGGAATTTATAAATTGGAATTCATACGTTTTCCAAGACAGCATCTATCATTCGACTCTGCGGGTGTTTGGGCCCTTTTAAAAACATTTTCTCCGGCACAAACAGCAATTTTTCTTTCGGAAAAAAGCGATTCAGAAAGAAATATTCATAGAATTTCTTCGGAAATGACTTGGGCTCTGAGTCGAAAAATGTTCGCCCATCAGAAAGCCATGAATGGCCGTTTGAAAAAGGAATGCATTAAAGTTCGGTGTTAGAGTGTACCTTTGATGTATGGCACTCGTTAAACTGGCTTAAGTAAACAGATCATTCACTAACCAATAAAAATTGCTCTTAAGAATACATATGTTTCTTTAAGTCGGCAGATTAGGGAAGTAGTGTCACTTTGGTGAAGCATGACAATGATCAGATCAATTGAAAGATTTGGTTTAGATTTTCACTCTTTAATCATCACTTTTTTGACTCGCAGCGGCTAATTAAACCTTTTGATACTCTACACATACTAAAACGCTGATTGGTTTTATTCAGTAGATTAAAGTAATTATGTAAACAAATGGTGCAGCGCGACTATGTCATTAAAAGGATTCCAGGTTTGAGAAATTTAATTTATTTTTCACTCTACGGGTATTGCTGCACGACATAAAGGATAAGACTATTTAAGATGTTCCCCAAATTGAATTTGAATGGATATGTTTTAATTCAGTAGATTAGGGAATTGTGTATACCTGTATTAAAGTACGACACTGAAATTAAGGATGTTCGAGTTTTGTCATTTCATATAGGTTTGGCTTAGGTTGTGGCACTACAGACATCGTTTTATAACGTAAGGGTTAATTGAACCCTCTGAAATTTTACCTGAATTAAATTACATTGATTTGTTTAGTTCAGTAGATTTGATTAACTGTGAAAAGTCCAGTGGTATGTTAGACAAATTGAGAAGATTCCAGAAATAATCATTGGAAAGACGTGGATTTTAAAACTACTGTCGTCATTCTTTGTTATATACAAATTTTAATTAGACCCTTTGAGATGCTACGCAAATGAAATTATATAGATTTGTTTAGTTCAGTAGAATTTGGTAAGTGGGTAATATAGTAGGAATGAGAAAGTTCAAAATGTTATTATTTCAAAGGTTTGGTTTAGTTTGTTGCTAAATGGCCATTGTTATGTAACGCGAGAATTAATTAATCCCTTTGAGATATTACCCAAACTAAATTATACGGATTCGTTTGATTCAGTAGATTATAATACTTGAGTAAACCAATGGTAAAGCTCCACTGTGCTATTGAGAAGTTTTCAGGTTTCGTCATTTCGAAGAATTGGTTTAGCTTTTTACTCTACAGTCTTAATTCTATTTTTGGAAGGTCTAATTGGTCTAGGCCTTTGTCAATATTACAGAAATTAAATTATAAAGATTTGTTTAATTCAGTAGATTATAGTAATTTTATAAGAGACGTCAATTTTCGTCATTTGGATGATTTGGTTTGGTTTTACACTCTCGTCTATTACGACACATCACAAGTTCTAATTAGAGCCTTCGATAATATACGAGGTTGTTCACACTTTCACAGCATATGCATTCGTCATACCAATATATTAAGGTAGTTGTGTAAATAAGTGACAGAGTGACAGTAGCATTGAAGAGACTATGGATTGCTTCTTTTGAGAGTTCACGATATTGAGTATTTGTTCTTTGAGGTTGTTCAGCGCTTCCCAACGTATGAATATGCTCAATAGCGAAGTAAATTAAGGTGGTTGTGCACGGAACTATTGAAACACATAAGACTGGCATTGGGAATGTATCGTGGTTAATCTTTTTTCAGTCCACAACGTTTCAGAGAGAATCACAAGCCACTTAAAACTGCGTGTTGATCCACTGCGAAAATGGCTGTCAATTTCTTGAATGGATTAAAATCCCCTGAATAATCTTTAAAATCGTAGATTATGTGTATGTTAAACTTTTGTCTTGAAGTTATTTCAGGTTACGTTAGTTTTGTCGATTGCGAATGCTTCAGTATTTATGCTGTTGTACACATGGATGGATTAAAGTTACAGCGGTGTAAGTCTTTTTTTCGAAAAAAAAAGACAGAAATTCCACTGCCATCAGTTGGCCGTTGAATAAAGATCTGACTTATTACACGTTTTCAGTTAACAGACTGACTTATCTAGATCTGGTTTCTGTGTGTGTCTCACTAATTATCTTTAGTAAAATTAGGTTATATTATATCTGGTTTCTGAGTCAACACTTTATTTTTGAAAAAGTGATTGTATCTTTAAGCCGCCCATATATAAAAGAACGACAGGCATAAAATTGCTTTGATACCATCATACTTTCAAGGTATTATTCAGAGATGAAATATTAATTGTATATGCAATGAATGCATAAAAATACATATATAGAAATGATTCGTAACAATTATGACCAGTAGCAACTCATTAAGAGATTAAAAAAACAGAGTTTATTAAAAATGTAATCAAAGCAAAAATTTGATCATAAGAACGGCTCTCTAGTGGAAATGCAGATGCTTCAGAGAAGTCCGTTTCTAGACAGGTGGTAAGCTTCCAAGAGAAAGGGTTGCCATAAGCAAACTTAAATGCGATGCTCGCCAAATGTTATTATTTCTTTCGGCAACTCTTAATCCTGCTATCACACCCGGGATCGTTAGAAACCAAAATTCGTGGTAAGGACGCCAACATTGGTAGCGCATTGTTTAAGTTTAACGTAATTGAACAGATAGACTCGTTCAAAACCATGTGACTCAAATGCAACTCCAGAGTCGGACTATAATTCCTGGTGGTTGTCCTGGATAGGTGTCTCGTCATTAGAAAAGCTGACCAGATCTTGATGGACGAGTTATCTCGTCATTAGACGAAAAATGACCTGATTTTAATCTCGTCATCATAGAAACATCGCAATATTTTCATGACGATATATCTCGTCATTAGTAAAAGTGTTTAGATCTTCATGGACAAGATATCTCACCACTAGAAAAATTGGCCAGTTCTTGATTGAGGAGATATCACGTCATTAGCCAAACGGTCAGAAATTAATGGACGATATATCTCGTCATGAGAAAAGTTGCTCAAATCTTGACGGACGAGATATCTCGTAGAAACAAGTTGAAGAGAAAACAACTAATTTGTGCTCTATATTAATCGAAACAAATTTCTACATTATTTAATAATTTGGTAGCTTAAAAACGAAGCACGAACTAGTTTTGTGAAATCCCTTAATGTAGTACTTATAGTTTAATATTTATAATTGATAAATAGTATGACTGATTAATATCTTAGATAAATTAGTCAGTTTTTCATTAGTACAATAGCATAAAAGGCTTTGCTGTTAAAGAAACTTTGGGGCAGGATATGCACGAGTTATTTCAAGTGCAAAATTGTTTTAAGATCCTTCGGTAAAATAAAAAAAATATATTCCTTAAGAGTTTTGATCAATGGTTTCAGTTTAAAAAAACAAAAAGGATTGAGAGAGATCTTTCATCTTCTTTTTTAAATTAACGTAAGTCAACAATATACGTATTTGGAAATTTTTTATTCGAGATTAGTATTCTAATAACTGCTAACACTTTAATAAGTTTTTATCTTCCAAATTTTTACATTTTTAACTATCTTAACCGAAAGTATATTGAAGAAGTTTCAACGTCATTTCAATTTTTACTTTCTTTCTCAGAACTGGGAAATCGCATTTTCAGAAATTGTTTTAAGTCTTAAGTTTAAGTTTCAGAAGTTTTTAAGTCCATGTGTGTTTCTACTTTCCTCTCAAATTTTAATTTAGCCTCAAACTGAAAATTTATTTGCATATTTATTAGTTTCGTGCTTCAGCTGCTTTTTGAGATTACGTTTTTTGAGCCACTTTCATTTTTTAATTCGCCAGAACTTGAGATGGATCGCAAACCATAAAAGCCGTTTAAGAAAACCTTGATAAAATACGAATTGTGTTAATTATAATTATAAATTAGTAGGTTAAAAGATAAAAACCAGAGACTATTAGATTGGTCAAGATACAGTTAAGAGTACAATACTAGAACAATCACAAACACATAGCTTTATATCTTGCTGCTTAGGTAAACCATTACGCTAGCATTTCGGCATCTTTTTAGTTAGAAATATTTTGGTGTTGAATCATTGTAGATTTTAAAGTCAAGTATTGTGTTTTTGTGTCTACAGTCTTCCCTGTATGACTAACCTGTATTTTAACCAGTGATAAACTACTTGAGTAAAATAATAATTAAATCCAAAGTTACATTGGCCCAAAGTTCTCACAACACCGTAGAACCTAAGCATTCGACCAGATGGACACGTCAGTTGCATACATTTTCTTTGTCTACGCCTTCTGAATCCTTCTTATAGCTCTGAAATCATAAGAGTCGGCTTTACATACATGCCCTCCAGTATGGTTCCTTCCGAGTATAAATACGTATTCATGTCAAAAATGAGAAATTTAAACATTTTGACAGTGTTATCTTAAGCAAATAAAATTATAAGGAATTTCTCATCAGCATGAAAATAACATCTGCATCTTCGAATTAATGTCACCTAAGGTATGAGCTATGGACTCAATCAACTGGCTTAAAAATACATTATTTTCAAATAAATTAACCAAAGGAATTTACTCAAAGAATTATCCCGAGGAAAAACCAATAAAATATTTCCAAAAATTGAATGAACCCATCGATTTATTGAATAAACAAATGTGGTAATTTAGCCATTTTGCGTGCTGAAGGGTAAAACCAACACTACACTTTTTGGAAATTTTGTGACGCTCAAAGTTTTAAAATCTTTATCTGACCGTGGATCAAAATTACGTTACGTTGTCCATCGATCTTTCGATTCGGGTTTGGGCAGGAAATTTGTCAAAAGTTAGCAATAGCTTGATAAGTTACTTCGTTATTGTGAAAATTCGTAGAATCTTCATGAACGAGATATATCGTCGAAATAATTTGAAGTAACGAAGGCACCTATCGAACCTTCTATACCAGTTTTCTAGGCCGTTGGATATATTGATCCTATTGAAAAGTTAGTAGGTGGATGACTTGGCTAAATAATGCCTGACATTTATTACGTGGGCTGGTGCATGCTAGATCTGTCATGCCGTCAAATGTTATCAATTTGGTGTGGAAGTTTGGAGAGGTGGAGTGCCAGCTAAGATGTTGCTCTAGTAATCTGACCGTGGTTCAAGAATAAGAAAAGTTGTCCTTGGATATCTTCTTTCAGGATTGATCACGAACAGTGGATTATGTTGCTCTACTGCTACACCCATTAACTACTTACCTACCTGTTTAGCATTCATCGACAAGATTATTTACATTTTGAACTTTTTTCAACCTTCGACTGCGCATAATAGAAACTTGCACTGATTGTAAATCTCTAAATTATCCCAAAAATATAAAAACCACTTACTTTTCGCTCAAAGTTCAATCCTGGAATTGGTAACAGCTCAGATGTTTCTGTCATCTGACCGTGGCTCAAAAATACGAAAAGCTGCCCCTGAATCTTTCTCTTCAGGATTGATCGGAAATAGCAGGCTGTGTTGCTCCAGTGCGACGTTAATTAACTACTTACCTACCTGTCTGTCATTTATAACCAAGATTATTTAAATTTGGTAGTTTTTAAGCTTTTTCATCCTTCAACTGGGCGTATTGAAAACTAATTGCACTGAATACAAATGTCTAAATCATACAAAAAATATAAAATCCTCTTTTCGATGAAAGTTTAGTTCTATAATTGGGGTACCAGCTCAGATGTTTTCGTCATCTGATTGTGGTTCAAAAATACAAAAAGTTTCACCTGAATCTTTCTTTTCAGGATTGATCGGAAATAGCAGGCTGTGTTGCTCCAGTGCGACGTCCAATTCACTTCTTACCTACCTAACTGACATCTATAAACAAGTTTATTTAAATTTGGTAGTATTTAACCTTTTTCAACCTTTAACTGGGCGTATTGAAAACTAATTGCACTGATTACAAATTTCTAAATCATTCAAAAAATATAAAATCCTCTTTTCGATGAAAGTTTAGTTCTACAATTGGGGGGGGGGTACCAGCTCAGATGTTTTCGTCATCTGATTGTGGTTCAAAAATACAAAAAGTTTTACCTGAATCTTTCTTTTCAGGATTGATCGCAAATAGCAGGCTGTGTTGCTCCAGTGCGACGTCCAATCCACTTCTTACCTACCTAACTGGCATCTATAAACAAGTTTATTTAAATTTGGTAGTTTTTAACGGTTTTCAACCCTTAACTGGGTGTATTGAAAACTAATTGCACTAATTACAAATTTCTAAATCATTCAAAAAATATTAAATCCTCTTTTCGATGAAAGTTTAGTTCTACAATTGGGGGGGGGGATACCAGTTCAGAGGGTTTCGTCATCTGATTGTGGTTCAAAAATACAAAAAGTTTTACCTGAATCTTTCTTTTCAGGATTGATCGCAAATAGCAGGCTGTGTTGCTCCAGTGCGACGTCCAATCCACTTCTTACCTACCTAACTGGCATCTATAAACAAGTTTATTTAAATTTGGTAGTTTTTAACGGTTTTCAACCCTTAACTGGGTGTATTGAAAACTAATCGCACTGATCGCAAATTTTTAAATCATACAAAACATATAGAATCCACTTTTTACTGAAAGTTTAGTTCTACAATTGGGGGGGGGGGGGGTACCAGCTCAGATGTTTTCGTCATCTGATTGTGGTTCAAAAATACAAAAAGTTTCACCTGAATCTTTCTTTTCAGGATAGATTGGAAACAGCAGGCTGTGTTGCTCCAGTGCGACGTCCAATTCACTTCTTACCTACCTAACTGACATCTATAAACAAGTTTATTTAAGTTTGGTAGTTTTTAACCTTTTTCAACCTTTAACTGGGCGTATTGAAAACTAATTGCACTGATTACAAATTTCTAAATCATTCAAAAAATATAAAATCCTCTTTTCGTTGAAAGTTTAGTTCTACAATTGGGGGGGGGATACCAGTTCAGAGGGTTTCGTCATCTGATTGTGGTTCAAAATACAAAAAGTTTTACCTGAATCTTTCTTTTCAGGATTGATCGGTAATTGGTAATTTTAGTTAACGTCGTACTTACAATGAGCAACACAACGGGCTATTGACGACGGTCCGGAATCAGTCCCTTAAGGGAAAGATTCGAGGACAACACCTCGTAATTTTGAACCACGGTCAGATGACGAAGCAACACCTGAGCTGGCACCCCACTCTCCAAACTTCCACGCCAACCCAACGTGAGGACTTTCGGCCACGACAGATTTAAGGTGCACCAGCCGCCTCTACACCATACGTTTACAAACATCCATGCCCGGACCCGGATTCGAACCAGGAACCTTCCGATCTAGAGGCTAACACCTTAACCACTATACCGGTTGGTCGGCTCAGGATTGAACGGAAATAGCGGGCTGTGTTGCTCCAGTAGGTTTTAACCTACCAAGTTTTTTTTAATTTGGTTGATTTTTAACCTTTTTCAACCTTTAACTGGGCGTATTGAAAACTAATTGCACTGATCGCAAATTTCTAAATCGTACAAAAAATATAGAATCCACTTTTCACTGAAAGTTCAGTCCTATAATTGGAACCAGCTCAGATGTTGTTTTTGTCCTTTGACCGTGGGTCAAAAATAAGAGAAGTTGCATTTGAATATTTCTCTTCAGGATTAATCACAAATACCGGGCTGTGTTGTTCCAATGCGACTACAATTAACTATTTACCTACCTTCCTGACATTTATAAACAAGAATATTTAAATTTGGAAGTGTTTTTTTGACCTTTTTCAACCTTCAACTGGGCGTATTGAAAACTAATTGCACTGATCGCAAATTTCTAAATCATCCAAAAAATACTCCAATCCACTTTTCGCTGAAAGCTCTGCCATAGAATTGTTTGTCTTTTTTCAAAGTGCGATCCCTCATTAAAAACCAAACGAGTCATCACCGAAATGCCATCGCATATTCTTTCAACCACCTCGGCTTCACCACGAATTCTTCATCGAATGTTAATACCATCAAAGGCTATTATGATTTTTCCCCCGGCATTTTTCACTCCCCAAAAAATACAGAACCGGAATCCGGGAAAACGAAAGGGCTTCTCGGGCACGAAACAAGGAAAAGGAAAAGAACGAACGTTTTCAATCAGTTCTCTGGGGCTAAAAATTATTGAGTTCGCAGTCGTTAGGCAAAATGGGCGCGTCATTAATTACGGAGAGACGGCGGGAAAAATTGTCGGTGTAGAAAAATCTTGACAAATGGCAATAGTGGTTTTAACCACATTAAAAATGTTCCGCAACACTGATTGCCGATTTCTTTCCGATCTCTGAAAAACATTCATTGAGTGGATTTCGTCGCAGTTTTTTTATTTTAATTGCGACGAACGCCAGGGTTGATTTGTTTTTAGGTGCCATATTGAAATCCAAAATGGTCACGAACCGAAGTGTGTGTTTCTAATGGTTATTATAGCCATAATCTAGCCTGGATGGAGTGTGCTCGGAATTGATTTGAATTGGGCATTAGGATCGTTTAGGCAATAAAAGCATTTTTGGAAATTGATTTCGCGCTTTGTAATGAGTTTGGGCAAGTTAGCGCCGGGCTTTAATCCATCATGTCATCTTCGTTTTTTGAATTGATGGGAGTGTGAACATCATTCCTTCAATCCATTGATTAATATTTTGCGTGAACATTTCTTTTTCAAAATTCTGTACGGTATAGTGGTTAAGGTGTTAGCCTCTAGATCTGAAGGTTAATGGTTCGAATCCGGGTTCGGGCATGGATGTTTGTAAACGTATGGTGTAGAGGCGGCTGGTGCACCTTAAATCTGTCGTGGCCGAAAGTCCTCACGTTGGGTTGGCGTGGAAGTTTGGAGAGTGGGGTGCCAGCTCAGGTGTTGCTTCGTCATCTGACCGTGGTTCAAAATTACGAGGTGTTGTCCTCGGATCTTTCCCTTAAGGGACTGATCCCGGACCGTCGTCAATAGCCCGTTGTGTTGCTCTAGTACGACGTTAACTAAAAATTACCAAATTACCAAATTATCAAAATTCTGTAGGGCTTTGAATAATTACTGTTAGATGTTTTTAGTCGTTTTTAATTAACGTCACAGTAGAGCGATACAACGGGTTATTAGTGATTGTTCGGGATCCATCCCGAAGGGAGAGATCTGAAGACTACACCCTGTAATTCTGAACCACTGTCTGATGACGAGGTCACACCGCAGCTGCTACTCCATTCTACGGAAATGGTAATAGTTATTTTAGTTAATGTCGTACTGGAGCAACACGACGGGCTATTGACGACGTTCCGGGTTCAATCCCCTAAAGGAAATATCCGAGGACAACACCTCGTAATTTTGAACCACGGCCAGATGACGAAGCAACACCACACCTAAG
>OX375884.1:34403445-34480945 GCA_947359465.1 Metellina segmentata
TTATGATATTTCATTTTCAATCTAAATTGACTATATAGAATGTGTTTTAGGTATCAATACTTGTTGGCGGTTGTGAAATTTTGTTATTTTTGGAAAATTAGATATGCACAGACGGCTCCTTATGCAATTATTACGATTTACGGACATCATCTTTCAATGTGAATCTAATCCCCGAAATGGAGGTCGTATTGAACAGTGAATATCTCATACAAAAATACGAAATTTATGATATTTCATTTTCAATCTAATTTGACTATATAGAATGTGTTTTAGGTATCAATACTTGTTGGCGGTTGTGAAATTTTGTTATTTTTGGAAAATTAGATATGCACAGACGGCTCCTTATGCAATTATTACGATTTACGGACATCATCTTTCAATGTGAATCTAATCCCCGAAATGGAGGTCGTATTGAACAGTGAATATCTCATACAAAAATACGAAATTTATGATATTTCATTTTCAATCTAATTTGACTATATAGAATGTGTTTTAGGTATCAATACTTGTTGGCGGTTGTGAAATTTTGTTATTTTTGGAAAATTAGATATGCACAGACGGCTCCTTATGCAATTATTACGATTTACGGACATCATCTTTCAATGTGAATCTAATCCCCGAAATGGAGGTCGTATTTAAAAGTGAATATCTCATACAAAAATACGAAATTTATGATATTTCATTTTCAATCTAATTTGACTATACAGAATGTGTTTGAGGTATCAATACTTGTTGCCGGTTGTGAAATTTTGTTATTTTTGGAAAATTAGATATGCACAGACGACTCCTTATGCAATTATTACGATTTACGGACATCATCTTTCAATGTGAATCTAATCCCCGAAATGGAGGTCGTATTTAACAGTGAATATCTCATACAAAAATACGAAATTTATGATATTTCATTTTCAATCTAATTTGACTATATAGAATGTGTTTTAGGTATCAATACTTGTTGGCGGTTGTGAAATTTTGTTATTTTTGGAAAATTAGATATGCACAGACGGCTCCTTATGCAATTATTACGATTTACGGACATCATCTTTCAATGTGAATCTAATCCCCGAAATGGAGGTCGTATTGAACAGTGAATATCTCATACAAAAATACGAAATTTATGATATTTCATTTTCAATCTAATTTGACTATATAGAATGTGTTTTAGGTATCAATACTTGTTGGCGGTTGTGAAATTTTGTTATTTTTGGAAAATTAGATATGCACAGACGGCTCCTTATGCAATTATTACGATTTACGGACATCATCTTTCAATGTGAATCTAATCCCCGAAATGGAGGTCGTATTGAACAGTGAATATCTCATACAAAAATACGAAATTTATGATATTTCATTTTCAATCTAAATTGACTATATAGAATGTGTTTTAGGTATCAATACTTGTTGGCGGTTGTGAAATTTTGTTATTTTTGGAAAATTAGATATGCACAGACGGCTCCTTATGCAATTATTACGATTTACGGACATCATCTTTCAATGTGAATCTAATCCCCGAAATGGAGGTCGTATTGAACAGTGAATATCTCATACAAAAATACGAAATTGATGATATTTCATTTTCAATCTAATTTGACTATATAGAATGTGTTTTAGGTATCAATACTTGTTGGCGGTTGTGAAATTTTGTTATTTTTGGAAAATTAGATATGCACAGACGGCTCCTTATGCAATTATTACGATTTACGGACATCATCTTTCAATGTGAATCTAATCCCCGAAATGGAGGTCGTATTGAACAGTGAATATCTCATACAAAAATACGAAATTTATGATATTTCATTTTCAATCTAATTTGACTATACAGAATGTGTTTGAGGTATCAATACTTGTTGCCGGTTGTGAAATTTTGTTATTTTTGGAAAATTAGATATGCACAGACGACTCCTTATGCAATTATTACGATTTACGGACATCATCTTTCAATGTGAATCTAATCCCCGAAATGGAAGTCGTATTTAACAGTGAATATCTCATACAAAAATACGAAATTTATGATATTTCATTTTCAATCTAATTTGACTATATAGAATGTGTTTTAGGTATCAATACTTGTTGGCGGTTGTGAAATTTTGTTATTTTTGGAAAATTAGATATGCACAGACGGCTCCTTATGCAATTATTACGATTTACGGACATCATCTTTCAATGTGAATCTAATCCCCGAAATGGAGGTCGTATTGAACAGTGAATATCTCATACAAAAATACGAAATTTATGATATTTCATTTTCAATCTAATTTGACTATATAGAATGTGTTTTAGGTATCAATACTTGTTGGCGGTTGTGAAATTTTGTTATTTTTGGAAAATTAGATATGCACAGACGGCTCCTTATGCAATTATTACGATTTACGGACATCATCTTTCAATGTGAATCTAATCCCCGAAATGGAGGTCGTATTTAAAAGTGAATATCTCATACAAAAATACGAAATTTATGATATTTCATTTTCAATCTAATTTGACTATATAGAATGTGTTTTAGGTATCAATACTTGTTGGCGGTTGTGAAATTTTGTTATTTTTGGAAAATTAGATATGCACAGACGGCTCCTTATGCAATTATTACGATTTACGGACATCATCTTTCAATGTGAATCTAATCCCCGAAATGGAGGTCGTATTGAACAGTGAATATCTCATACAAAAATACGAAATTTATGATATTTCATTTTCAATCTAATTTGACTATATAGAATGTGTTTTAGGTATCAATACTTGTTGGCGGTTGTGAAATTTTGTTATTTTTGGAAAATTAGATATGCACAGACGGCTCCTTATGCAATTATTACGATTTACGGACATCATCTTTCAATGTGAATCTAATCCCCGAAATGGAGGTCGTATTGAACAGTGAATATCTCATACAAAAATACGAAATTTATGATATTTCATTTTCAATCTAATTTGACTATATAGAATGTGTTTTAGGTATCAATACTTGTTGGCGGTTGTGAAATTTTGTTATTTTTGGAAAATTAGATATGCACAGACGGCTCCTTATGCAATTATTACGATTTACGGACATCATCTTTCAATGTGAATCTAATCCCCGAAATGGAGGTCGTATTGAACAGTGAATATCTCATACAAAAATACGAAATTGATGATATTTCATTTTCAATCTAATTTGACTATATAGAATGTGTTTTAGGTATCAATACTTGTTGGCGGTTGTGAAATTTTGTTATTTTTGGAAAATTAGATATGCACAGACGGCTCCTTATGCAATTATTACGATTTACGGACATCATCTTTCAATGTGAATCTAATCCCCGAAATGGAGGTCGTATTGAACAGTGAATATCTCATACAAAAATACGAAATTTATGATATTTCATTTTCAATCTAATTTGACTATACAGAATGTGTTTGAGGTATTAATACTTGTTGCCGGTTGTGAAATTTTGTTATTTTTGGAAAATTAGATATGCACAGACGACTCCTTATGCAATTATTTTGCAGATGGATTGGTAGAAGACGTTATTTTCTATTGAATGGTATGCCATCTGACCGTGGTTCAAAATTAAGTTGTGTTGTCATTGGAACTTTCACATGGAGATTGATCCCGGACTGTCGTCAATAGCCCCTTGTATTGCAACAGTATAATTGGAGGATTTCGTGGTTATTTCTCGACTGCAGTTAATGAAAATAAAAATAGCTTCCAATATTTACGAATTTAGGTATTTTATATAAAAAGACTCCAGTTATTTTCCATTCGATTAAATCACGGATTTTATTTTAACCCACCAAGTGGTTTCGACAAGTTATCAAGACCTGTCCAAATTTACTAATGGCGAGTTATCTCGTCACCAAGAAATTGATGATTTTAGGAAAATAATATTATTGGCCTCTGGATAGGAAGAATCCTGATTCGAATCCAGGGTCGGGAGATGGGTGTAAATTGTGCTGTCCTTTGTTAGGGGCAATGATGGTCCTCCCACTGGGTGCTCCTTCACAAGTGGCCATCATTTCCGGGCTTCTAGTTGCCAATGATTAAGTTCATAATTGCCCGCCATAGCTGATCCATCAGGATCTGGTCAGTTTCTCAAGATATATCTTCTCTTGAAGAGATAGCTCATCCAACAAGATCTGGCCAGTTTTGGTAAAAATGATGCAACTCATCGAGATGTTGTCTCGACAAAAGAATAATTTTGTCTCGTTGAAGTATCATAACATTTTCAAAACTGACCATATCGTGATGGACGAGATATCTCATCATTAATAGAAAACTGACCACATCGTGATGGTGGCCAGATTTTGATCACGTCATTATAGAAAATCGTATATATCTTTCTCTATAAATTTCGTAAGTAGCAAAATTTGTCAGATCTAGATGAACGAAAGTAAGTCGAAACCATTTACAGGGTTTAAAGTTCAACTGAATCTCATTGCTTTCCAGGTCTGTTTGAATAGACGAATGTTTCTGTGTTATGGGCGTTCGGTTAGACAAATGTGGAGTTGTGGTATTTTGCTTAACCGGCGTTCTGATAATCGACACTCTACTATATATCTATTATATTTTGCCTTATACATTTCTTCTTACGCACAATCAGTTTCAAATCCTCTCATTTCAATATTACTATCAAAGCGATAACCATCAATTCTTCACTGTCTAAAAGTCCCTGATCATGGTATCGAATGAATACCACAAATATTTCCCAGGCTCCCTTCCGTCCCCCCTACCGAAAATATCTTCAAACCCACAAACCTACTAAATAAAAAAGGTGCATTCCGCTGATGACGAGTTGTCTTAGTAACGGAGTGTGAACACACAACTCTCTTGTGTTCGTTTCTACCACGACATCGAACTAATTTCCTCAGTAAAATGACGCAGTCAAAATTGAATAATTTCATATACTAAAATATTCAAATCCCTATTTCAATTACATACAAAAGCCATCGAATGTTAGATAAGTTGTAGTGAAAAGTTAGAAATCTGAGAGAAATAACTTAGTTCAAAAGTTTGGTGGTTTCAATCTTGACAAAATAAGACAGATAATTTAGAAAAAGTGATATAATAATGTAGAAAAGATATGAAAATTTTCACACATATTCTTTAAACCTGTACATTTATTTTAAAGCAATAGGTAGGTAGTTTATTAATGTAACACTGGAGAAACACTACGATTCATTAGCGAAGGTCTGTGTAGGTAGGAAGCTAATTAACGTGTAACTTGGCTAATCCGACATCAATCCGAAAAGGAAACATCCAAATACATCTCTCCGTAAATTTGAGCCACGGTCAGATGATGAGGTCACACCTGAGCTTGTACTCCACTCACCAAACTTTCATACCACTCCAACGTTATCAAATTTGAGGCAACGACAGATATAATGTTCATCAGCCCCCATGAACTCGAGGGTCTTTGGTATACTCGAGTTTCCAACTTGTAATCCTCTGGTTGGTAATACCCTGATCTTCCAACTGGGATACCACGGTCATTTTAAAGCAAAAAAAAACCCGAATGTTCCACATTTTGGTTACTTTTAGGGTATGCAGCGTTTCCGTAAAATTTAGTCATGTGATCCTTTAAACTTCCAAGTGGTATCTACGATATACATGTATCATCCATCGAAATGTGACTAATTTTGCTAATGACGAGATATCTCGTACATGAATCTTCTATTGACGAAATATATCGTACATGAATCTTCTATGACGATATATCTCGATCAATTATTCTAATGACGATATATTTCGCCATGATGATATTGCCGTTATTTTAGCAGTAAAGAGATTAAGATTTGGTTTCTTGTTTTCTAGTGACGAGATATCTCGTCCATCAAAATCTAGGTAGTTTTGTTAATGACGAGATACTTCGTCGATACAACCTCCAGGCGGGTTAATCATATTGTAGCCTTTAAAGCTTGGGAGGTATAGATTTAGGTTAAACTTTGATTAAAAGTGTGCTGTTTTTCTTCCAGTTTTTTATGCTACATTAGCGAAACTGTTAATGGCTCATCACACGTTAAACAAAGTGGTGGGTTTATTTTGATTAATAACTTTTCTGACTATTAAGCGGAATTCTACATGTGAGTTTTGATTAAAATTGAAGCAACTCATCTGTCGTTGTTTCCAGGGAAGTAGGTAAATACTCCCTTCTTTTATTACCGCAGTTGTTTCCATTCTGCTAGCATTCAATAAAGCTCCGTTGTTTAAAAAACAAGTGTCGCGAATTCTTTCAAATTTAACGGTGCACTGCTTTCCTTACTGCTAAGAAAGCTTTTAGAAGCGAATTAATAATACTGAGCTAAACTCTTAATGGAATTAAAATGCAGGGTTTGTAGAAGAGAAATTACTTGCACTCTCTCTCTTTCCAGAGGGACAAATTAAAAGCGATGACGATGTTTAAGTGGGTAACCAATCGATATGAGTGTTCATAGTGCAATGATGTATCGAATTAGTGGGCTGAATACTCGTGAGAACAATGGAGATTTTGCAAAATTAAAACCAATAATTTTGAATATTCGTATTCGTGTCGTGTATACGTATTCGTGAATATCGTGTAAATTCTTGTTATTGTTTATTCACGCTAAGAAGTTCAGCAAGATACCAGTGAGAATGAAAGACCTACATTCAATTAAGATTGGAATAATTTTATAGTTAAATTAACTTGGTTTGCATCTTTCGGGAGACTAGATCTAAATTAGAAAACCTGATAAAAAATACCTGGCACTGTGAAGCATACTAAATTCTTTGGTTTAGAAATTATAAAATATTTTATTTGAAGCATTCAATCTTGAAATGAAGCTCATGTGATGAAGATGCAAAATATTTTTCATCCATAGATTTATTAAATTCATTATTCGTGATTTGCGTAGCATAGAAGGATGGAGAACATGTCTTTAAATTGCATATGCTTGGAAATTTTTTTCCATGAGAGTCTTGTTAATAAGGTTTGATTTTTTTATAATACTCATTAGTCAACCCCCTTGTATGATTTTACAATTAGACAATCAGAAAAGAGTAACGGCTAAACGAATAAAGAGTAAAATTATAATTTTATCCTTAACTATTTAGTAGACAGTTATTTTTGTTATCCACATCTGAAAATTTCTTACGGCGACTCAAGTTTGAATAGAATAAATTAAACGCAGGTTCCATTCATTTTAAAATGAAAAATGATCAAGCATGTTTTGTAAAACTGAACACTAACTCTGCTAATTTATTGGTAATGGTAACTTTAGTTAGCGTCGTACTAAAACAACACAACGGGCTATTGACGACGGTCCGGGATCAGATTATATTTTAGACCTACTCACTGACTTTGGAAGCAGTTTTTTCATCTTCCGTCTTTCGGATCACCCGTATCTCGGTCGAGGTTCACGGGAAATATAGGCTTCAGCGCGAAAAGAGTTTCGGAATGTCGTTGATCAACTCAGATTGACAAGCAGTCCCGTTTTTAAACGTTTACAAAGACTGATTGTTCCAATCTTTCCTTCATTTTTTCTGGTGACCTCGGAAAGAAGAAGGAAGTAAATTGTGTGACGTCAGCCTTTGGAACCATGCCAAGTTTTACGATTGCCTGTGGTGTTTGTTTGCGAAGCAAACCAAATGGGAATACATAAGAAACACCGATGATTGACGAACGTTAACAGTAGTCACATCTAACCCCACAAAAGCAACTGTCACGGCAACGCCGTGTTGGACACGCAGTGGCTAGTATTATAAAATAGAAGAAAAAAAAACAGTATTAAAGATGAGAGACAAAATCTTAATTTTTATCTTAATAATAGTTGTTGATCGATTTTTATGTTCTCACCAGGCTTGTAAACCTTTATACAGTTGTCAATGAATCCCAAAACTCCACAAATATCCCAAACTTCCCAAATATCCCAAACTTCCCAAATATCCCAAACTTCCCAAATATCCCAAACTTCCCAACTATCCCAAATTTCCGAAATAATAGCAAATTTGTTGGTTTAAATTCTCTGAAAACATGTGAATTTTAAATCAAATTTTAAAAAATCTTAGGATTTTTCTCAATCTATTTCGACCCATTTGTTTCTTTACAGAAGTTTAGACCGCAAGAGTCAGACCATAGAGACTGCAGCTACTCAATGATCTCTATTTAGAATGATAAATTCTATTGGTGTCAAAACGACACAAGCGGACGTTCTAGGTAAATTTAGCTGTACAAGTTTTATATATTAATCTAGACCAGTGGTTCCCGAACTTAGTACGTCCATGTATCCCTTGTTGTAGCAAAAACCTGACCATGAACCCCCAAGTAAAACAACTCTATATAAATGCAAAATAGAAAAATTACAAATTCAACTTTCATGTCTTAAATGGTATTAATTTATTGCAAGATAAATTTTGTGTATTTTTTGTTGTAGTATTTATTAAAATAAGTATTTATTGAAAGTAGTAGTATTTACTAAAACACTACTACTACTAAGAGGCTGTTCGCACATTTTTTAGACGATTTTGGTTAGCGGTAATAAAAAATCGTTTGCTGCAAAAGAAATAATTGCAGTTGTACTATGTTTTTAAAAGTCAAAAATATCGTCTGCGGCTTGAGAGGTTTGTTTTTATTCAAAATGGCGTTTTTAACGAAGGAGTGGTTCGAAGGCAATATTTATGCTCTTTCCGAAGAGAAATATTCATATTCCGTTATCCAAAAACGATGTGAGAGTCATGGTTTTGTGATATCTAAATCGTCGATAGGTAATATCGTCAACAAGAAAGGAAAAAAACGTCAAATTGGAGCCTCAAGTGGGACAAAAATTCCAAACAAGTATCCAAGGAAGAAACGGATATCTTCGACTATTGCAAATGTACGTTGTTTAACGTTAAAATAAAATCCTCCTAGTCAAAGTACAGTTGCAAAATCATTAAAATGCTCGGTGTCCACTGTAAACAAAATGATAAACGTTGATTTAAATCTTAAGAAAGCGAAAAAACGCAATGTGTATCGTCTTTCTCCAAAGCATATCGTTGAACGCAGGACACGCTGCCGAATTCCATATGAGAAACACTTATCCAAATAAAAATGGAAAAAAATTGCCACAATAGATGAATCCTGGGTGTATTCAGATGATTGCAACAAAAAAAGAGCCATTTATTATCATAAAAGGGGAGAAAAAAATTTAAGTAAATGGTTCACAGAATCGAAAGAAAGTTTTTCCTAAGGGATTCACTCAGGTGTTGCTTCGTCATCTGACCGTGGTTCAAAATTACGAGTTGTTGTCCTCGTATCTTTCCCTTAAGGGGCTGATTCCGGACCGTCGTCAATAGCCCGTTGTGTTGCTCTAGTACGACGTTAACTAAAATTACCATTACCATCTAAGGGATTCATGATTGTTGCTGGTTTTTCATGTAATGGCAAGTTAAAAATAAAGAGAGTAGAAAAAATTGTCAAGATTAACTCCAAATACTATCAGGAACATATTTTATCGCCAACTTTTCTGAATGACATACCATCGCTTTACCCACAGTGCCATCAATCTGTGGAACTCCATCAAGACAAAGCTAGCAGTCACACATCAAAATCCACTGTAAATTTTCTAAAAGAAATGGAACAAAAAACCGGTATCAAGGCCATACCCTTCACTGATATCCCTACTAAATCTCCCGATGTATCACCTATGGTTTTTGTGCTTTCGGACTTTTAAAATCTGCACTATCCAAACGTCGTCCCACAACCCTTACTGGACTCTGGAAAGCTGTTCAAGAGGAATAGGATATAATACCTCTTCTGACACTTCAAAAGGCATTATTATCCTGGAAATTATGGTGTAGAAAGACAGTTCAGAATAAGGGCTATCAAATAGAACATTTAAAACACAAGAATTTTATGTAATTTAGTTTTGTGAATACAATATACATTGTCTAAAAAATGTGTGAACAGCCTCTGTATAATACACAGTAGTAGCAGTAAATATATAAATAGTATTAGCACTTTAGTAAAACTACTACTACTATACATTTACTAAAATACGAGAAAGTAGTATTTATTGAAATTATAACTTTTGTTTTAAAATACAAAAACAAATTTTTTTCAATGAGATGGGTGAACTTGATGGGATGATATGAGATTATTTATGTTAGGCTCTTTGTTTGTGAGTATCATTCGTAAGTCTCTCCATGAGCACTAATTTCATGTCAGATTTTTTTCGTGATGAAGCTCATAGCTGAACTAAATCCACGTTCTACTAAATAGGAAGACAGAAAATCAATTAACATCTGTACATTAACCCATAATTCAGGATATAAAATTGGTATTTGTTTTGTAACCAGAATTTGTGGTATCCTTGTTCAAACATTGGTTTCAGCTCCTCATTTGTGAGTAATTCAATGTATTGCTCCTGTATTAGTATGGATTCATCTGAGTTTGTGGGTCTACTTGCAAAATGGTTCAACATCCAATAGGGGATAACCATGAGAAAAATGTCTTCAAATATTTGGCTGAGGCCAGAATAAAGAACCGTTAAGTGTTGACACGTCGTTTTTTGCAATTTTGAAAGATTTGGAAGCTGAGAGCATTCTTCTCTCCCCAAGTTGTATAGAAAAAGTTTTGTAACAAACGCAGGTATTATACTTTCCATTTTGATTAAATTTAATTCACTGCATTGTAGCTTCCAATTCGTTGAATTTGGCAAATAAGTGAGTAATTTGAATTAATTAAATTGAGCCGCAAATCATTGTCTTTACTTTCCAGGAATTCCAACACTGAATGAAAGAGGGAATAAAATCGATCCAATCATACAATTTATGTAACCAACGAACTTCTATGTTAAGTTGTAAACTATTATAATCTTCCTCATTTTCCAAGTAAAGTTAAGCAAATAATTTCTCATTCAAGGCATTCCTTTTGATTTTATTAACTCATCTAATGACATAATCTAATGAGCCATGAAAGCTTTCACTCAGATTTTTCGCGACTAAATGTTGTCGATGAATGACACAATGTACAGATAATACATTCAGTATAGCTTTTTTAAGTATGCCAGAAGGCCTCGGTGTCGTCTTACCATTGCCGGATCAACGTCATTAGCAACGGGGAGGATTATTACCCAAGGGTAAATTTTTTAAATCGAAAAATCTTTTTAATTCATTAAATATTGCTTCACCTTTCGTATCAGTTTCCAGACACTTGATCAATAACAATATTCTTGGAAAATATTTTCTGGCAAAGCCGCGTCAAGATGTAGAGAGAATTCACATGTTTTTAAATACTCACATAAACAATTTTCTACGCACTTAGCCATTTTGTCAATCCTTCTTTGTACTGTTTTATTACTCAGTGAAATTCTTATAATATCGAAGGCTGGTTTATGCAGCACGGTGCGTATTACCTCAATTATATCTGGTATAATACGTTCTTCACCAATGGTATGCGGCATTTTGGACTTAGCAATCAGTGTTGTTGTTGTCGTGTCTATGCATACAGTAGTGCAAAAGTTTAGAAGCAATCAGTAAAGAAATGTTATAGGAAGCACTCAGTCCATCGTCGTCTGGCTCAGATTTTGTCCCGAAGAGTTGCCGCAATGACGTTGTTTTCAAATATCTTTATTTGACTGTTTTAAAAAAGTTAAATCTATATCTTTTTCTGTTGCTATGGACTTTTGTCAAAAGTTCCTTAAGCTTAGAAAGTTTCATTGATTCGTTTGACAAAGTTTTATTGCATAGAAGGCGCATAGGTAAAGTACTATTTACTGATAACGGAATAAAGCTACATTTTAAATATTCTACACTATATTATCTTCATTTTTTCTTCGTCTCACATCATATGGTTATTAGTAAAACAGAGACACAAATTTAAGATATAAGAAAATAAAACAAATTATTTCTTTTTTCAGGACGTAAAAATCGCTACCAATTTATTTATTGTTATTTATTTTAACTTTCATAACAATAAAAATGTGTCACAATTATTATTGACTTGCTACAGACCCCCTCAGCGGTCTCACGGACCCCTGGGGGTCCGTAGGGACCACTTAGGAACCACTGATATTGACCTACAAAATTTATACAGTGTATTCATCCAGTATTTAAATGATTAAAAGTCACCGCAAATTTTCAAATTCACTACACAAATTTGGAAAGGAGAACAAAATAAACATACTTCGGTGTCGAATCGACACCGACGGGTGCTCTGTTGTTAACCCTTTGAGAGTCACAGTATTTTCGATTATTGCATTAATTCGTTTTCATAACACAAATAATGACTAAATAACCACATTTTGTAGTTGAAAGAATCCTATACAATGTTATTATTTGTCAAGACGGTTAAAATTGATTTGATGCTACGTTTGGTAGATTGGAAGTTGCAGAATGGGTAAATGCTTGTGAAACCATCAGAGGTTTAATATATGTCGACTTCTTCATTCCAGGAGTATCCGTTTTGGAACATTAAGAGGATAGTATTTATTAACCTTTGGAATGTTATGGTTTGGTTGATTCTTGCTGTCCACATTCTTGATATGTACATTACTTGACGTCGTCTGCCCTGTGTGTGGAAAAGCTTTGACAAATATTTCCCTTGTGCCACAAAACTGAATCGACTTTATAAGCAGCCCGAGATATCCTATCTGTGAAGCATTTCTTTGCATCTACAACACACATAATGGCTAAACTATCATATCTATTGGTTGGTAGAATACAAAGAAATGTACCAATGATCAATTTGGTTAGAAGACATGCAGGTTTCAGAATGCATTTTGACTTGCAAAATTTTAACCGAGGATCAGTGCACAACTTATCTTTCAATAGATAATTCAGGCCTTTTTCAATCAAAATACACCACATTAATATCGATAACATGTTACATATATGTTATGATAGTAATTATACACATGTCAAACAATTCGCTGATCTCTCATCGCTGCAAAATGTCAGCCTATCTTGGTCTTTAATGGAGATAACAATAACGATTAAGCTACCATCACCTGCCTGTAGTACACAATTCTTCAAGACAGAAATTAATTCCTTCAAGTAGTAGTAAGAAAGTCTCTACTATCATAGCATCATTTACTTTGCAAAAATAGCTTCGCTTTGTAGTAGCATTACTTAACCATCAACGAAATTTAGATCTTTCAGTGGTGGTATTGATATACATATTGGGTGGATCAAAAACGTCATGTCAGAGTAGTAAACAATCTCCCGGTAAGTTCCAACCATAATGGTTATTCAAACGTTCCGGTCTCGCCAGCTCGTAAAGTATCCGTAATTCCTCAGACCTGCTTCAAGCGCTCTACAGTCCAATCGCTTCAGTCTATTCCAAACCCAGGCTCTAATCTTCCAGTGTCTTGCAGTCACCAAGGAGATACATTGTGGACTGCTGTCGGGGTAGCTTTTGCCACGGTGCGATGAAGACCTTTATGCTTAAACTACTACAAACGCCTTCATTAAGTTTAGATGGTATCTGTTGCAAGGCAGCGGTCTGATTGTTTGCAACAACGCGAGGCTACCTCGATTCTAGACACAATGGCCACACTCCCCCTTTGATTACAATTTCTACGGCATTTCACATATTCATGATCGATGTGTAGCGTCTTGACGTAGAAGTCTCAAAGCTCATCAGTGAAGGAAATTGAGTTGCATAACTCCTTGTAGCAACTATCTGCCATAGACAAATTCATTGATGTCGGTGTCTTAGCCAATAATAACGACACCGCGATTGTTTGCTTGAATACATCTATTTTGTGAACCTTCTTCGTTGTCTCGTTAGTAGCAAAACTGACAAGATCTCGGTGGACGAGATATCTCGTCCAAAACACTTGGAGTATAAATTAGATGACGGATGAGTCCATTTGATTGATTTTTATGGAGGGATGGGGTGACCTTGCTATAAATCTTCTAATGGAATAGACAGAGTATGTGCGTGTAGATTTATGCTTCATTAAAGTTCTGGTGCGTGTAGATTCATTATTCATTCTTCATTAAAGGCTAATGCATGTTAAATCTGCCTTGACCTCACATGTCCTCACGTTGGAGGGTGTTGAAGTTTGTGTGTGGAAGTTTGTAGTGTGTGGTACCAGCTCAAGTGTGGCCTTTGTCATCTGACCATAAATCCGAATTACGTAGTGCTATACTCAGATCTCTCCCTTTGGGTTTGATCCCGGGCTGACATGTTTCTATACATTATTGATATGAAATTGATATATTCCCGTAAATTTCATGGGTATATTTAAGAGTCAGTGTGATTCACATAACATTCCAATAGTTTTGAGATAAGTGAAACCAGAGTGTTTGTTTGAACCCTGTTTTAGATAGCTGAAACAAGTTATTTAGTCAATCCCCTTCACATACAATCTGCCATGAAAAAACTGATGTCCTTGCCAATAATATTCAACAGTGTAATTATTTATCTAAGTGATCTATTTTATTAATAAACATATCGGCATCAACCTGATAGCATATCGTAGATTGAGAATCAATGGGATTCAACTAACATTCCAATAGTTTTCAGTCAGTTGAAACCAGTGTTTGTTTCACTACGTATTATAATACTATTATTTTTCTGAAGGGTTCACTCGTATATATCCGTTATAAAACTTGTAGTCTTCCTGACATGACTTCTAACCTGTTTTGACCTTGACCAGCACAATCTTGTGATTCTTATTACTAACAGATATGGATATTAACCCCCTGCTCCTACAATCTGCCATTAAAAAACTCAATGATGTCGCAAATGTTAGTAACACGCCGACCAACCGGTATATTGGTTAAGGTGTTAGCCTCTAGATCGGAAGGTCCCCGGTTCGAATCCGGGTTCGGGCATGGATGTTTGTAAGCGTATACCAGCTCAGGTGTTGCTTCGTCATCTGAACATGGTGCAAAATTACGAAGTAATTGTTAGGAGCAATGATGGTCCTCCCACTGGGTGCTCCTTCACAAGTGTCCATCACTTCCGGCCTTGTAGTGGCCAATGACTTCGGTCAAATGTGCCCGCCATTAGAAAAAAAAATGTTAGTAACACTACTTATTTATCTGAATGCTCTGCTTCACGTATAAACATTATTCGTATCAATGTGATAGGATACCACGGATTTCATGCGAATGGTTGCGAACCACTGTTATTCACACAGCATTCTAACAGTTTTGATAGTTGAAATCAGAGAGTTTGTTTCCCAATGCATATGCCTTTAATATTATTTGCTCTTGTGCCCAAGGGGTTCACATGAGTATATCCGTCAGAAACCTTGCAGTCTTCCTGACTTGACCAGTTTTTGACCATGACAAATCGACCCTTTCCAGTGAATTTTTCAGCAAACATATGCAGTTATTTAGTCATTGCGTGTGTTGTGTAGAAAGCATTCTACACTACTGGGAAATCATATGCCGTTCGTAGGCGTACGATTAGATTATGTAGTGAAACAGAAGGGGGATCTATCTCCTTAACTTCAACAGCAAGGATAAAATCGTTATCATCACGCCAAAGGCACGGTTCTGCAAAATTGTCTTTTCTACTAAAACGCGATCAAGGTATCGATGCTTGAAAAATCGAGTTACCACTCAAAGGTTATTGTTTTCTAATCGAAATCAGTATTCCACAAGAAATCAAGCTTCGTTTCCTCATTATAATGCAAAACATGAAATGGTGACATTAAAAACGCAGTTAGGTGAAAGTCGCCAAAAAAGTCATATTCGTGCCTTTGGCGTGGTATATATTAAAAATACTATCTGGTTCCATATACACATTTACCACAAAATACGAAGAATGTTGTATAAAAGGAAACCTATTAACCCTCTGAATTTCCGAGTATTGTAGTAATGCTAGGAATGACAGATTCGTTCATTTGGCGAGGTAGTATTTAAGTATATTTCCCTTTACAGCCATAATAGCAGGGATTTGTTGCGATATTTTAGATTTTGTATATTTTTGTCATATAATTAATTTTGTGATGTAATTAATTTTGCGATATAAACAATTTTTAATTAATTTGAGACACAAACCACTTTAGTTCTCTTGCACTCCAGAGCTGCTATGTTGCATGTATTGTCTCTTCTACGATAGGTAGGAATGATAACAACAAGCTATTAAGCTTATAAAATAAATACGAGATTTTTCCAATTGTACTTTAACACCTGTGTAACCTACAACGCCCTTAATTGCTGAATACCCATTTCTGTACTGGACAATAAGTCTAAAACTTGTTAGGAAGCAAACAGGAAAAACTGCAGGTTGTATGATGGGGTAACTTGTGCATAAATAAAGTTCGTTTGTATTATAGACACTTCGTTGGTATTGAAGACTATAGGGAATTGTTGATTGTAGATTATGTAGGAATGGTAGATGTTTCAAATGTTATGTTCAATAGCTGACATAGTTCTTATTCAGATAACTAAGTTGGTTCAACTCGAAATTTTTAATTCGTTGTTATCATCTTAATTTCAAGGGCGCATTGTAAAAACGTATCGTTACATTCAAAGCGATTTAGGTTCAGGCAGTAAGAGAAGCCTAAATTTGCTGGGTTATCAAATACCAATGTAGCTCTTGTTTAAGCAATTTAATTGATCGGATTTGAAATTTGTAATGCATTGTTATCATTTTAATTTGCAGTGAGCATTGTAAAAGAAGTGTCGCGATGTCCAAAGCAATTTAGGTTCAGGAAGTAATAAACTTGACATTGCTAGATCATGGAAATAAATTTATTCTTAAGCTCTCAGTTTAAGTAGTTAAACAACAAACTTACAGTCGCAGCTGTTGGGAAACGATGGTCTATCTAAATAAAAACAATAAAAATCTATTTGGTTCTGTCGAACAAAAGAGACTATCACCCTTTCAATATAATATATTTTGGCTTCTAAAGAGACATATGTATATACGTAGGTGGTTAATTAACGTCGTACTGGAAAACACAACGTACTATTGGTCCGGGATCAATCACGGTGGCAAAGATCCAAGGACAATGACTTGTATTTTCGATCCACGGTCAAATGACGACAACAGCAATTGATCTGGCAATCCACTCTCCAAACTTTTACACCACGCTAAGGTGAGGACGTTTGAAGAATGGCAGATTTACCATCCCCGCATACAGGGCGATCTTTAGCTGGATCAAGTTTCGAACTAACAACACTTCTATTGCTAATTCTTTGCTCTTCCAACTGTGGCAATACATGTGTAGGTATGACTCTCAATGGTCTAGATATTTGCAATTAATTGTAGAAACACTGACAATGAGAAACATACTAGCCATTACACATTTCGACAACGTACATGAATTGCTATTAGAGATGAGTACAGTATACATGTTGGAAACTTACTCTCCCACTGTGAGTGGAATTTGACTATCCCTTCCTTAGGTGTATGGGAATTCCGAACCATAATGTACTCGAGTAGTGACGTAATTATCACTGAAATTAGCGTTTAGGGTTCACCGTTATGCTGCAAACTATGAAAGCTAATTGTTTAGTTCTACATGTAGATGAGGAGTGAACGTGAAGTAATCCTTCACTACCTGATTTACTCTATTAAACGCCAATCGGAAATATCATACGCTAAAATATCCAAATTCTTGTCACAATATATTCAAAACTTGCCTATTCTGCATAATATCGAAATACATGAATTAAGTATCAATGCTATATGCATGTAATATACTACATGTATTTCATTGTACATGCATTCAAATGAAGCATGACGCATTTACTTTGTATATTTTAAGAATTTCATTTGTACTTTTATTATAAAAAATCAAGTGTCCAGGGATTGTCTATTAGGAAGCTTTGTCAAGACGATAATATTGTGTACGATTAAATAATGAATTTTCTTTTTGAGAAAGCAGTGAGTTTCGTAGTATTGAATTTAAAATATTGTCTTACAGCAGCGAAAAATATATATTATATATATTTCTGTATTTCATGATTTTGTCATGCGATTTTAATGTTTTACAAATATTTTCAAAGTTAATGATTTTTTATTGTAGGTAATTTTAAAAAGCAGAGTATCCTTGAGGGACATTGTATATGAGAAAACGATGAAGTTCACAGTATCGAATTTAAAACATTGACGATAATGTTCTCCAATGCGATACTTAAACGTATGTTTAAAGCAAATATAAGTTCCAAACTAAATTTACTATTATTTTTACTGATGAATTACGTTTAGTTAAGATTATATACAGCAAATTTCGGCTGGGATGTTTATAACATGAATTTGTTTCTTTATAAAATTGATCTTACCATTGGTATTTTTTAGAATTGAAGATAAACAATTTAAATTTTTTCAATTTTTGCTTCAACAAAAATGTTGATTACGGTGCACCCCTCCATTCTCTACAGTTTGGTCGAGTAATTTCGAATCATCCTGTATATCTACCCTCAAACAATTTAATGTGGAACAGTGAACATACCGCCTCTTTCGAGAAAAAGTTAAAACAAAGATATCTGTAAAAGAAACTTTTGATATTAAATATTTACTGCACCCTCACGCACTAACTCGCAACAATTGGGGACTTGCAAGTTTAAAAACAAATATTTAGTTTAATGTAACCTTCCATTCTTTAAATTTTGACTGAGAAATTTAGAATCATCCCGTACATCTATCCTCAAGCATTTCAAGAATCGATACGCCACATATCCCACCACCCTTGAAAAAGTTAAAACAAAGATACCTTAACACTTAAGAAAGGGAAATTTAAGCAGTCAAATATTTGCCAACTGCCATTTCGTTTTGTGCATTAATTAGTTAGGGAAACCCTTGTTACAAACACATTTTAATAAATAGTAATATACTTTATAGGAAGAAGGTCAAAGATTTACTGTGCTCTCTAGTATCTACTCGCAACACTTCAGGAGATACAATGTTTAATAAAAACGTTTATTTTATTTGCAACCTACCTTGCTGTAAAGTTTGTTCGGGTATGTCGAATCATACCGTGTATCTATACTGACCATACTCAACCATTTCAAGAATGGGTAACTCCACATATCCCACCACTCTTGAAAATGTTAAAACAAAGAAACCTTAACATTCAAGAAAGGAAACTTTAGGCAGACAAAAAGTTTTGCCGATTGCCCTTTTCTTTTGTGCCTTAATTAATTGAGGACACCCATTTTAAAAACACATTTCAATAAATTATAATAAACTTTATAGGAAAAAGGTCAAAGACTTACAGTGCTCTCTAGGCAGTTGAGCACTTGTCTTGATTAACAAAAATGTGGATTTTATTGCAACCTACCGTCTTTTAAAGTTTGTTCGGGGATTTCGAATCATGCCGTATATCATGCAGCCTATTCTTAACCATTTCAAGAATGGACAACGACGCATATCCCACCACTCTTGAAAAGGTTGAACAACAAAGACACCTTAACACTTAAGAAAGGAAATTTTAGGCAGTCAAAGATTTGCCAACTTCCTTTTCCTTCAATACCCTAATTAATTAGTGACACCCTTGTTAAAATCACATTTTAATAAATAATAATAAACTTTATAGGAAAAAGGTCAACGACTTACAGTACTCTCTAGGCAGTTGAGGACTTGAATTGATCAACAAAAAATGTGTATTTTATTACAATCTACCGTCCTTTAAAGTTTGTCCGGGGATTTCGAATTATGCCGTATATCATGCAGCCTATTCTTAACCATTTCAAGAATGGACAACGACGCATATCCCACCACTCTTGAAAAGGTTGAACAACAAAGACACCTTAACACTTAAGAAAGGAAATTTTAGGCAGTCAAAGATTTGCCAACTTCCCTTTCCTTCAATACCCTAATTAATTAGTGACACCCTTGTTAAAATCACATTTTAATAAATAATAATAAACTTTATAGGAAAAAAGTCAACGACTTACAGTACTCTCTAGGCAGTTGAGGACTTGAATTGATCAACAAAAAATGTGTATTTTATTACAATCTACCGTCCTTTAAAGTTTGTCCGGGGATTTCGAATTATGCCGTATATCATGCAGCCTATTCTTAACCATTTCAAGAATGGACAACGACGCATATCCCACCACTCTTGAAAAGGTTAAATAACAAAGACACCTTAACACTCAAGAAAGGAAACTTTAGGTAGTCAAAGATTTGCCTTGCCAACTGCCCTTTCCTTTTGTGCCCTAATTAGTTAGGGAAACTCTTGTTATAAACACATTTCAAAAAATAATCGGGAACAATCAGTGACCGAATAGCATGCAATCCGACACTTCTCCCCTGAATCTGTGAGAGCATTCATTCCCTGACACGTACCGAAGATAAGTGAAACGTGGGCGCGATTAAGCCAGACCTTTAGATTAGTTTCAAGCTTCTCATTAACTCTTAGAATGAAGATGTGTTGGATAAATACAAGAGGAAGTTCGATCAAACAAACCCTGCATTTTCGGATAGATCGAGAGCACAGAGGCAAATGAGTATTAAGGTGTATCATGAATCCAAACAATGGAATTGTGTGGAAACTCCGCTAATGCTCTTCCAGACTGATTTCGATAGCCATGTGCTCTCTTGCAGATATCTGATGGTTTCACATGCACTGTTACTTCTTGGAAGTTTACTTATTTTCTCACTCGCAGTGATATGCATGCATTTGTTTTGAAAATAATGCAGCAGCATTCTATGCTGTTATAGTTTGGGTCAATTGGTGTTTTGGAAAAGTAGTATTTGGCGATATAAATAAAAGTGGAGTGTTTGTACATTGAATATTATCGATATATTTCAAGTTTTTATATACTTCTTTGGTCCTTCTAAAGCAAAATCCGTGTGTTCAGCGTTTGGTGTCTGTCCGTAGGTCTATCTGTTTATACCCGTACTACGTCCGAACGGACGAATATATTTTAATGAAACTTAGTATACTGTGAGTACTTACATTTATTTAGTGACTAAACTTTGTATGTATGTCCGTCTTTCCGTGCTATGTCTTAATTTGTGTCTGTGTGTTTGTACAAGTATTACATATACTTTATTCCGCAAACACTAATATAACGTCCACTATTTTATAAATCATATTGTAGTGTAATGAATACGTTACTTGAATTTCTTTGCTTGTATATTTATATCAGTTGCATGCTCAAACATCTATGCAACTAGACTTAAATCAACTATAATTTGGTAGTATTGGAAAAGCTGGAATATACACTGACAAGCCAAAACATTATGACCATCCCCAAATTTTTCAATTAACTAGTCTGGATAAGGTGGAGGGCACGTGATTAAGTGAGAACAGTATTTAACTGCTGCTGGAGAAGGTAAGTAATCATTCTTGCACTTACTTTTGCGATTGATGGGAAAAGCTGCTGATCTAAGCGAATTTGATAGAGGGCAGATCGTAATGGCCCGAAGACTCGGAACGAGTATCATCGAAACTGCACTACTGGTAGGTTGTTCACGATCTGCCGTTGTTAGTATTCACGGAAAGTGGATAAATGACGGTGACACCAGCAGTAGACGCCAAGGTGTTGGTCGTCCACGCGTCATCAAAGAAAAAAGACGTCAAAGACTGTCCCGCATGGTAAAGCCAAATCGGCGCTAGACAGTGGCTCAGATGACAGCCCAATCCAATGCAGGTAGAAGCTAAAGTGTATGTACAGCATTTCATACACAGGCTGGTGAAGGCGGTATTATTCTTTGGGGGGACGTTCTCATGGGCGAGTCTGGGACCCGTAGTTGGGTAAGAGCAAACCATGAACGCTGCGAACTATCTGAACAACATTGCGGATGAGTTGCACCCTTACATGTCGTCTGTCTTCCCAATTGGAAATCGAATCTTCCAGCAGGACAACTCCCCATGTCACAAGGCTCGGATTGTGTTGAAGTGATCCGAGGAGCATACTGATGAATTCCGCTTAACGTCCTGCCCACCTAACTCGGCGGGATCTTAATCCGATACAGCACATTTGGATGTCATGGAGCGGCAGCTCAGAGCTCAAACACCACCATGTCCGAATATATCGACTTGCGTGACCGCTGCTTAGACATTTGGTTCAACCTGTCTCCAGTCATGTACCAAGAACTTGTGACATCTATGCCCAGGCGAGTTCCAGCTGTATTGCAGGCCCAAAGAGGCTCAATGCGTTATTGAGTAGGTGGTCATAATATTTTGGCTCTTCAGTGTATAGTTAACAAACAATTAAATGGATTGTTTTACTGTGTATACTACTAGTACTGGTTAGAACAGCAACTATTGTTTTAAAAAAACTATCTTCACGGAATTTAAATTAAAATAAATTTTATTTTGAGCGTTTATTCTTTACAATATATAACTAATTTATGAATATTTGGTGCAGACGATTTTGAGATTGAAACATAAATAAACATACAGCACAAAACCTTTTAAAATAATACTGAAAAGTGTTAAGACAATCGTGGTATTTTTAAAAATTATTTTCGGCATGCGCAACTGAATTAGTTTGGAATCATTTTAAATTTCAGTAATCCGTTAGCTTATATTCAGGAATACTCTTAGAAGTGAAAAATCAGTTGCACGAATAACTTAAACTTTTTTATTAATCTACGTTTTAAGATGTATCTCTGGATTTTCAATTTTATGATTTTTTTGAACATCTGTCATCAAGGTACGTAAATGTTTAATTTCTTTAAAATAAATTGTATCATTGAATGATAATCATGGGAAGCCCTTGTATTTTTAAATGACATACAAAGGATTACATGCATAATCTCAATTGTCCTATGCATTATGGGAACATCGACACACTCTAGAGACTTTTCTTACTAAAAATTTGAATTCTACAAAAATGTAAAATGTTAAGCTTGAGATTTATTTACCTTTACGATATTGTATATTTAGAAATCATGTACCTTCACTAGAATGTGGTAGTTGTTACATAAGATGAATAGAAATTACAATTTATGTTAAGGAAATAAGAAACTAATTTGATAGTTGGTAATCCTGCTAGTGTTGGTTATGCTTTGTGTAAATGATGTTTTACACATTATTTTGATAATGATTACCTACTCAAGTATTAGCATACATGAAAATTCATACCAAAGTACTTACTACACTTCGATATCTCCATGCACGACTTTATTGTTGGTAGTTTGACTTGACTAATTTAGTTATACAGTAGTATTTAGTACTATTTGTATCAACGATACTATTTGTATCTATTGACGGCAGTCTGGGATACAACCTAAAGGAAAAGATTCGAGAAAAACACGGCTTAATTTTGAACCGCGGACAGGTGACGAGTTCACACCTGAGCTGTCATCCCAATCTTCAAATTTCCGCACCACGCCAATATGCGGACATTTGAGGGCCCTACAGATTTAACATGTACCAGTCCCCTTTTTAAAAGACGGTCTTTGGTTGGATTTGAATTCGCAACCCTTCGGTTATTAATCGATTACGGTCACAGCCGGGTTTCTGCGTCTCCTTTAGTAATACAGAAATATCCTTAGTTGTAATGAATTCACGCCCCCCCCCCCATATGCTTATAAAATAAATGTCTCCAAGCCAAATTCAATTTCAACGGAATGTATCTAGAATTCTTGGAACAAATAGATATGGATGTTTAGTAATTAAATGCGTTGTAGGGTATATTACCTGGATTAGACAAATATCGGCTATGACGGCCAGTTGAACCTTCGCATTAAGTTCATAGTGTAAACAAACTTCCGGAAAAACATAGCGTAAACAAACTTCCTGTAATGCGTAGCATAAACAAACTTCCGGTAATACATAGCGTAAACAAACTCCCCATAGTACATAGAACGCAAACTTTCCTGTATTGCTTAATGCTTTATGTGCACGGTTGTTAAGTGCATCAAAACTAATAAATTGGCACAAGTGCCGTTTCTGGCTAAGCTGTCCCAAACATAATCACCGTAAAGTATTGGATATGCATACAAGGAGAATTTTACTGACACAGATGGTAAGTAAATAGTTGAATTAACATCACACTGCAGTAACAATGGTCCTGAGTACGAGCAAATTATGCACGCAAAATCGATAGTATTATTACTATTATTTAAGTGTTTTAGAATTTGTGAATGTTGGTATTAAATCAATCCCGGAACTCCATGTCAAATTTTGGGATTACTTTAAATCAGACCTCGAAATAGATTTTATAATACAGGTACACCTTGTGCACCTAAGTTTTTAAATTAGGTGCACATGTTATATTTTAGGTGCACATTTAAAAAAACTTAAGAGCATTAATGTAATTTAAACTACTTGATTAGTTGTGTATGTTTAGATAGGTTTTATTAGTAGATAGTAAATAAAAATATTTAAACATCTAAATAATCCCTTCTCTAGCACACAGCTCTCGCGACAGTCGCTTCAACCGAGCCTTCTGGAAAATGTTTCGATCATCGGAAAGTTCTTGTGGCAGTAGCACAAGTAAACCTTCCTCCTGTACAAACATGTTATGGCCCAGCTATTTGTTTTCGCATAGTGTGTATTTAGGAATTTTAATTACGTACCTTTAGAACAAGAGAGGCTGATTCTAATATTTTGTTCAAACATCAAAATAACATAAAACACGTTCCCCTCCCTTATTTTAACGTTATGTGCATTGCGTGCACCTAGCGGGAAAAAATTAGGTGCACAATTTTATTTTCATGTGCACATTGCACCTGTGCACTCGGGTATTTCGAGCCCTGCTTTAAATAACAATTACATGCTGTGAACCATTTTAACTCTGAAAATTTGACCCACGGAATGGAGATGTATAGATTTTACCTTGAGGATCTTAATACATGTAAAAATGGATATCCAACATCCTTGTTACACAATAATACAATTTAGGTGTGTTACGTATCGAATTCCTTTTGTGCTTTGTAATACTATAATGACTAGAGTATGTGAATGTATTGCAATAGAGAGACTATAATAGCATCGGTGTTACAACTGTTTAGGGACACAAATGTTTAGGTAAGGCTTTAGAAGCGGTTTAATGGCCAAGACACTGTAACACGCAGATGGATTAGTGCTATAAAGGCCATACATATGCATATAATGGCTCGGAGAAGTGAATGGGACGAGACAAATTGGATCAAGGATATTATGAGACTTGAGAATTTGTACCATTTCTAATTAGAAAACTACCCAATTACTTACCAATCTTCATATTTTAAGTGCAAGTACTATGCATGACACACAGCCTTCATGCTGATGATAAAAGGACAACGAGTATGTTTGCTAAAGCTCTATTTTCAGGATTTTAGCTTTATGACAGGATACGCGATAACCTGGTTGGACGAGAAGCGACTATTAACCTGAAGGTCGCTAGTTTGAAACTCGATCCAAATGCCGTCATGTGCGTGGGGGCTGGTGCACGTTAAATTTACCGTGGCATCAAATGTCCTCATATTTGCGTGGTGTGGAAGCTTGGAGAGTGGGGTGCAAACTCAGGTGTTGACTTCGTCATTTGACGGTAATTCAAAATCAAACAGTATTGTCATCGGATCTTTGCCTTCAGGATGGATCCCAGACCGTCGCTGATAGCGCGTTGTGTTACTTCATTGTGACGTAAATTCAACTTAGTGTTTCGAAAATTCAATTTTTTTTGCAACTAAATGTAATCTAAATAGCACTCAAGCTCATTATTGCATGCATGATTTAAATTTCGTGATTTGAATATGATATGTTATCAATATAATTTTGTTACATGATAATATTATTACTTTTTTGTAATTTAAAAGAAATTAAATATATTTTTGAAGCTCAGGTATTCTTAGTCTTGATTCATTAATCTATTGTCATCTAAACGCGTTACAAAAAAGTACGAAGTGTTGTCATCGGATATTTACCTTCGGTATTGATCGCAGGTCATTGCCAATAGACCAATGTGTTGCTTCAGTGCGACGTTAAACTCAACTGCCTACTTACCTATAATGTAATTCAGATTATTTAGTGACATAAACATCCCCAAACAAGTAGTTGGATTTTATGAAAATCCACTGGTGTCCTGTCTATTATTGTATATATATATATATATATATATATATATATATATATATATATAGGGTAGTATATATATATATATATATATATAGGGTAGTGTGTGTATATATATATATATATATATATATATATATATATATATATAGGGTAGTGTATATATATATATATAAAATTTAAAATTTATCTTTTCTACAAATTGTGAATATTCATCAAGTGGACGAACAATTAAGAAATTCTAAACAAATACTACAAAACAGATAATTTATCTTTGAAGAGCTTAATCTTTTAGCAGAATGATAAAATATAAAAAGTTTTAATATGCAAATTTCGAAACTAAGCATTTAATTACAATATTCTGCCGTTAAAATATCATTTGTATAAAATTTGCTGAGAGATTATTTCATTGTAAACAAACAATCCATATAGGTAGATGAATTTACGTTGCACGGGAGCAAAGAACGGGCTAGGACAAACGAAACAGAAGGGAAAACGAATATTTCACTCCAGCTAACTAAATGCTATCTCACGATACATGTTAGGGCAACATTAAAATATAGTTTACTGCCATTTTGGTGATTTATGACTCTCAATGAAATATTAAGTTTGTAACTTTTTCAGTATGGAAGTCCTCTGTTAAATAAATGACACATTGAACACTTTTTCTAAATGAATGTTTTGTCCGTGACAGTTTAACAACAATTTGGAACGACCCTGAGTATGATTTAACTATCTCGATTTGTTTTGGCATGTTGATAATACTCTGTATTTCACAATCGATATTTAGTTGGTCTATATTGATGGCTAGTTTCTGCAGAAGACTGAGAATCTTTGAATGCATCTCGGAGTATGGCCTTTGCAGCTAGCATGACCAATTCATAAAAAGATTTCGATACCGAAAAGGAAATGTATTGTCCTCATATAAGTGTTATTTTCTCTTGACAATCGCATTGTATCATTTCGAAGATAAAGGCTCGCTTTGTTCATGCTATTCGTCATTTTAATAGCTATAGTTATACGGTTTTGTTGTCTCGAGTATTACCAGACTCATAGTTACATCGTCGGAATGAAGAATGTTCAATGCTTTTCGTTATAATCGGTTGAGAATAGATTATACACGGTTGTTTTGTATCAGTATCCTTAGATATCCAGTGAAGCATTGATTGTATTTCTTATAGAGATCACATAAACCCCATTTCTTATAGGTATCAATGTTTCAATATAGTCTTGATAGAGTTTGTGTAAGGTTTGATAAAAACGTGCTGATACGAATTCTTCTGTATTTTTAGCTTTAGTTAAGCATTTTGTATTTAGGAAGTTTCAACTTAGGAGACAATGAATGATATGTGATTTTTATTTTGACTATTACGGCCGTATTCACGAGTCCAAGTTAACTCGAAGACCAACGATTATCCGCGAGTTATCGAAAAAACCGTATTCACGAGTCCTGATCCGTGGTTTAAACTGCCGGTTCGGTGTCACATTTTGATCCTCCGAAATCGGCAAGTTAACTCGCGAGTAAGAGTTACGCATGCGCAGTACTACCTTTTCAGCAAAACAAAATGGATGACGCATTTCATTCTATGCTAAATTACAGTATTCTTGCGACGACTGGATTGGACGTATCATTACGCAGCACCTGATGCGTAGCAGCTCATGTCCTCATAATAATGTTGCTTGAATGGAAAATTTAAAACATAATTTTATTGAAATTCAAAAGAAAAGTGAAAATAAAGGTAGCTGCATAATCTTTTAAACAAGCAGCTTAGCGAAAAGATAGATGGCGGCACCTCCGTCCACTATGCCGGTGAGTGCGAACGGTAGAATAAGACCATGGCAGATACAAATTCGTCGTATAATAAAAATTATTCTGTTGATTTATTACGAATGAAAGAAAATTGACAATGCAAGTTACTTTTCATGACACCAACACACACCCATACTGACAAGTACAAAGATAATCGGATTACATACATCTGTTAAGACATTGTGTACAATTCGTTCTTGCAAAATTTAGGTTTCCATAAAAATCCAATTTGAAATTAAATACCTTTGCATTTCTTTTCCCGAACTCAAAATAAAATGCTGTGTGAGTCCTATTGGATCACAATTTGGAATCAATTCTACGGCGAAGTACGTACTTGATCAGAATGAATGCAGATTCGGGCGTCGTAACCAATATAAACAATACCACGTGATCGTGAGGAGACGGTAGTAGCCAATCACAGCGAGCGTCTTTTTAATCCCCGGGTCACTTAACACGCCGTTTGAGAATACCGTTCTTGATAATCCTCGAGTTAACTCTTACTCGCGGATCAACTGATCCTCGAGTTAACTCGAGACTTGTTAATATGGCCGTTAGACTCCAAGACTACCTTAACTTCATAGTTAGTGCTGTTTTTATTCACATATTGATGGATAGTTATAATAAAGTACTGGTTAAACTTCACTCTAATAACTGAAGATAAAATTTTGGTAAAACAAAAAAAAAACATGTAATTTAAAGCATCAGTGTTCGAACCGTGCGTACAGTTGTTGGCGCTACTTTCTTCGATTGGAGTAACTTTTCATGTGCTTGGCAAGGGCCAAGAACTCTGCCAACTTCTCAGTGGCTGATCTCTTGACATGATAGGATACCTCTCCTGGAATGACTTGTATTGCTTAGGATAGTAAATTAATTCTCTGCGTATTTAGCAATTTGAATTTATATCAATAAATATACTTACAGTCTTTTAAAATTTGGTATTTTTGTGTGAGCCATAACGCCTGGAAAAGTTCTTTTATCCACTGTACTTGTTTTCACTTGTGTACTCAGTATCTATTCTCTAAGTTTCTTAAATTCATGAAGTCTTCAAAATATAAGGTTTAGAAATTAATTATTGGACATGAATATTTTGAAATCATATTTCTATGATCAAAGTTTCGTTTAATTATAGAATCTTGGATCTAATGTAATGTTAACTTTTAAGAACAGTTCCTTTTGAGAAGTGGTTGTCTTGTTTTGTTTCAGCTTGGGATTATTGGGGGAAGCCTACTTTACTTTTACCAGTGGTGTTTTCAGTGCTAGGTTAAAGATAATGTCCTCTCTTAAAGAGGGTAATGTAAGACTCTTTCCATTTTAACAAACAATTTCATCATTCGATCATGGGGTTAAAATCATAATTATTTCTAGTCATAATGTGTCTCTTTTACTCTTGTTTCTCGTATATAAGTGTATTCTCTACTTCTAAAGATATTAACGAAACAATTTTTTTTTGCTTTGAACAAATTCTTTAAAATACGTTGAGGTACTTGCAAGTTACATCTAGTAATCAGATTTTTACCTTGACGTGTAATTCTGATCATAATACAGAGTGCAATTTGGTTCAGTGCTCCAAATTCTAGTGTTTCATCAATTAGTTCTCTTCAAAATAATAACTTTAAAAAACTAGAAAATTGAGAGATATCTATCAAAAATGGAATGAAAGCAATTTAAAAGTGACTTTAGTTGTAATAGAGGATAGCTATGTAGTAACTCAGACGTCAATTATAGTAAGACCATAGAGAATATTACCTTAAAGAAATAAATAATACCCAAGCAAAAGCACCTTAATGAGTTCAAACTGTTTTTACGAGTGCAGGCATTGCTTCATCAGTAGTCAGTTATTTCGTGAAGGTCAGCAGGATTGGGAAATATTGCATACAACTGTAATCTAAAGTGAATCCAAGAAGAGGCTCCAGGAAGTAGAATTAATTTTTGTATTGACTGAGTAGTACAACATAGCGAAACTAGGGACAACATAGGGAATATCAGCTGTTGTAACTGTAATCTAGTTAATCCAAGAAGAGATTATATAAAACAAAATCAGTCCGATTAATTCACAAAGTACAAATTGTTTGAGAAAAAGAATATGAAGTGTCGTACGCATTATTCTTCTGAAGTCTGGGTTGGAAACTTCAACACCCATGGCAATTAAACTAATAAAGAAAGCATTTCTATGAAAAGAAGCCAGAACCAAGGTATGAGGAGAAACAAATAATAAATAGGTTTTCTGTTCGTATAAGAGGAATGTTATCAGGAAGACCGCATATTTCAAATATCAGTTTCCTTTTAGAAATTGTTTTCATGATGCTATTAATGCATTAAAAGCTAATTTTTGTTGTGAATTTTAAATAATGTTGCTAAAAATGCGTGGTACCATACGGTATTGCAAGGTTCTTAAAGGCCCAAAAAAAGGAAGTTCTTAGTTTCTTTCCAATGATTATATAAATAATAACAACATGTTTCTAAAATGAAAAATGTTATACAGTATAATTGTATAGTTGTGTATGTATATCTGATTAGAAACTAAATTTAAGCGTTCTTAAGATGTACTAAAATATTTTGTTCGACAAGAGAAATAACTTACGCAAACGAAAAATACTAGTGACAGCTTGCTATCTAAACCCTTATTTAATTCCACATACTACTGGTATCGTGGTTTAGTGGGAAAGCCAACGAAACAATTCACACAAAAGTAGTGTTTTATGCACTTAACGTAATCAAAACTCTGTTCTATCTAGTAGTTTTGAAGGAATCTTTTCTTTAGTTTATCCATTCGAGGTAAAGCTCAACTTGTACACTTTGTCTTTAGGATTTAATTTATTGTTGTCCGTACAGTGGATCTACAGTCACGGAAAAAAAGAACGAACAACCCTTCTTTATTAGAGCAACTTTAATAGTAGAGAAAATTCAGTCTAACTAATTCAAAGAAATAACGTCATCTATAAATTTAAATGCATAAAATTTGCATAAAGGGCCGTATTCGTTATTAATTGAGCACCAACTTCATAATTTTCAATGGAAAACCCTTTTTCGACACACAATTTCTAATCTACATCAAACTTTAACTACTGATACCAAACTTCATATCATTCGGTCTTACCGTTTCTAAGTTATGAGGAAAGAAAGATTAGATCTCCTAATTTTAAATCAATTTCTTAGACTTGTATTGAAATCTTCATGAAAAATATTTCTATAGCGCTGATACTGTGTACCATCTTATTAAACTACCCAAACAAAATCCATTAGATATTTTATTTTAAAAATAATTTTTAATACGCAATAATAATTATTAAAATAAATTTTGAAAAAATTATGAATTATAACTTTATTACATTTTGATGGGAATCTATTCAGAACTTTTAGTATGGTCATATTAGGCTTTGAGGTGCATTAAATTTTTCTCATTATTGCGATTTTAAACGTTAAAAAAATGTTTTTGTCAAACCTTGGATAATAATTCTCGGATCCTTTGCACTTGAATAGTAAATATAAAAATTTAATTCTCAAATCGTTTGCGCTTGCATATTAAATCTAATATTTCTAGGAGAGCTGAAAAATACGCTTGAAATAGTGTTCAAATTTAAATTCGGGTAGTTATAACTTCAATATTCTCGATCTTCAATTAGCAATCTTCTGTGCCATGATGATCCTTGAAATTGACACAAACTTTAAGATTGATTATCTGGGATATAAGGTGTTAAAATCATAAAATTCAGACTAATTTAACGATGTGAATATGATTATGGCATCAAAACATGGCGTTTCCATTAGAAATTTCATTGTTTGTGCAAAATTTCACATGAAGACGTTCCCTTATGCAATTTTTTTGGATTTGAATTTGTAGAGAACGTTATCCCCTACTGAATGATACCTTTGATTTTACTCTAGTATGAATAGTGTTCGAAATAAAGGAGGTTTTTAGATTTCTTTTTCGTGACTGTACCTTATAATTTGAATAAAGCGGGCTTTTGCGTATATAGTTATGTACTATAAAATGTATCATTACAAAGATTTCCTAAGGTCTGGGAGTTGTATTTTTTCCTAAAGACTAGAAATTGTATTTTTCTTAAAGACTAGGAGTTATATTTTTTCTTAAAAACTAGGAACTGTCTTGACGAGGTATCGTCATTATCGAAATTGACCAGATCAAGATGGACCTATATATCACTACTATCACGATATATCACTAGAAAAAATTAACAAGATTTCCATCTCAAAATCATAAAAAATTGGCAATTTCTTGACGACGAGATGTCTTGTCAATAACAAAATTAGTTCATAGTGATTAACCAGATATCTTGAAGAAATCACTCGGTGAAGAGACGAAGAGATACGTATTGTGTAAGCATTTCAGTATCTAATGCATATTTACGTAACATAGGTAATCCTTTGCGCATAGATTAGTTGGAATCACAATTTTCTTACAAAGTGGTAGATTAACGAATTTTACTACTAGAATTATTTGTTATTTACTTTCCAACAAAAAATATTTTAGAGTTCGAATCATCGGAATTTAATTGACCTACACTCGCAAAATACCACATTTCATCTACAACCAGTAAAAAAATCTCACAGTGACACTGGAAAAATTCTGTGACGTCCAATCTGCTTGAAAAGTATTTATTTCTAACATTAAGAAGTAATGGACTCCTGGACTCTTTCATAACTCAAAATCATTACTGAGGTAAGAATTTTAAACGTTTTCAAAGTTATGTTTCAGTTTCGAGTCACTGTCTTTGGAATTTCGAAATTTGCAACAGAAAATCAATACCACTATGAATTGAACTAATCTATTAGGAAGTAATTAACAGTTGTTCTTAATTGCTCTGCAATAAAATCTCGAGAAATTCTGCATGGGTATACACGCGGAAGAATGCTGCATTTTGAAAAGTGGATGGAAATTGCTCTAATTATAAAAGAAAGACACAAATTTTCGTCTCCGCTCTTGCATTGGTATAATTTAGTAGCGCTATTTTTCAATTGAAGTAATTAAACATATAATTCAAGTTTTCAAGATTCAAAGGAATCTTAATAACGTGTCTTTTATTCTTTTCATGATCAAATGCTTTAGCTTATATACATATTTAAAGCTCTGTTTAAAGCCAGCCACGCATAAAAGCTCTTAAATATATTCCTTTCAGAATAAATACGAATTTAAATAAGGTACAGGAATATATTAGAAAGGCTTCTTTCAGCAAGCAGAGCATAGATTTGACATTGCTGCAGTTAAACATCTTGTTGCAAAGAAAAAAAGGATCATAATTTGTTATACATTTCTTGCAAATACTTTGTTTTTATTCAAATCAACATTCTTCAGTTCTTATATTCCAAATATAGTGTATGATTTCCAGTTGAGTTCAGGTGTTTGTTGAATTGTGGAATACTTTATCAATTGCACTTATTTCACACTATAAAGTTTAACAAACATTTTAAAGAACATTTCTCCATACATTTCCGATGAGTCAGAATATACCTGTTGGAAGAGGGATATATCCCTGTATCTTAGCCTGAGGTTTTTAAGTTCGAATCCAACCAAAGACCGTGGTCTACAAAGGGGGATGGTGCACGTTAAATCTGTCGAATGTCCTCGCACTGTCGTGGTGTGGAAGATTGGAGATTGGAGTGTCATCTCAGGTGTGACATGATCAAGGTTCAAAGTTATGGGTTGCTGTCATAGGATCTTTCCCTTCGGGTCTGATCCGGAACCGTTGCCAATAGCTCGATTTGTTGTTCCAGTGAGATGTCATTTAAGAGGGTCCGGGACACATTGAAATTTTTTTTTTATTAATTAATTTAGAATTTTGATATTTTTTGTACTGATTACTCATCTAACTAATAAACAAAATCACAACAAACAAATTTTTCAAAAGTTTTTTTTTTTTTTAATTTCGAATTAAATTTTTTGAAAAAAAGAGGGGTCATTTTAAATTGCTAAAACTCAAAATATTCTTGATCAATTTTCAAAATTCTTGCAGTAAATTATTCACAAATTTATAAACTTTAATTTCGATTCAGCAATTTAAAAAATATTAATTTAATTTAAAAAAAAATATTTGAATGAAAATTTGTGAAATATATAAGGTACTTTTTGTTGAAAAAGTCATATTTTTAAAAGTGAATACTTGTTTCAAATTTGCTGAATCAAAATTAAAGTATAATGTTTGAAAAAGATATATTCCAAATTTCAACCCTTAAACTTTATCGGTTTTCAACTTATAGCAATTTGAATACAGGAAATCTTGAAAAAATGTATCATGGAGAAAAACGCATTTAATGTTTTAAAGACAGATGTTGTTGCCATGACAACAACTGTCAAGAGTGTTAGATTTTCAAAACAACGCACCACAAAAATTATTATATCTCTAGTTCTAATTAAGATGGAAACATGATTTAGACGTCATTTTAAGCAGAAAAACACAGATAATTTCTTAAAATAATAGAAAAAATTTCGAAAATGTGACGATTTTTGTGTCCGAGATCCCTTTAAAATACCAACTGCTCATGTTTACGTTCTCGTTCATATAAGAGTGTTTACTATTTCTACTGTATTAGTTTTAATAAAGTTAATATATATCCTATTGTAGAAGAAAATTCTTTTCTGGGCTGTAGTGGTTTTTCAATGAGGTTTCTGTCCTCATTAGATATACTGACGAGATATTGATTGACCATAAATCTCCTCGGTAGAAAACTGACCTGAACGTGATCTCGTGATCATAAAAATTAAAAAGAAATATCTCGTCTATCAAGATCTATCCAAGTTTGTTAATATTTTACAAGATATCTCGTTATGAGCGTATTTTTAAAGGATGACAAGATCGAAATCTGGTCAGTTTTTGAATGATGTGATGTACCATCCTTCAAGATACGGTAAATTTCGCTAATAACTAGTCAAGACAACCACCAGGAAAAATCAAAATCAAAGATGACTCAATAACTATCAGCAATGCAATGGTATTTGTGTTTCTGTTGCTAGTATTCTGATACAGTTGTTGTTGAGACGACAAATTAGTCTTTCACCACACAGTCCAAGAACAGAAAAAAGGAGCATTCATGGATCTTATCATCCAAAAATACTTTTCATGGCGTTAAAAGCTTTTGCAACGACAGTAAAGTGTGTTGAAAAGAAAAGGGACTATGTTGAAAATGGATGGTAATTGAGTTACCTCTATTTTAACACTTAACTTCTGTGTCACAAACCGACTCTTAACTAGTGTGTAGGGGTCTCTCAGACCTCGCTCACTAAAGTGCGTATAAAGTTGATTAATATAATATATCAATGAAAGATTCTTTAGATAATTATTATTTATACATTTTAAATTTAGATAATTCAATTCTTAACCTCAAACACATTTAATATTACTGTTTAAGTTAAGTAGATTCCACGTCTCTTCAGGTTCAGCTTTCGGATCTAATTTTGCAGGACGTTTCAACCCTGGAAACTGTAAAACTATGTTACGTTTTGATGTTCTAACGGCAAGATTTCTTAGATTAGATTCCCCCCCCCTGGCATCCCTTTTAAGGTATTTATTACGTAGAAATATTCTTCTTGTGAAGACGCACTTGAACTGTCTTCATCTTCATCTGCATAAATTTCTGAATCCGTTTCGTGTTTGCTTTCAATAATATTATCCGAAATTTCACTCTCCCAGTACTCTATTTCCGACCAATTATCAACAATATCCTGAATTTCTCTTTGTGTAAGATTCGCAGGTCGTTTTTAAGTAAAGTTTGTTGCCATTTTAGTCTCTCTGCCTAAATTCCCTGCTCAAACTTAGACAATTTCATTCAAGAAGAACGGTAACGCAAATGCTGTGAAGGGGTCTAAGAGACCACGCTGGAAATGCAAGTAGTGTAAAATACGAAATAGTTGGGGCAGCCCAACCAGTCTTGGAATGTGGCTTCTGTTGGACGTAGTAGGAAGGTAATGAATAGGACAGGGACCAATATTTACTTTAAGCGGTGGAAACGACCTGGCAAATATGACTCGGGGTATGTGAGACCCAAAACAGCAGTTAAAGGTTAATTTAAATGAACATTTCTGACTGTTATGATGCTAGTTTTCTGAGACTATTGTTGTTGAAGTCAAGAACAGAAGGAAGGGGAGCTTTCATGTATCTTATCTAAAATCGATTTTTGGTGGCGTTAAAAGCTTATACAACGATAGTAAAGTGCGTTGAAAAGAAAGGAGACTACATTGAAAATGGATGGTATTTTATTTGCTCTATATGAATTTAAATAAACGTTTCTGACTTATGATGTTAGACTGAATATTGTTGTTGCTTTTCTGAAACTAATGTTATTGAAGTCACAAATTTACAAGTATCATTTACAATATTCCAAGAACAGAAATAAACTGATCATGAATAGCCTTTCTCATCCGAAAACCCTTTGAAAGGGGCATTCGTTGCTGATATAAAGAGCCATAAAGTATGTTTCATTCACTTTTGCATTGCAGAATGTATTTAAGTATTCATTTAAGCTGCTATTGAGACAACTTTAATTACAATACTTATCGGTCATGAACATGTGTTCGTTTCTGATATAAAGTGCAAGAATTAAAATATATATATATTTACTTTTATTTATTGCAGAATATTTATTGCAGAATTAATTTAAGCATTCATTTAAGTTGCTGTTTACTGCTTCAATTATAATAAGTTTCGATGATGCATATATAAATTAAATATAAATATAAATTTTCATATTTTGAAGGTTACAGTTAGTTAAGTAAATTCAACGAATTATTTCCGCTTATCGAGATTTATAGGCTGTTAGGTAAAAAGTTACGCTAAAAAGATTCGGATAATATTCCGAATAAACCATTTTCCTCAAATCAAAATCCAAAAAGTATTTTTGAAAAAGATGGATGATGTATGTATATATATATATCTAAAACTAAAAATAATATATACAGATGAATCTTAATGAGGCAGTTCCATTGTTAGAAACTTTTGTTCTAACAATCCGAGAAAATCATTATCAGAAATTCCACAGATTCATACTTCACGAAACTCTTCTCTATTGTTCTTTCTAATGTATACGATTATTAAGATAGAGACTCTCTGGCATTAATGATTTCATATTTATGATTTCTATTTTTTGTATTTCTTCTACTTACGAAGCTTACTGGAATTGAAATTGATGTTCAAGTTGAGGAATTTGTGAAGTCATATGGGATTTAAATCTGGGGTAGTTTTATTTTATGCAGTTTTATTTTAAATAATACACTAAAATGCGTACTGATTTGAAACTAAGAGTCGATTGATTATACTCAAAGTTATACATATTCTTTGTCTTGTATTTTGAGGGTGAAATTTTGCTTTAAATGAAAGGATGATCATTTTTTGGAGAAAAATTGTTACCATTGCTCTTACGAGGGTTAAGCAAAAATTATTTGAGAAACAAAAAACCCGAAGGTTTACGAGATTTCATACTTCTGATGTTCAAACTTTCGCCCATGGCACATATAGGGTTACTTTAAAATGTAGTTAATCGTCTTTTTGGCATGTATTCCTAGTTTCGTTGAATTTTCATATACAATTCGGAATTTAATCTGTGGAAGTTTTATTGACAAATTAACCCTTCTGGTGGTTGTCTCGATGATCTGTTTGGTCATTAGCAATACTTACCAAATAGGATAGACGAGATGCCTCATTATTACAAGAAAACTGATTAGATTTTGCCCTTATCATCATCAAAAAGTAATGACGTGATAGCTAGACAATAGCAAAAGTGATCAGATCTTGATGGATGAAATATTTTGTCAAAACCATTTGGAGGGTTAAAAAAGGAGAATGATTTGCACACTCACCAAACAGTAACGTCTAGCACCAACGCAGCAGTAGCGCACATGTATTCTTTGAAAAGTTTTCGATGTACCCTTTGAAGTATGACCAGGGAATTTAGAATAATTGCATATTTGTTATTGTTTTTAACTTTTTCCTGATACATATGCTAGTAAACTACACATTAAACAGTTAAAATTTGCCTGAACAAAAACTATCTGAACATGGTTCAAAATAACGAGGCTTTGTCTTTGGATCTTTCCTTTCGGGTTTGATCGCAGACCGTCGATAATAACTATTTGTGTTGTTCCAATATGCCTTTAACTACCGTGCAGTCAAAACAAAATAAAATTAAAAGACATCCACCACTCAACCCTTCTTAAAATGAAATATCCCTGTTTCTATAGAGACCGCCACCATCCGGATGTAATGGTGGGTGCGATTCCCGTGATCGACAGACAGTAGGAACGTTGAACATTTAAAATTGATAACATCCTCCATAAAGCCATAAAATGGGTTTAAAATAGCGTCACAACACTCATCACAATTACTACGTTTCTTGGATTCATTCTCGTAATACGTGAGCGTTTGTCATTTATCGGAATGTCTGAGACGCCACTTAAAAGGCTTAGTCGGATTCCAGTATAAATGTTCTTCTAAGTGCATTAAGCGAATTAAGTCACCGTTTTCTCTGAAGATGGCTGCCTTAATTATGGAAACGATCGTGTTAAGCTAAGTTAATATTAAGGCAGCTCTCCGACAATTGCGCCATAGAGACAAAAATAGTTCTCGTCGTATAAATTACCCGAGTTGGATCTGTCTTAAATACCGTTTAAATTCGTTAAGTTTGAGGTTTGCAGTTGTAATTGCAAAGCAACCTACGACACAATAGGAAAACAACTTACACTTTGGATAACGTGCTTGAATTCTTTCTGGAGAAAGATCACATTAGACTGAACAGCTGCGGAACAAATTGAATCCTTTATCCAACCGGCGTTTATGGTAGAACAAATTCGAAGGGACAATTCTACAGGGAATCACGCCTTCTACGATTTTTTTGCAGTACATTTGCATAAGGGATTGTCTTAATATTAAATCATGCTGTATTGCATAGCTTCCTGAGAAACTCAAATTTAACGACACATTTTATGCTTGAAAACTTTACAGTGGAACCTCGATTATTCGATCTATGATTAAAACTACTGTTGGTTGAAGAGATGAGCGGATTTCCAAAGCAAACTTTTGCAGTTATTATCGAATTGTTATGAAATTTGTTCACATTTTTTTTTCTACCAAAAGCCGGTGTATAAACTTCGGTCTTATAATCTGAAGTCATTCGGAAATTACCTAACACATATTCACAATTTTTTGTTAGTTAGAAAACATTGAAAGGTTCACGGGTACTACTTTTCTATGTATTATCGAAATTTTAAGTAAAATAATATGTGTTTGTATGCTTATAAATCAAATTAACTCCATTTGTTAAGTGAATAGCTAAGTTCTAAAACAAACAAAATGAACTGAAACATGTTAAATATAACATGTAAGCAACATTTTTAATCTAAGTTAAGCAACGTTTAAAATTAAAATTTGGAATCAGAATGAATTTCTTATTTGCACTTAGATACATTCAACATACATCAATGATAAGGATTATAAAAAAAATGTTGAAGCAAATAAATTCAGACCAGATGTGCAGCAAAAAGTTCCCTCCATTCTCCTAAAATGTACATTTCTCAATCACCGCATTTTGATTACTTACTATCCTATTTCCAGAAACAGTTTCTCAATTTTGACAAATTGTGTATGCAACGAAACGATGAAATTACTACTTCTTGATGCTACCCTTATAAAAGTTGTTTTAATTGTTATAGTATTCAAAACACGTATAAAGCCACGTTGTGCCGAAAAATCCATGGTAGAAAAAGAGATAATGATACATTCCCAGACTAATGAGCAGATAGTTGAGGACATGTGATCAACGCTGTAAAAAGAAAAAAAAACTGGCTTGGAACAAACGGAAATGTAATGAGGTTTTAATTCAAATTTGTGACAGGTAGCTATTTTCTGCTTCTTTTTCTACTAGTTCTTAGAAACAGTGGGTTTTCACTTCATTTGATACTATCTGTATATTTTGAAGGCCTTATCTTGGCATGGATGAAAGCCGTTTGTGCCAGAGGATATATGAAACAAAATTTTAACGATCCTAATATACATATACAATAATAGCTTACATAAAACAGTTGTTGATGTATTAAATCGATCTTCTTGGTTTTACCAGTCCTAAGAATGAGATTTCGATTACTTGAAAACATATATATTCGATTCCGAATGTAACTGTGAAACATAGAGGGAATATAGATGAGCAATGATATCCTTGTTTATGTGCCTAGGATCATGTGACCGAAACGAATTGCGACGTGACCCTTATTAATAATTCGTTTGCCGGTGAAAACGAACATTCCTCATCTGATTGGTCCACGGGACACAATAGAGTTTGATAATTTCACCATTTTAGTCGACACTCTAGAAATGCGCATTCATACACCCAGCCCAGGTATGGGCAACCTTTGGAAAGTTGCGGGCTAAACTTTAGGATATTAAGCAAGTCATGGGCCGTAGATAATAGATAGTTGTGAAAAAGTAATAATGATAAAGTTTTTTTTTATTTTATATATTTATAAAGTAAAATGGTAAAGTTACATGAACAGAATAGAATAATATAGTATTGATTAAGTATTTACTTACTATCACCAGAAATTAAAGAGAAGTTTGAGCTTGAATTTGAGAAACAAGATAATCAATGTTAGGATCGATCCCACTAATACACAGGTGCAGATTGTTTTCCAAATTATCATTTGTAAGCCTGGTTCTATACTTCGATTTATTAGTTTTCAACCGAGTATTGTTGATTTGTATCAGTATTTTTATAACAATTACATCCGCAAGTAAAGAATGGAATCGTGAAGAGCAAGGCCGTTTCTCGGATACAATTAATAAAAAAAATTATAACTATTATTCCGGATTATCCGTGGAATTGAGTGGAGCGATGTGTCGCCGATAACTTGTCTGGCGACTTTGAAACCACCTTTTGATTTAATTTGTTCAAGAAAACAGGATCAGTCATCTCATAAATCCAATACTAAATTTAATAGTAATAATAACTATATAATGTAGTATTGGAAATACAAACTTTTACATTTTTATATTCACGTATTCCGCAAATAATTCAAGATATTTTTAGTGTGCCGTCAACTAAAAAAGGTTGAGAAACACTGACCAACGTAGTTCAGGCTTTTGTCCCCCCTCCCACGCACACTCTCTTATTGGCGAAAACCGAGAATATTTACTTTTTTTTCGAACGCGATTTTAAAATGTTCCACGGGCCGGATCAAAAGCCGGGGCGGGCCACATCCGGCCTTCGGGCCGGGGGTTGGCCATATATGATCTTGCCTGTCCTAACATGTTATACCGCCAAAGTAGGCGATAAGAGGATAAATCAGTTTCACAGAGCAGTCACTGGCCACACACTTTGTAGCTCTTTGAAGCGAACATGGATCAATTGTTTACTGAGTATGTGAACAGGAGAAGTCTGTCATACTCAAAAGCATGAATTGCGATAGGCGTGGATGTTTTCCCACGTGCTAATTCTTTATTAATGTATCGCTTTTGACACCGAACGTTAACTTGGAATCATAATACGTCCTATAAATGCCAGTTATATTTGTTGACGTCACCACCAGTTTCCTAATTTAGCTAATACATTCATTCAAAACCACGTGACTCGCCTCCGTTTTCTTTATAGATGCGCCTTATAAGAAAGATCTGATTTTCATTGTAAACAAAAGAGACGGAAGCGGAGATTTTACTTACTGTTACCCAAATGCCCTCGCATGAAACATGTCAGAGTTACCTTAAAATACAGTGCATCCCCGTTTTAGGGAAGTTCAGCTTTAATTTTCTTGGTTGACCAATCACTTATCATTTCAAATTCTTTCATTGAAATATGAATTGCTTTTCCCCTAAAAGCGTATTCGAAACCAATTCAAGTAACATTAAGTCCAGAATACGTACGTGCTTTCCGATGAAAAAAAACCCACTAACATCACCTATATTTAGTTTAACAAAAATATATTTCGTTAATTTCCAGCCAATTCAGTGTCCACTCATTATCAGACGAAAGATAAATCTCGTACACGATCATGTATTAAAATTTGCTATAAATACATACTTTATAATAAAAAATAATCGAAGCACCGAGAAGCTGTTGTCAGATTGCGATAAAAATTGGTGGATGTGAGAAACATACATAGAAAAACCGACGATTAAATATTCAGAACAATTGAATGATTTATTTCAGAGTTTGACCATTACAAGTGGAGGAAGTCAATAAGGTGTTGGTTCACGGCTTGGAAGCAAGTTGCCACCGGCATGGCATAGAGTGAAAAAGTTCCCGGATTGTGTCCTACGGAATTTCTTGCCGAATTGCCTCGAACTGTCGGGTCAAATGGTCAACTTTCAGGGATGGTTGCAATCGCCTTCCCATAACTTCCCAATTGTGCTCTATGGGAGACAGATCAGGAGACTTAACTGGCCAAGGAATCACCGGGGGTTTGCAAACACTGTCACACCTGTCCCCACGAGAAGAACTTTCCCACGTTAAGCACCGTGCTGGCCAAGCAGTGGCTAGATTATCCGCACGTTCGTTATTAATAAATTCATACATGAACTTGGAGTCAGATATCCTTGATACTTACTTTAGCATGATAAAATATAATATAACGAATACGCATTGTTATTGGGGCACCAATATTAGTATTTGCATCGAAAATTAGGTACATAAATAGTCAATAAAAATATCATAGATAGTTAATTTTCTCGAGTTGCGACTGTATTTGACAGAATGGTTAAAACCTGCATAATTTCGAATACCACCCAATCCGAAGAATTGGATGTTAAGTTTACAAATGCAGTCTTCTATAAATAAGCACCGTTGTTCAGCAAATGGTGCTATACTGGTGTTGTAAAAAAAGCAGTACGCGTCTTTTTTGTCTGGTCATTTTGAATTGATATCTGTTCAATGTAGCGTGTACAAGTGTTAGATATTCAGCATTATGAGTTGATGATTGTTACATACAAGGTGTATAAGTAGTTTATATTTATTATTTCCAGTTGACTGTTATTACACGCTACGTGTATAAATATTTGTTAATTACCATTTTGAGTTGACAGTTATTGCATTCAGTATGTATATGTATTTGATATATCAAAACACTTGATAACTGATTGAGTTCTCTCTAAGTAAGTTATCGAATACTCCATACACGTATATAATAACCTTTAACCTTAAAATACAGGCTTAGATGTATTTCCTTCTTGACAAATATGACTTAAATGCTTCATACATTTCTCTAGGATAGAGCATGTATAAACCTTACACCGTCTGTAAATGAAATTCATAAACTACGAATGCTCGGAAATCTGAAAAAATACTACACATACTGATATTATATACTATATAGCAGTGAGCTTCATGAGCTTGTCTTACTTAAATATGAGAATGGGCGTATAGTGTTCTCACATCTGTTAGTTTGCACAACACTACAACGTCTTCTGTGTCGCGCAAGTATATCTAATTCTAACCCTCCAAATATATTTGTCGAAATCTCATTCATCAACATCTGACCAATATTGCTAGACACGAGCTGTCATCAAGATATTAACAATTTATTTTATGATGACAAGAACACTATTGGGTCAGTTTTTTTATAATTACGAGATATCTCGTCCTTCAAGGTCTGGCCAGTTTTTCATAATACGAGATATCTCGCTCATCAAGATCTGTTCAGTTATTTTAATGACAGGAAGTACCTCATATGGACAACCATCACGAAGGTTAATACTAAATCTATGATAAGGAAGTACAAAACTTAGGTAACTTAAGATTAGGTGAACAGAAAACAGGATTTTAGAATCTCCATTTAAGTCTGAATATTTGAATATCTATCAGACACAAAACCCATTTCTCTCTTGAGAATACTGATGTTCATTTGATGCAAATTCAGTATTATACGTTTGCTTAACAAAGGCGATTTAAATATCCTAGAAACGGACAGCGTTTCTTGGATTGTTATATTTCATCAGACAAAAAATTAATGAATTCGAACTGTAAACATGTAATAAGACTTTCAATATCTGAATCAAACATGATATTTTTGTTGTTGTTTAGATATCTTAAAACATTTCTGTAAAGAGATTTTGTATCGAATACGGAAGAAAGTGATTTCAACATTTCAAACTGGTGCCTCAGACAGCGAGAAAAATAGGAATCATACTAATAAACATGAAAAGTAATCTGTATTAGGTATAAAATTTTAATGAGTATATAAGCGCCTGCATGAGATCCATAAATTTAATTTTTATTGCACGCTTGCAACTGTTACTTTCGTTATTCTAAATGTAATTTTTGTGTTTATTAAGCAAAGTGTAATATTGGTATATATATTTTTAACTACACACGTTCTATTATGAAAGTATTTTTTTACTAAGCATATGCAAACTAACCTTGATTCGGAATATGATAAAAATGAATTTGGAATTTAGAAAGAATGGAAGATGGTGTGAATTTGAGAGTTGATTGTTTTGATTTTGTAACGGGGGTCTTTAGTTTTTAAGTAATTGTTTAATTTCTTATAACAATTGTTCGTGTCTCTACGTATCTAACCTTAAAGCTTATAAACAATAGAGTGGGCCGAAAAAAGTTTTTTTTTTGCTATCACATTCTAATAGTGCGGAAAAGTGGGCTAATGCAGTAAAACTAATGTGTAAGAAATTTCATCCCGATTTATTGATATATTTTCCCTCCCCAAGGGGTTTAAACACTCCAAAAAGATCAAAATTCGGGCATTTTTTACAAGAAATAAAATTGTTTACAATTACGTTCGAATAGTGCGCAAATGTAAGCTAATACATTCAATATTAATGGTAAAAAAAATTGTTTAGATCAGTACATATCTTCTGCCATCCCCAACAGGGCCCAAACAGCTGAAAAATGACATTTTGCAAAATATCGACTTTTGCCATAACGGTAAAAACTGGTGATCAGTTTTTTCTGCTATTTGGCCACCGTTGGGGGGGGGGGAGAATATATGTACTGATCTAAACAATTTTTTTACCGTTGATATTGAATGTATTAGCTTACTTTTGCACACTATTGTAAAGTTTTATTTTTTTATAAAAAATACCCGAATTTTGATTTGTTTGGAGTATTTAATCCCCTTGGAAAAGTATACGATATCAATAAATCGTGATGAAATTTTTTACACATTTCTTTTGCTACATGAGTCAACTTTTCGGGCACTGTTAGAATATTATAGCAAAAAAAAAAAAAAACTTTTTTTCGGCCTACCGTAATATACAACTATTTAATGCAATCGTTCCGATATTCTGATCTTCCCAAAAGTGAATACAGTGAGTCTTCATCTCCAAAGTAAATTAGACTAGGACAAAGTAAATTCAGTAAAATCCACCACGTAGTTTTGAACTAGAACAATGTATTTATGTACATTTGACATAGGCTAAGTGGCATTTTACAAAGATTTAAAAAAATTAAAAAAGCAAAATTTTAAATACTTAACTGATCAGTTAAGGTGTATGATATAAAATACATTAAAAAGAATTCAAGCAGCAAAACAGACAACTAAATTGGTTATATATGGATAAACTAAGGGTAAAGTAACAAATAGTTTTCCTTAGGGAAATAATATAACATAGTCATCACACAGAAGGTGTTTTACCTTCGTGATTTATATCAAACCTATGCCGATTGCTCGTTGTTTTACTCCAGTACGACGTTAATTCAAATACCATACAACCGCTCACTGGATGTTTCTGTTGGGCATACAAAAATTATTTCCCAGAAATCTCAAGCAAAGGTAACTGCGATCCAAAACTATAATAAAATTGTATAAATTCCGCAACAATTGGTTACTATCTCTTCCACACATAAGTTGTAGTTAATAAAACCTATCAAAATAAAAGCCTGATTAAAGATCAAAAACAAGTGTCGCAAATTATGCTTACATTGTTTAAATTGCAACTTTTAAAAAATAACTTGAACCGAAATTGGATTACTTTTGCAAATATCCTAAGGAATCGTCCCTGGAGAAGTACTCAATAGTATCTTCATAAAGTAGAATTCATTCTTTTTCCTGAACATTCATCCAGGGGGACCACATTTTAAACCATGTCTTCATAAATTAGTGTATCGCATTTATCTATTCTGTTTTCATTTTCAAAAATAAGACAAATTAATCAACTTTGCGGAACAGAAAAATGTATATCCCCTGAGTTCTTTTTGCTAAAGAAGTTGAACTTTTTTAGTTGAATTGGGTATATGCCCGTATTGTGAAAGAAAAGGACTTTCGGAAACTTCCAGGATCTGCGCTAATATTTCCTATCTTAATATCTCGGGTAAATATTTTTGGAGCTCGTAATCAAAGTTTTCAGTCTATTTTAGTATTTCATTAACGAATTCTGGATGGTTGTTTGGCATTTTTCTTTGTTCTCTTGCGGCTGTTTGTTCGTGGTGTTTGTTAAATTAGGCGGATGTTAGCATTAACCGATCCTAAAGGGAAGAGAAAATTTAAAAAATGACTGTTTGCTTAAATCTCAGTTGGAAATGTGGGTTACGTTTTACTCCTGTTGTGTCTTTTACAGTTTCGTTTGACTATGGCAATGGTGTTATTTATCTCATACGGTATAAATTATATATTCCACCAAGTCTAATTGTCCATGTGATTTCAGGCTCTCATGAATCAGCTTAGGGTGGCGAATACGTAGGTTTGGAAGAAAATAAAATCAAGACTAACACCAACACACTCCAGTGACAGGATATTCGAGTTATGTTGTACTCCGTTGACGTCATTTGCAGTTTCTGCATTCTACTATGTCATTGCATTTACTTATCTCAATCGGAACAAATCAAAGATTTCCCCAAGTCTAATATCCCGTGAGACTTTAAGCCCTCGAGAATGAGCTTAGGATTGTGAATACGTTGATTTGGAGGACAACCGAAACTGGAGATTAGGGTTATGTTGTACTCCTTTGACGTCTTTTGCAGTTTCTGCATTCTACAATGTCATTGCTTTTACTTATCTCAATCACTACAAATAAAAGATTACACCAAGTCTAATATCCCTTAAGACTTTAAGCCCTCGAGAATGAACTTAGAATTGTGAATACGTTGATTTGGAGGACAACCGAGACTGGAGATTAGGGTTATGTTGTACTCCGTTGACGTCTTTTGCAGTTTCTGTATTCTACTACGTCATTGCTTTTACTTATCTCAATCAGCATAAATAAAAGTTTATAACAAGCCTAATAGCCGTTGAGACTTTAGGCCCTCAAGAACCAGCTCACAATGGTGAAAAAGAATATTTGAGAGACAATCTAGACAGAAGATGATGCGTTCGGGCTGAATTGCATTTCATATAAAACACAGGTGAAAATGACAGTGACAAGAATCCTTAACATTATAATTATTTTCCCTTGCATTGTATGAATAAGTTATGTAATTACAAATCCCTTCAAACTCTTTTAGTTTTTGACGATTTTTAACCCCATGCAAGATCAAATTTCATTACCCGGTACGGATCCTATAAAAACCACCAGATTGGACCAGCTAGTACTTGCGATGCGAGTGAAGTTGGCCGAATTAAACTTTGAGTACATTTTGATTCCAGCAACGCAATGTTCCAAATACAAGGAAATCAACAAATCTGCCATTGCTCAACGGGTTAAAAAATTTTCTCACCAGTTTAATTTTAAATGTGATATTGGTCCAATTCTCCAATATCTCGACTTCTCGAATTAAACTACAGAAACCTTATATAGTGTTACCTTATCTGTAAAACGAGTGTGTAATAGTGTTTCCGGGGACTTCACATGTGCCACAATACTCCACTAGGTTATCAACCAAATGATAGCAAGTTCGAAATTGACTTTTTGAATTTGTTTAAAAAAATTTTGAAATCCCCATATAAACAATTCAGTTACAGTGATTAAATCAGGTTTAGGTACAAATCAGTGTGTTTTTTAACAGTACAATCAAAAAACTTAAAAATTCAGAGAAAGGTTTTTTTAGAATTTTTTCTGTAAAATAAAAAGAATTTTATATATATCTATTTACAAAGGTTAAAATAATGTTAAAACTACATTTTTTACATAGATAAATATCGAATAAACGTGTTTAAAAAAAATAATAATTAAACCAGTTTTTACGCAGTTTTTTTATCATCCCATTTTGGAACAATTCGTCGTGACTATCTTTTTTCAATCTTTACAGTGCATTAAATGTATTTAAAACATTTTAAAACCAAACAGATGGTAAACAATGGCCTTATGTAACATAAATAAATAGTACTGAATCTGAAGAAAGAATCATAATTCAACTAGTTTATACTGTTTTTACAGTCAAAACTTAGTATAATTTGTCGTGGTTTTATGGTAGCTCGTGATAGGCTATCACTCGATTCTGATCCAATAGCTGACATTTATGCTTAAGCCACCAATTTTACTCATTTTCCCGCCATCCGTGGGAGACGAGGGTGTCGAAGAAACTGAAAAGTTCGTGTAGTTGAGGAATTTATACAAGACTTGATTCATTTGAGGCATTTGTTAAAATAGGATGGGCACTAAATCAGTCTTGCCAATTAATCAGTGGGGTGAAATCAATTGCATTGAAGTTTCTTTTGGAATTTAAAAACTTTTTTGCTTTTGTCATTCTCTCAAACACTCAGAATTCTCATTCGTTTTAGTTGTCAAATATGGTGGCGTTCGTCATTTATCATTGAAGAGGCATTTTCTTGGGGGGTGAAGGAAATTTGCGTTTTGTTGAATGTCTGACTGATTTAGAGCTTTCAGTTTGTCACTTGCTGAATTCGAAGAATATTGTTCAGACAATAAAGGTTTTCAAATGTATAAATATCGTTAATCCTGTTGGTCAAACTCGAGTACATAGTAAGAACTCATCACAGATTTTATATTAAGTTTATGGCATTTGGTTCATGCGTTCCCGATTACTCCTGAATACATTTTAGGTCTTTCAGATGCTTGATTTATTTGTTTAAATAAGTTCCTTTATTTACGACTAACTTAATTGTGCTCTTAACTTTTATGTCGCAGGTTTTAGTTCTCTAGTCAAGAACATTGCAAAAAATTGTCACAGATTTAAAATTAAGTTTATCGTATTTGGTTCGTATTTTTCCAATTGCTCCTAAATATTCCTCAGGACTTCACAGGCTCCAAGTGTTTTAGAAGCAATTTATTGGCATTCATTGGTTTGCAAGTACTGTCTGAAAAATCACATTGATCACACTCCCTTGTAAGTGCTTTAAGTTTCAACTTGTTTTTAACAGTTATATTATTTTTACTTGTTTTTGCTTTATTTATGATTAACTTATCAGTACTCTAAACTTCAGGCTCTATTACTTTTTATGTTGAAGGTTTGTGTTCTCTGGTCGATAACATTGGAAACTTTTGGTCGCAGCACGTACTTTTTTTACTACTTCGGTAATCAGGGATACATTTGGAAGCTACAAACACTTTATGCTTCCTTTCTTCCTTTTCCCACCAGACTTTTTTCTCTCTTTAAAATTTTATTCGTTCCAGCAACATCTATAGAAACTATTGCAATTTTTCGTAATGCGATGCGTAATGTTTCTTTAAGTGGTACCTTTTGAATCCTCCTGCAAGACCGCCTAGAAAATAGGGCACATTTACATGACGCAATGTCAAACAAGGTCTTCGATGGTCTTTAAGGGCTTTTACTTTCAAATCATAGTATTGCGTTTCACTTCATTGATATCTGAAAAGAACTGTTTGTCACTGTACTTAAGTATCATTTTCAACACTTTTCCGAGAAATAATCCGTATGGAAACTTTTCTCCATAATGTTTCCATATTTTCAACGACTATTGATTTCTCATGAATACTGAATTCTTTGACAGAATGTTAGTACTTTATATCAGTGCTCCCCAAAACCTTTTTATTGCCGCGGACCGGATCTACGTTTGGATAATTTTAACACGGCCCGCTGGGGGGGGGGAGATACGTTGATTGTTTATATTTTAGATTGTTTTGATTTAATAATTTTAATTTAATTGGATTTAAACATGCCTTCAAAATAAAATACAGTTACACCGAAAAATGAATATAATGTGATTTAACATTTTAACTCACTACAACGCTAAATCAATAAAATAGTTTCCCAACCACAAAAAAAACCACGAAGCGCTCGAACTCTTTTAAAAGCAAAGACAGGTGATCGTGCACCAACTAGGAGAATGAATGTTTAGGCTCAGTCTCGCCTAAAATCCCCGTTAATGTCTGAAACATGTCCAAAATGCCTCTGTTCACGCGCCGTCCCCACAACTTCAGTTTGGATTTAAATGCAGCTACTTTGTCTCCCAGCTTGAAAACAGCTGTCGCATTTGTCAAAATTAGAAAATAGAGACATACAGAATTCAGAAATCATAATTGAAGCTCTAGTAACAGAACAAATTTCAAGTTCTGAATTACCGCCACCTAATTTGAGTGAACATTTCATAGATAAGAACCGCACAAACCCAAGATAAATACACCAAAGTAAATAAAATGGAAATAATTTAATATTTATAGGACGGCCCGGTAACATTTGATCCACGGACCGGTACCGGTCCGCGGCCCGGGGGTTGGGGACCACTGCTTTATATAGCTAGTGTTTAACCCTCCAAGTAGTTTTGATGAGGTATCTAGTCCATCAAGATCTGAAAAATTTTGCTAATGACGGTATAATATACCAGTATAATATGGTAATAATACGGTATTATATGCTAATAATATACCAGTTTCTTAATGTTGACGAGATCAAGATGTAGTCAGCTTTACTCTAATAACAAGATATCACGTCCATCAAGATCTGGTCTGTTTTACTTCTGGAGAGGTTCTTCGTGAAGGTGAAGATAATCAACAGGAGGGTTGACGAGCAAATAATACTTGAAATCGTACTCGTTTGTTGGTAAAATTGAAAGTAGATGTTTACGTGGAGTACCAATAATAGGGCAGTCTCCATGATGCCTCGTAAACAGTTTTAGAATAAGTCATTTTTAATTTAACATTTCGGCAAAACAAAAGTCACTGCTGATGACTCACGTTCAAATTTGTTTCACTCAGATTTAACTTTAAAACATTACGACTTTTTGGTACACGTGGGAGGATAGTATAAGTTCCTTAGGTTTTTGCAGTTGCAAGATTGATTAGAAGTGGATAAGTTGAACACAAGGCGTGTGCGGAAATCTTTTTAGGTCCTGCAAATATAGTTCCAGGAGTATCATGTAATAATCTCGATCTTTGTGGATACGGAGGACTTGTTGAACATGAGCAAATTACTGTGCGTATGTTTTTCAATCTCTAAAATATTTGTTTAAGAATTACAAATTAAAATAATACTAATTTAAAAATCGTGTTTTCTTCTCCCGATTAAATCCCGTTTCGTCACTATTTAACGCTTGGTAAAGGGCTAAGGGCATTGAACAAAATCAAAGGCATTTATTTTAGGTAAGGCAACGTGTCTACCCTATTCCAAGAGCTCTTTTGAAAAAAAATAAGGATCACTCTAGTGCAAAACGAACAGGAAACCACGGGTACTGGTAGTATGTAGAGTGATAATAATCAATAATTTTTGCTTCGGTATTAATTTCGTTTTTTTTTCGGTTATAAGCAGCTGCAAGAGTTCCTACGAGATCACAAGATCTTCAAATGTCACGAATTCGTATCGTTTATTTTTGGAATAACTTTTTTCCCGCTGAGATTAGTAAGGTGTTGGTCTTGTCACCTGGACTTTCGAAGATAAGTCAACTAGCTAGTACCCGGACCGTAACCAATAGCAGGTTGTATTGCGTCAGGTCAACGTAAATTCAACTAACCACCGCTTATACTAGTGAAGCATTCTGCAGTGTCTTTTAATTTAAATTAGTTTAGTTTTTTTTTCTCATCGAATTAAATTGTTAAAATTATAAATTCCCTCAGCTATGATTGCATTTTCAGTTAATATTTCAGAACTTAATTTGTTTTAACATCAAATAGGAATATTTAAGAAATTTTTATTATGATGATTTAAATTTAATGCGTTGATGTGTCAATAGTAAAAATTTGAATTGAAATGGTTTAATTAGTTTAAAACATAAAAAGGGTATTTTTTCAAATTTTACTAAGCTATGTTTAGTCGGTTGTGAGTTGAGAAAAATTCATTCTCGATCGCGAAATTTTGAAAAAATCATGTTTATCATTCATTTATTAGAACAACTTTTTTCCCCCGGCATTATTGTAGTTGTATGTGGTGTACCATATGGTACTAGCCGACCCTTTTTCCCTAACACGTGGACGCTGGAATGTTTCGGAATGCGAAAACAACTTCAGACTTTGCACGTGCGGCTCATCGGCGGCCCGTATCCATTTGATCCATACATAGCTGGAGTTTCCATCGGTTCCCTAATCCCATGTCTGGGATCAAGTTTTACTGTGGGGGACTCAAGTCGGCACGGCAGACGGTTTTCGCATCTGTGTGGGGGTGTTTCTGTTCTGGAGAGGACATAAACATCTCTAGAGGGCTCGGAATTCACCCCCCTCTCGTTGTCAGCGGCGGTTCTGCGAAGCGAACGTGGATTTTGAGGAGAGATTCGGACTCGAGAATCGACGAGAGACAGACGTCTCTGTTTTGCCATTTGTTACTTTGGCTTCAGGCAGGTTTCGGTTGTCGATGGCTGTGCCCATAATTATCTTTTTAAATTTTCTTGTAAATATTTAATTTATGTAAATAAATAGTTTAATTTTAAACCAGCTGTCCGTCAAATTCTTACATGACGGTACAGTGGCGTTTGTTAACTTAACAAAGTTTAATTTAATATTTAATATGTTATTTCCTTTATTCAGCTAAAGTCTTCGTTTACTATTAAGCTCAGATTCACACGAACTTTAGTCATTGGACGGCGTTCATTGCTGACTGCTCTGTTCAATGTTGCATCTGTTGTGACCGACATTGGTTAAAAAAAACAATCCAACTCAAACCAATCCCAGAGGGCCTTTGAGGCCAAAACCACATGCATCGACGTGATTATTACTCATTGTTGTTGTCTTGACGATTTATCTCAGATCCAGATCTTTAGATCTCAGCTGACCAGATCTTTATGGACGAGATATCTCGTCATTAGGTAAAACCGACCAGATCTTGATATCATCATCATAAAAAACACGACAATATTTTGATGACGATATATTTAATCATTAGAAAAATTGGTAATATCTTGTTCGACGAGATTTTTTCGTCGAAATTAATTGGAGAGTTAAAACTTTTCATGTCAAGATAACACATGGATGAGTTTTCTGCATGCTTAGTACCACGTGATAAATTTCCAACTCTGATAGTGGTAAATGGCTTCAAGTATCTCCAACAACCAGAATGCGATCAATGATTTAGAGGATTCTCATTAAGGATTTCATTCTAGCAAAACAAGGAATGTGTCTACGACAGACAATTAGAACTGGAAGGTTCGGTCGTTAACGTGTTTTGGGACGTGAAGTGTAGGAAAGCATGTACAGCTATCATTTGCCAATGTAAACTTTAAAGACCTGAAAAAAATTTAAATTCTAGCGCTTGTGTCCGTCGACGAAAGACGCCTAGTTAGAGTGTGGTGGTTCAGATCAATATGATATTCGAGGCAACATCGAATGGGAGGATGACGGCGATGAAACGTGCTATCAATAATCCAAAGGTAGAATATCCCTGTGGTTGTCGACGTGTTGCATTCTTCTATTGAATGTTCATTCAGAAAAAGAAATACGCAGTCGGATTAGCGAAATGAAATTTCATTTTTAGATCTGGATATATTTTGTTGTATTCTCGCTTACATTTTTATTTTTATTTTTTGGATCGTTTATAGAGCAATGGTCGCTAACCTTTTAGACCTCACGGACTACTAAAGTCATAATTTTAATTCCCGCGGACCTCTAATAGGAATTAAAAATAAGATAAATACATTTGTAAAATAATGATAAGAGAGCTTTCATTTTATTTATATAAAATGCACCTGTATATAATATAAGAAAATTATAAATACATAATTAATTAAACCAAATTTATCATTGCTTATTTAATCATAACAAAATATTTAAAGGTTGTGTTATTGTAATAAAATTAGTAGAGTTAGTTTAACTATCACACAATAATTGAAGCATATAAATGTTACACATTTTTATTGCGATATTTGTTCATGCTTGTTTCAAAGTTTTTGGCTTCACTGATGTTTTTGCAAAACAAAGAGTCGTATTTATACTAAGCCCAGAGAGCTGCCGAGTTTTAAGTGCTGTGACAGATGAAAATGTCTTTCCGCGAAAATATGTTGTTGTACATTGAATTAAAATTTTCATTACTTCTTCTCTCATCAATGGGTATTTACTTTTTATGGACACCCTAATATGAAATCTTGATAAGGATAGCTGGATTTAGGTTTGATACTGTAATTCAGGATGTAAAAACTTCTAAGATTATTATTTTTATTTTTTTATTAATAAAACATAGTTATTCAAAGTAAGGTCAATATTTTAAGGCCATCAAAATTTTCTCATGGACAACCGGTCTACGAGCTCTATTCTACAGCTCTTATATATATATATATATATATATATATATATATATATATATATATATATATATATATTCAATGCAAGAAATTCGCCGTTTCGGCTTTAGATTTCGGACGTGGTTCCCTGGTCCGTAAACGTCGCTCTAACTCGTCCTTAAAATGTTCTATGGGGTTTAAGTCAGTACTCTGAGCAGGCCAGTGAAGACTTTTTACTCCCATATCTTGATACCACTGCTTGACAGAGGCTGCTACATGATACGGAGCGTTGTCATCCTGGAAGTAACATTCCTCCATTCCATAAAATTGTCAGAGCGTAAAGAACCTAATTGTCCAAAATGTTCATGCAGGCGTCGGCGCTCAATTTACCAGGAGCAACATGCAAAGGTCCCTGGCCAAACCACGAAAAACAACTCCAAATAAGTAGTCTGATTTTATGAAAATCCGCTGGCTTCCCGTCCAGTATTGTAGGGTAGTGAATGTCCATTTTGCCACAAATTCCGAAATAACCAATCGTCTAGACATGTCTTCCGATAATTAGACTTTCTACTGTATTTCAAATTCTGAAGCTTGAATCACACTAGAGTGGTTGATTGTTACACGTTTATTTCACAAAAATTTAGATACCGATAATTTTTTCTCCTGTCTATGAGGCCTCTAACCATGAATATAATCTATTTCAATATTTTTGCATTTTTAATACAGCTCTTGACACGAGACACAAAACAGCATTTACACTTTCTTGACACTTTTTATCAAATACAATTATATTGCTTCTTCCCAAGGGTTCTCTTCTTACAAATGTTATCTTAAAGAACCCTAATTAGAAATACATCTGTTTTCAAAATATGAATTGTCTTTAAAACGTTAATACTGCTATTATAAAAATAATTAGATATTCCTGAGCCATTTTGGCTGTCACTAGTGGTATACATTCGAGTCCTTTTAATATCCTCTATAATTCTTTTAAAGTAAACAAAGCAAACATATTGTAACTAGCTCAAAGGTTACTAACTAAAAAGAGCACAATTAAATGAATCGAGTCTCTTAACAACGTTATCATCTATGTAATTATAGCGGAATATCTTATTAGGATTGCATTTTTACCTTCCCTTCATTCTTTATTTAATGTGTCATCGTTTTTCGATTTTCAATTACTCTAGACTCTACTGGCTCTGTAGTATTTTTAACGAAGCTTAACGTTCTTTTGGTAACGACCGCACAGAGAATTAAATTCTTATCGATTTAAACACTTTCACTTGAAAAAGACTTCCAGGAGAGTTCTCATCTAAATTTCAATTAAAGTTTATATGCGTTTGAGTAAACCCTAAACATGTCCCCGTATCCTATTTCAAAAACAGACTCATTTACAATTTTAAACATGCCAAATGAACTGAATGACAAAAAATATAACCTTATATATTGGTTTTTAGGAAGTTGAATCGATAGTCTACTCCCAGAAAATCATTTGAAATTTGCATCGATAAAAGTACTCAGGAAACTGTATGTAATCAGGAGTGTTGAAAAATATTTTTTAAATCGTTTATTTTCCTTTGTTTGGAGATTCCTTTTAACTCTCTTGACTCCTTGTGACATTTTTAAACTATGAGCACCCTGAGAAAGGAAACATGATAAGAATCAATTCAAATTGAATTACAACTTGAAGACTGAACAGAAGCATGTTGGGGTAAGAACTATTGGTTATTCCCCTTCACGAACTACAAGTTATTTGTTCTTACCCAGATTATATTATCCAGTGTGTGGGGGAAATATACTACTTGGAAAAGCTGAAAGAAAATTTTTGAATATCGTCACACAAAGTGCAAAAGGTTGTATATCAAAAATTGTATTTTATCTTTCGTTGTGGCCATATGTGGCATTTTGTGATTTCCACCCGGTGGCAAAACTCTTATGACATCAGCAGATCCAATAAAAGTTACAATCAAATGTATATAGTAATAATAAAATCAAATCATAAGGAAAACAAAAGTTTTTGTACTTTTTGCTCGGCCTGAAATATGTAGATTTTATACATACGACCTTTTGCTCTTTGAACGACTATATGAGTATCTTTAACTTAAAAGTCTTTAAAACACATATCTCAAACTAGGACATTCCTTTAAACGCATATGCTGGTATGACATATTGGTTGTTTCTTTACTAACTACGAGTTATTCGCTCTCTACTAGATAATATTATTCAGTATGTGAAGAAAATGCGTATCCTGAAAAGTTGAAAGAATTTTTGAATATGACTACACTTAACTTCAATGTCCTTAATATAAGAATTTCACAAACTTTTATAATAAAAAATTTTCTTTAAAGGCATATGGCGATAAGATCTATTTGTTATTTCTATATTAAATACAGGTTATTTGCTGTCTATCAGATTATATTATTCAGTATGCGAAGAGAAGAAAATTCATATCCTGTGAATGTTGAAAAAAGTTTTTGAATATGACTATCCTCCATATAATTATCTCAAACTTCTATAATGATTTTACTTAACTCAAATGTCTTTAATATAAAGGCCTCAAACTTTCTAAAAATATGTTTTTTTTTAAATGCATATGCTTGCGAGAACTCCTCGTTATTCTTTTTGCAAAATGCAAGTATTTACTCTCTGTCAGATTATATTATGACGAAAATAGGTATCCTCAAAAAATTGATAGATAATTTTTGAATGTGATTATACTTAATTTGCATGTCCTAAATATAGCGCTCTCTCACTTTTATAATAAAATATTTCCCTTTAAAAGCATATCCATTCACTTATGAACTACCTTGCATATATATTTTTATCCGTTTTTATAAGCTTATTGTTAGACATCAGGAAATCCATTAAAGTAAAAGGCCGTCTCTGTAACCCATAAATGAATTATTTTTTACAAGCCTTCTACCGAAAATTATGATAATTTATTTCCAGAAAAAAAGTTTCAGGGGCAAAATATATATCCTCGGTAGCATTTGAAACAAAATATGCGTATCAACGTTTAACGTTATTTCATTTAGGAGCTGAGATCATTATGGTAAATTTAACTCGTGCCTCAGGATTAAAAAAAGAAATTCAAATGCTGCTGCAAACGGCAGAGTAAAATATTTGTAACACTTTACAAGAGCGATTTTTAAATTAAGCTCCTCTCATAAAATTGATGGCTCTGACTCTCGTCTTAAGTTACCTTAATAGAAAAATCTCCACTTATGGATTATTTGTTAGAAAAACTCTTTTGTTGAAGTACGCAGACGTTTAAAACAATGAAAAGGGAGCAGTGATTTTCTGCAAAAAAGGATCCTTTATTTTACTTTGCGTCTTTACTGCATTGTTGTTTAACTAAAAAACTATACATTGACTCTAATATATATATATATATATATATATATAAGACTGGACTTTCCTCCTCTTTTTTTGTTCCCCTCATTGGTAATATCTTACTACCGCATATAAAAAAAAATTTGCCGGAAATAAAAACCAAAAGTTTTTTTTTTTTTTTTTTACCCTACGGAATAATGTCCTGTAACAAACATTTATTTTCTATGAAAATAAAAAAATAGACTGAAAAATTGTTCTAATTTGCTCGAGGGGAGGAGAACCGTGGCTCAGTTGGTAAGCCCACTGTACTAGCTACCTGAGAGTTGTAGGGGCGCAAGTTTGATTCTTCTCTGAGGGTAATTATCTCTTATGAGTTAGTGAAAATGCCCTCGTTTCTATGTCAATTTACTTGACGCATTAGCGATCAAAGGTTTGAGAGAACGAAACTAGGTTCAAACAAAAATCGTCTTGTACGTGGGGTGGCGTGCACGTTGAATCTATCGTGGCCTCAAATGTCCTCACTTTGCCGTTGTGTGTAAGTTTAAAGAGTGGGGTGTTGAAATTGTTATCTGATTGTGGTTTAAGATTACGATGGGTTTTCCCAGAGTCGTTTCCTTTGGGATTGAACCCGTATACCCTCACCAATATCCGGTTCCATTGCACACATCCAACGTAAACTCAATTACTAACCAAATATCATTGACTGGGAGTTCTTTCAAGCAGCTTGCCCCAAAACAGCCAATCTAATATGTTGAGATCCCAACCGACAAGAGAACGCTGATTCTGTTTACAAATGAATTTTGAAATTAAAACAAAAAACTAACTCCTTCTCCAAAATAGGAAAAACAATTATTGACTTGTTAGATATGTTGGTAAGTAATTGAATAACTTCGCACTGGAGCTACACATTGGTCTATTGGTGAGTGTTAGGGATAACTCATCGTTATTTTTATCCACGGTCAGGTGACGGGTTCTACACCTGAACCCCCCAATCTGCAAACTTCCACACCACGCCAACGTGAGGACATTTCAGGAACCGACAGATTTAACATGCACAAGCCCCTCTGTACACGGGGGTCGTTGGTTGGACAGAGTATCCACCTCACAACCTTCCGATTGCTAATTCGCTGCATTTCCATCCGGACTACCTTGGCATCTTGATTTTTTTAAATTTTCGAATTATATGTAATGCTAGCTGTATAACCGGCTTTGTTCGGGTTGAAATGGTTAAATGTGACTGAAAAGTGAATTAGAATAATCACTTTCCTTACATAGAAAAAGTGTAATCCTTTAAGTTGCACGCTGAAACGTAATTACGACGTTGTATAGGGGGCGTCAGTAGGCGAAAACACCAGCGCCACCTACACATTTCACTAGAATAAACATTTCTTTTCAAGCATGCATTTCAAGAGGTGTTTCCATATTTTTGTCCCCCTGTATATCGTTTACTAGCTACTGCGTTCCTAGTCCGACGTTGCCCGCAGTTACATCCAGTAGCTAGTTACCAACTACTTCCGCAAACGAACACCACTGGCAACGCCGTGATGTAAGGTATTAATCTGGTGTAAAATTTTCCGCAGATTTCAAATCCGTTGAAATTTTTACTCTATCTTTAACGGTCTAGGAGATAGAAAAAATAACTGACTTCAGTTAAAAGATTTATTGTCTGGCATTAAATTTATTCGTCCGCGCAAAATCAAAGCTGAAATGAAAAAATAATTTACTCCGGGGATGAAAAAAACTTGGCATGATTCCAAACCCTGACTGCAAGGTCACACGGGTAGAAAAAGTTATCCTCGTTTGAAAAAGCGATGGAGAATAAAACTATTAAATTCATTTAAAAATCTTCTAGATTGAATTTAAAAATTTCGCCGTTTTAAAGTGTCGACTACCTGTATGCCAAATCTCTTTGCTGTAAATGGCATAGATCGACATAATTTTGCTGCCGCGAAACAAACAAACACTACACCTTTTATAATATTAGAGATTAGAATCTGACCAATTTTGCTAATGAACATATTCACACATACAGGCGAATTTTTTTATGATGATCATATCAAGATCTGGTCAGTTTTCTTCTAACTACAATTAACTCGTCAATAAAATTCTGCTCAGATTTTCTAATGACGAGTTACCTAGTCAAGGCAACAACTAGGTGGGTTAAACAGTATTCACATAAGAATGTCTGTCTACAAGCACCATCCGGATGTACTGACTAGGACGTACTTGGTAGCTAGTCAATTTAAGCCATAGTTATTTTTGACGCTGACTTCATACGCTTAACATGTGTAATTCATGAATGTGGAGATGCACCTAGCATTTTGTTGAACCAGGATTAGTTCATGTGCATTGACAGGTTAACACATTCAACATGTAAGGCAATTCATGTGTCGACGCTGTCAAGCGTGCATTACTGTACCCTGCATATATTTGAATACATTGTATGTAGCATAAACTACATGCTCAATGAATACAAAAGGACAAGACTTCGAAGTTTTTCAAAAACTTAAAACGCAAAACGACTTTATAAATCTCAACTTTTTCTTGTTTTTATAATCTTACTTTGTAAGAGTAATGAAAACCATAAGAAATGCTTTTATTGAATTAATTGTATTTCTAAAGAAATATATTTGTAAGATCCTTTGAAGCTCTCTCTCTCTTTCTGCTCAGTGGACGTTTAGTTTATTTTTGATAACCATTTAATTATGGACTTAAATATCGTGATTTTTTGTGAGATTACGTTTAATTATCTTATAACTTAAAAATGAAAAATCTTCAAACAAGTATTCGTTTATTGTTCTGACTTTTATATAGTTTTCCTTAATAACCAAATGTACTTAGTTTTCTGTTGTTAAGATCTGCGCCAACGTCTTTTTTAAATTATGAATCTAAATTTTAATTAAGTTGAGATTAATTCAACTCTACAATAATAAGTGTAGAATTATAAGCATAAACAATGTCATTTCAAATGTGTTACCTCTATTCATACCACTTTCATGGATAGGTAGGGAGGTACTTAGCATCTCACTGGAGCTACGTAATGGCTATTGACGAGTCTAGAATCAATCCAAGGGAAAGATCCGAGGACAAGATAATTACGAACTACGATTATATGACGAAGACACCAGGCTCTTTATGGAATCAATGAAAATAGTATTCTCTTTTTTAATTTTGGATCAATTTATTTATTTTAGTTGAAAGATTTTATATTTTTGCACATATAGTATTAGATCGTATATTGAATGTAAAATCTGATCCTCCCTTATCTTTATTTTTGGTAAAAATAGTATTATTCATTAAATACGGTTCACTGGGTTCTCAGTAGTGTTGTGATCTGCTCCCGGACAAGGTCAGGTCTCGGACTGTCGGTTGCAGGAATTCGAAGGTCATCCGACAGGTGGTGCTATTAGTCACCACGTGCCTACCTATTATCGGTACTTGGTGACCAATCTCTTCCCTGATTCAACCCGAGATAACTCACAAGTGGTGATTCACGGCAGGCAAGAACGGAAGAGCTCAATATATCAACCCATGGCAGCACCCTCAGCATTGCTGTCACGCCATCATTCTAAGCCATACAACCACTTTTGCAGGTACACAACCCCGACTTTTGCTTGCAATTGCGGATGCCTAATCTAGCGATACGTTATCTGATTGGTCTAATGTTTTATCTGCTACTAGTAGACTTCGGGGATTTCACCATCATTGACACATCAACCCTGTCGTAAGATATTATATCGTGAGACGAGGCGATCAGGTAACAAATCGGTCAACCCAGTTCATCTGTCACAAATCAGTCACGTGACTTGTAGTCGGCAGGTTGGTCACCCTTCCTCGCAATAGCAATGCTCGGTCTACTTATATTTCACGTCTATGGATAACTACTACAGCTACAGCTTTTTTATAGTCAAAGGAGACCGGAATTTACTTCTTGATTGATTACAGGATTAACCCTGACAGGAATTGCTTGTCAGGGAACCTTTCTAGTTATCATTAGTCGGGGATAGCTTATCTGTCGTGTCCACCATTGTCAGTGTGACAACAAAAACTTTACAACTCTCTCTTAACCGACGACTGTGAATTAACGAGTCCTTTATGAGCTGCCAGAGCTATACCTGTTTTATAAAGCTGTTATTTTCATATACACAGCCCAGTCACATTAATGTGACCACCACCTACTTTCGACGTCAACGTGAAATAACCAATCACAAAAGGCAGGTGGCACATCGCAGTTGAGTGTATATAGGATGTCCTAGGACATCGGAAAGCATTTCAATCGTTGACGTAATGCAGAAACGTAGCGATTTATTGACCAAAAGGGTATGATTATTGGCTGTCGGGCCAAGGGTGAAAGCATTTAGGAAACGGCTAATTTTGTGAACTGTTCGCGTGCCTCCGTGGTAAAAGTATACCGTACAAGGAAAAATGGCACTATCCAAAATCAGCGGCGTGGCACATGTAGTGCACCACGGGCTATAGATGACAGAGGCGAATAAGGCTACAGAGATGTGTTCGGGCAAATAGACGTGCAACTGTTGAGCAACTTACCGTCCAGATGAACCAATGGGCTACCAAAAGTGTATCCTCAACAACGGTTCAGCGAACGTTGCTGCGCATGGGCCTCCGCAGCAGACGCCTAGTTAATGCACCTATGCTGACTGCTGTTCATCTGCGACGAAGGCAGGAATTTGCACGCCAGTACAGCAATTGGACGTCCACAGAGTGGCGACAGGTGGCTTTTTCCGATGAATCACGTTTTATGCTCCATCAGACAGATGGACGTTGGCGTATACGGCGTGAAACGTCTGAAAACAAACACCCTACAACAATTGCCGGAAGGATCCAATCTTGAGGAGGGAGCATTATGATTTGGGGAATGTTTTCCTGGCATTCACTGGGTGCACTCATCATTGTGGAAGGCACGATGGATCCGCACAAGTACGCATCTGTCCTTGCGGACCATGTCCATCCCTACATGCGAATTATTTTTCCTCAGAATGATGGCATCTACCAGCAGGACAATGCGAGGTGTCCTACAGCTCGCAGTGTATGTGCGTGGTACGAAGAGCACCAGAATGAGTTTACCGTACTTCCCTGGCCAGCAAACTCACATGATCTAAACCCAATTGAGAATCTGTGGTACCACCTCGATCGGGTTGTTCGCGCCATGGATCCTCAACCGCGTAATCTAGCGCAGCTAGCCACTTCACTGGAGTCGGCATGGCTCAACATCCCAGTGAACACCTTCAGAAACCTAATTGACTTTCTTCCTGCACGTCTCGCAGCGGTCCGCTCTGTCAAAGGTGGTTATTCTGGCTTTTGACTGGTGGTAACATTAATGTGACTGGACTGCGTATTTTATCAATAATATTAAAATGTTAAGGTACTCTGAAATTCCTCTAAAAGCGCCAAATAAATTTTTATTGTTTTATATTAATTGTATAGCTTTAAAATATATGTGTGGGATATTACTATTTAGCGAATTATTAAAGTTTTCCTATCGAATGACAGTCCTTTCCGGAAAGGTATCAGAAAAAATATATGATTAAAAGTCCCCTGAAATGTTTTGTTTATGTATGTAGGTAGGTGTCACATTGGACGTCATATTGGAGCAACACAAAGGGCTATTTTCAACGGTCGGAAATCAAATCCAAAAAACAACACTTTAAAGAAAGTGATAAATTTGTAGGCGTACGTTGTGGATTGTGCAAGGCCATATTTGGCCACAATGCAGAAGACACAATACAACGTCAAGTAATGGACATGCACGCACCCAAAGAAAGTTTTACTGACACAGAAGTGAGAAATACACCCAAAAAGAAATATTGCAGGTGTAGGAGTTTAAAATAGTTAAATATTTTGCACAAAAATTTAGTTTTTTAACTTTCATTCCCGCATAAAAATGAATTTTTTATTTCGTAATGCCAATTTCATGTGTATTTCGGTATAACATACACGAAAACAATGTGCTGTATAAACAAAATCAAAAATAGGTCTTTGAAGGGTACTGAATTCCTTTAACACATTTATGAGACACTCTTGCTTGGATGAGTCTTTGCTTAGGTAAGAAAGTCCCTTGGAACCTTTGCTTGGGTAAGAAAGCCCCTGATACAGATGAGCCTTTTAAAGAAAAAAGTACGTTACTCGCAGATATTGTTTGATACATTTGATGACTTTATTTTCCCACGGAATTAAGGATTAGAAGAAAAGTTGATTTTGAAAAATTGATAAAAATTCATTACGACAGTATGGATTACTGTTTTCATAGTACCTGTTATATAAAAAAATTTGTTCGTAAAAAAATAAATTAAAGTAGAACATAAAAATCCAAGCACCGCATTGAGAAACACTGGAAGGAAAATAAATAAAAAATATTTAAGAAGCAAATAATTTGTGCAGTTTTATAAAATTTTTAAAACATTGAAAAAATTTAGACTTTTTAATTTTTGTTTGTGCAAAATTTTTAATTTTTTTAGTAATGTGTATCTTATTCGATTTTGTGTTTTTTGTAAATCATTTTCAAATAACATTGCGAATGTATTTGAAAAGGATATATATATATATATATATATATATATATATATATATATATACGGAAACATTTTGCTGTAATTTCAAGATCAGAGCTAAAAAACTACTATGTCCCTAAACAATTTCATGGAACACCCAGTATTATAGAACTTCAAACTTTTGCTTAGGTACGAAAGCTTCTTGATCCATATGAGTCTTTTGAACACACACAGGCGTTGGTGATAGATATTTCAATAAACCAGAATTGACTCCTATTAAATATTGTCGATTGTTGCTGAGAAAGCTTAGACTGTAGATTCAATTGATTCACCTTTTGCTTCAAATTTCAGTTTCGCAAAAATCGTTTTTCGAACTAGAAAGCGTAATTCGCTTTAACGGACCCGGTCATAAAGCTATTTTAAAGAGATTTATGTCGATGTTCGCTATGAATAAATAGAAGGCTGCTTTGCGTGTGTAGGAGACTTAATACTATTTATAGGGAACCGTTAAAAGGAAGTGGAGAACTTGAAATTTGTCAGCTTATCGGGTTTTAAGTATACATTGAAGCAAGAGGGTAGTGTCAAGGAATGGTTAATCAATCCAACATTTGATTACTACTAGGTTTTTGAAACAATGTAAACTCGCGGGGAAAAAAACCGAACTACCGAACTTTATTCAAGCAATTTTAACAGTAGAGAAAATTCAAAGATGGCGCTTGACAAAAACTAACGTCTTCAAAAAATTGAAATTCATAAAATTTGCTTAAGGGGACGTCTTCATATTAATTTAAGCACCAACTTCATAATTTCCAATAGGAACCCTCTATTTCGACACGCAATTTCCAATCTAAATCAAAATGTACTTCATATACCAAATTTCATGTCACTAAGTCCTACCATTTCGAAGTTATGAGTACAGAAAAATTGAAGCTTCTAATGTTGAATCAGTTTCTTAGAATTTTAAGGACATCTTCCTAAATAATATATCTATAGCGTTGATATTTTGTACCATGTTGCTGTTAAACAACCCATACAAAATCCACTTAATATTTTATTTTTTAAATAGTTTTTAGTATGCAGTAATAATTATTAAATTAATGTTTGAAAAAAATAAATTCCAATCTTATATTTTGATAGAAATCGATTCAGAAGATTTTATAATATTTCCATACGAAATTTCAACTTATTCAGATAACTAATTTTTGCGCTACATTAAATTGTCCTCATTATTGCGATTTTAGGGGGCCATGAAAAGTTTAATAAACGTCTGACACAAAGATCACTTACAATAATTTTTCGTACCTTTTGAAATTCCATAGCTAATATATTAATGTAATTCTCAAAAATATGTTTGAAAAAGCGTTCAAATTTGTAATTCGGGTAGCAATAACTACAATTAATCTCGATTTACAAGAAGCGACTTTCTACTTCGAGATGAGCCGACCAACCGGTCTAGTGGTCAAGTTGTTGGCCTCTGGATTGGAAGGTTCCTGGTTCGAATCCGGGGTTAGGGCATGGATGTAAATTGTACTGTACTTTGTTAGGGACAATGATGGTCCACCCATTGGGTGCCCCTTCACAAGTGACCATCACTTCTGGCCTTGTATAAGGCTAAAATAACCTCGGTCAACTCTGTACTTTGTATTGTATTTGTATTTGTCTTCGCAATTGTACTGCCTTGCCCCCCCCCATTGGAAATAAAAAAATAAAAAAACTTCGAAATGATTCCTGAAATTTACACAAGTTTTCAGATTTAATATCTCGGAATATAAAGGTAGTAAAGTTATGAAATTTTATATTTTGACTAATTTAACGATGCAGAATCTGATTATAGCATCAAGACAGTGTTTCCATAAGAAATTTTGTTGTTTGTGCAAATTTTGATATGAAGATGCACCCCCCCCCTCCTTTATACAATTTTTTTTGGATTTGAATTTGTAGAGGATGTTGTCCCCCTATTGATGATACATTTGAATTTGCTCTGGTATGAATAGTGCTCGAAATAAAAGAGGTGGTTCTTTTTTTGTTTCCTTGACTGTATCTCTTCGATGTTTATTGGTCTTACCCTATAGAAGGATATGCGATATTTTTTCGGCTAATAACTCTTGAGAGAAGATCTTCGACATATAGGAATGCATTTTGTATGTGGTTAGGTTGGTCAAGTGCGAATACAAATATTAAAAACTTCATATTGAAGTAATTTCTTCTCAGGACCATTAATTTTTAAATATTTTATTTCGTTGACAATTACAGACTTTCATCTTCTGTTCTTTTTGTTTTCCTTCTGTTCATTTTATGTTTATTGCTTCGCTATTTTATAGAATACGTCGTAAAATAGTGACTCGTGTATTAAGATGTAATATAATATCTTTGACACAACCTTTAATGGGGCAAAGTTGTCCGATTGATGTAATCGTGTATAAGCAATCCGAGAGTCGAAATTAGATCCAACCAAAGATAGTCGTGAACGGGAAGGCTAATGCACGTTAAATCTGCCGTGACGTCAAATAAACTTGTATTGGCATGTTTCGGAGGTTTAGTGACGGGGGAGTGTAGGCACAGGTGTTGACCTCGTTAGCTGACCGTGTTTCAAAATTACGATGTGCAATCCTGGGATAAATCTCTTTGGGATAGATACCGGAAAATAAAAAACTATTTATAAACTAATTAAAAAATTAAATCTGCTACTAATAATAATGCTACCCAGAGCATTTACTAATATGTGGTTAGTGTTTTATTTGTTCAATTTTATACCCGGACCATCGCCAATAGCCTGTTGTGTTATTCCAATGCAACGGTAATTAACTACCTACCTTGTTCACACTTCCTATTGATTTAATTTAAAAAAAACACTGTCCCACATGATGAGGCATGTGCATATCATAGGTTGTTTTTCGTGTTTGTAATATGATAGTATTGTTAGTAGGGATATCATTTAATTTATGATGATAGTATTGTTAAGAGGGATGCCATTTCATTTATGGTGATAGTATTGTCAGTAGGGACATCATTTTATCTATGGTGATAGTGTTGTCAGTAGGGGTTTTATGGTATTTATGGTGATAGTAATGTCAGTAGAGATATAACATTTAATTTCTTATGTTAGTATTGTGAGTGGGGATACCACTGAGTTTATTGTGATGGTATTGCTAGTAGGATATAATTTGATCCATGTCCTTTGGTATGGGTTACTTCTCTGCTGAAATTTTAAGCGTTCGAACGGTGAAACTAATTTAGAACTTCTTCACGCATTCCCAGCAGGTAGCAGCCGCAAAAAAAACAAACCCAGACACGTTTTATATTCAGTGGAAACATTCGCCCCTCTTTCTCACCCTATAACAAAATTTGGTATTTTTAGCATTTTTTATGGTGATGGTGGCCTATTTTTGCCTCACTGCCCATTCAGAGCACTACTAGACTTCAGAATATCAAATGAGAGAAAGTGCATATTCGAGTTTTATCATCCTTTAACATGTATAGGAAATTTATGTATCCAAGCACAATTCTTTATTTATTATACTTATTCGCTAAGGTGTATGTACCTGAAAATACAAATCCTGAAAATCGAAGAAAAAGTCTAATTCTTTTTTATTGTTTCAAAATATTCGTCAAATCCTTAGCTTTCAAACAATGCCCAGATCTTGCAAATATTTGAAATAGTTTTCAAGCTACAAGGGATTTTGTTAGGTACTGTAACAATGAACAAACATGTTTCCAAAATTTTAAGCTCGATTTCTGAAGAAACAAGTTTTTGCAATATGATACTTTGTTCCAACAGTGATAACTCAACAATAAAATAATCTATTATAATTAGTCTTGTATTATTGCAATCTATAGAATACAGAGGATATTTGAAACTCAATCAGAGATATTAGTTAAGAAATAAATTTTTAATGGAGTTTTAAATCCTAAATTTCCAGAAAAAATCTTGATTTTGAATAATATTGCATCCTTGGCGAAAAAATTGTAACAGAAACACTTTTCTCTCTAGCAACTTGATTGAGGTTCAAAACATGAAGAATAATATTGTAAAGATTTTCCAACTAGAATCGTCTTTCTAGACAAATTATAATTTGAGATATAACTGCTCAAAAACATGCTAATTACATCATTATATCTTAATTAGCTAATTGAAAATTAGTTTAATATGATTTTTCCCACTGAAAGGGTTTTAAGCATAAACTAATGACCTACTGTGAAAAAACTGAATTTTTAAAGTACGAGTCAAATTCTCCTTTCCTTACTTCCTTCGAATGGGCTCGGATGAACACGCCGTGGCCATTTTGTAGAATGTTGAAGGAATCATTGAATATAAGCTCAATGAAAACAGGAACGGAGCAATTAAGTTAAAATTAAGGTTTATTTACAAGTTAGTTATAAATTTTACAGACAAGTTTCAAGATAATTGGATAGGTTAAACTTAAATTATTAGTTTACATAAGAGCTATTGTGTACGAGCGAAACGCCTAAGCAAGGCCTCCCCTAATCCTGTCCACTCTCTCTTCCTTCTTCCAAAACACCCCGTTGGGTTCTTTGCGACACCCCTCCAAGGGGTCGTACACAAGTTGCCAATGTCTCAAGGGTGCTCGGGACCGGACTGTACAGTATGTACAGCCGTCAAGAAAAAATCAATACTTAAAATTTGTCTAAGGGGCCGTCTTTTTATTAAATCGAACCCCCATCTGTTATCATAAATTTGGATTCCAGACACAATTTCAAGCGGATTTGATGAAAAAATAATGACAAAGCCTTAAAATTGACCGAGAAAATCCATAAAAACCATTTAGGGAGCGTATAAGAATTGAATTCCGCAGTAGAAAGGAATTTCGATCAGATAGTCCGATTACGTGAGTATGCGTCGCTTTCAACGAAAGTTTGAGGAAGGTTTGTTAGAGTTTGACACGTAGATAGTGTCATTGTGTCCAATAAGTGCATTGTTGTACTCCTAACCAACTGTAGTATAAGTAGGTTGTTAATTATGTTTCAGAAATATTTGAATTATGAAGTTAAATTATGCCTATCAAAGCGTGATAAAATACCCTTCAAAATCCTTACAGTAAATAATTTAATATTATATACAGTCACGTTAATAAATATTAATATGATGTGTACTGGCCGTCGCAGTCAATGACCTGTTACAGGCGCCGTGGCATGGACTCCATTAGCCTGGCGACAAAGTCAGAATCCATTCTGATTGAATCCCAGGATCTGTTGGCTGACGTCCATAGTTGGGCAACTGTTGCAATGCCGTTACAATCTATGCCGGATTTCCACCTCGCCCATACATTTTCGATGGGATTCAGATCGGCTCAATTACTGGGTTAGTCCAGAATCCGGATATCCTGCTCCTCGAACCACCTTTTAACTGCTCGGCAAGTGTGGATTGGGCTGTTGTCATATGAGAAAAACAAATAATATGTTAGAGAGGGATTTAAACATATAGGTGACATCACTAATTCGTAATGTGGTTCAGGGTGGCCAATGTGTACTGGGTTGTTTATACCGGCCTAATAAATAAAAATACAATAAAATTGTAGACATACGGATCGGCACTCTGTGTATCAGTGGCGAGCAATTAGGGAAACACTGCATGACAGCATTGTCAAATGGCTAAATAACTGGTAAATGATCATTGGTAAATGGGTGGCTAAATTATACAACAAACTCATATGTGTATAACCTGTTGGAAAACTAAACAGCCATCCGAAAAATGGTTTTCCAGGACGTCCGGGATCATCACATGCTACAGTATATCACAACATGAGCTTGCATTCAATCGGTCATATATCCGGTGAAGAGTTCCAATGCTTTGTCCAGACATACAGCCCCATACCGAAAGAGACATTCTTCCGCTGCGGTAAATAGGTTGAGTATACGCTTGGTTAAACCTATAGCCTACCGGTCGATATACTTTAACCGCAGCTGCGGTACGACTAGACACAGCTTTCACCTGAAAATAGCACCGATCCCCATTCGGCCATGGTCCAGTGTAGGTGGGATCGGCCGAAACATAGTCGTTGCCTGCGTTGATCGGTAGCTCCACGGCTACGCAGACCTGTGTCATGCAGGGTGTTTCGCACCGTTTCAGTAGTTACCTGTCAATAAAAGGTATCAATAACTTAATAATTCATGAGCTTACGGTTTAGCTGAAAGTTGGGTATTACGAATTCTGAATTGTGAAAGTGTGTATGTTTGCGATTATCCGATGGTGAAGTGAAATTCGCAAATCTCAATACAGCCCATGTAAAAAAAAACAATAAGTAGTATTATCTGTAAAGACATTCCGGTGTAGCAAGTTGGATTCTCGAATGCTATGCAAGGGGCAAACATAGCTAGGTGTTTGTAGCGGTTCGGAGTCCACCTACGCGTGTAAAGAGTAATTATGATAATATGTTTGATTAAAATAATTTCTTTTATGGTGTTACTTTGTTATACTGTTTTTTCACGCTTGCTTCCATTTCGTTACATTCCTTCGACTATTACATCTAGGCAGGCCAAATAACAAATCCGTCATATAACAAATCCTTAAATGTGGTGAGTGTCCGAGGAACAGATCGGAAAAGCTGGAGTAAGACTTTCACAAGGCAAGTTAACATATTAAATCACTTCCTCATTGTCTAGGAAGTGGTAATCTGTTAAGGTATCAGTACACCTTCGGAGGTGGTTTTTTTTTAATTATCAATTTTTCTTTTACGGAACAACGTTTTAAATTGAAACATAACATAAAACATAGAAAAATACTGTAAAAACTTTGTTTACATTGAAAAAAAAATTTTATGTAAGAAAAATGGGTGCAAATTTAACAAAAATTACTCCTCCGTCATATCTGATGACTCAGATTTCAATCAAAATATCACGATTTTAAAAACTAAATAATAAATCTAACAATATTATCTAAGTAAGTCTTTTCTCATAATATTTCTGAAGATATTTTATAAATTATGGTTGTTCGAGAAATAAATTGTTGAAAAATTAATAAAATATACTGCAACGATAAATATAAATTGATATAAAAATAAAAATAATTAATCTACAATCATGAGCAGAGTATATTCCCTTCATAAGCAATTATAGCGTAATCATGCCAAATTTGTAAGCATTTCACACATAAAAATGTGTTTATGATGTTTTGCGTAAACAATTATTGACTAAAAATCCTATTTTGAGAAAATGTCCAAATCAGTTTTAGTGTATCAAATTTGTTTTAAAAAATATATTTTAAACACTAAAATGCACCAGATTTATATATTTCACCCTCTTTAGATTCCAAAAGAATATTTTTTTCTTTGTAAGTGCCCTTAGCACTACAAATGATGACGAGACATCTCGTCATCAGCAAAATTGGTCAGATCTTGATGAACGAGATACCTCGTTAAAAGCACTTGGAGATTTAATTTACAATAATAGTTACCTCTTTAGTTTCAATATTGCACTAGGTTAATAAAGTATTTGTTGCACATTTTTTATTAAAAATTACTCTCTCATGAACGTTACACGAATTTAAAGCATGGAGAAAGTTTCATTCTCATGCTTTGCTACAGTGTAGCATTACCTCTAACCTTAATTCTGTGAAGAACAAGCTATTTTCCTGAAACTGCACTATATCATGCAGTCCGATTTACGAATGGCTCCATTCTTTTAGCCTTAAGATCCACTGTCTTCGTTACAATCAACTGTTGGTAAAAAGTAATTTCATAAATCACGCTTTCATTTTCATGTAGGACTTCAACCAGCAAGGGAATTATATCGCGCAATAGCCTACATATTCAGTTATATAATACTTTTAAATTCCCTACTACCACAGGTATTCCTATATCTGGATTGAAATATCCCATCTGAAAATAAAATCAATTTAATGTACACAATTAACCCCGTAATTTACCATGATAATCGTCTCCTGGTGTTTAATTATGCGTTAGATTAACAAAATATTTATAGAGCTTTTTTGATTGAAATACTTAAAACTCTTCTCGCAAGAGCGAAAAACTAATTGAAAGAACGGAGAAAATTCACTCCAATACATTGCTGCATTAACTCAAGCCTCAATTTCAACCAGTAAAGGGGTTTATATTCCCCAATTGCCAACTTCATTGACTGCATGAAATCATACTTCAAAAGTCCTTAGCACAATAAATATTCCCAAATCCGAATTGAAAAAATCGATCGATTAATATTAGAAATTTAACGCCTTAATTACAATGACAATCGTCTCCTGATGTTTAATACTGCGCTCTCCTGATAAAATATTTGTAGAACGTTTTCGATTGAAATACATAAAACTCTTCTCGCAAGAGCGAGTAACAAATTGAAAGAACGGAGAAACTTCATTCACATTCCCTACTGCATTACTTTAAGCCTTAATTCCGTGGAAAACCGACTGTTTCTTCCCGGAACTTTACCACAGTGGCCTCCATTACAAATGTCTCCATTTTTTCTACCCCCAAGATCCATCGTCTTCGTTACCATCATCTGTCATTGAAAAGGGAATTCTACAACTGATGTTCTCATTTCCTAGGTAGGATTTCCACCAGCAGGTGAATTATGTCCCACAGTAGCCAATGTTGTTTCCGAGAGATATGGTATATGATCCAAATATATGGAATTTGGAAACTGGGATGCTATTTATTTCATTTTACCATGTTCTTTTGAAAACTTAATGCTCAAACAATTCATTTCTCATTCGGTTGGTTGCTGTACTTTTCTCACAAGATACACTAATTCCTGTTTGGTGTAGTTTGTTAGGCATACGGAATTTAATTTTAAAATTCGCCAACTCTTGAATTACAGCAGCAACACGTCGAGTCATACTTTCCACAAGTGCTTTGAATTTCAGGGCAAGTATATTGAATTTCATGCCTCTTGCAAGGCTGTGAGAAGAGATTGTTGTGAAGAGGAGCATGCGTGGCGGTCTCATACGTCCAGTTTGTCCAACAAGTTCTAGATAGGATTGAGATCGGGGCACTGAACAGACCAATCAAGCAAATTCACCTCGTTTTCAGGAAACCAGTTCAGCACACGTTTTGCAGTATGACATGGAGCTCGATTCTATTGAAAGAAACAACCATTATCGCCGTAGTGTAGTCAATGCTGAATTTTACAGAACGTCGATGCGTTCATAGTGAAAAGTACATAACAGCAATGAACTGGGTCCTAGTCAAGAAAACACACTAAGATGAATCCTCCTCCGAATTTCTGCAGTGTCCAAATACTTTTGTTCATATATATTAACTGAATTTATAATTTCGACTGAATTCTCTCTCGCTCTATCTCTTGCATAGGATCTGTATAATTTTTAGTAGTTGAATCCTATAATGAGCTGTACAAATAAATATGAAATAGTTATTCAACCCTCTGAGTATCAGGATCTGAACATATTTGCTAATGACGAGGTACCTCGTCATCAAGGCATTGCTCATTATTTTATGATGACTAGATCAAGACGTAGTGAGTTTATTCTAATAGTAAGACATTTTGTCCGCTACGTAGTGACAGTTTTGCTAATGACTAGATATATCGCTTATCAAGACCTATTCAGCTTTGCTAATGACCAGATAGATCGTAAATCAAGATCTGACCAGTTTTGCTAATGACGAAATGTCTCGTCGAAGCAACCACAAGGAGGGTTAAACCCTCTTCACTGGATCATCGGATCGTCTTCGACCTCTCAGATACTGCTATGGTATTTGTAACTGTATTGCCAAGAATGTTAGGGCAATTCTTAATCCTTCTAGTCCATCCAGCGAATCTAACAAGAGCTTGGTGGATGATAATTTTCATTATTGGAAGAAAACTTCCAGATCTTGATATAACGTCAGTTTTCAAAATCGCAATATCTTGATAATGAGATAACTTGTCATTAGCTAAGTTGACCAGATCTTGATGGATGATAGATCTCATAGAAATCACTTGGATGGTTAAGGTGGCCTCCAGTAATCGCTAATCAGATATCAATCCAGTTCGATAATCATATATAATTATTTATATAATTCTATATGGTTTATGTACCTTTGTAAGGAGTCAAACACGGTAAGAAGTCGAACACAAACTACTCCAACAAATATGGGCAATGAATTTAGACTACTATCTTTATTTCTCCATAAGGCATATAGTTCTATTCTTTAACTCAATCTACGGACATGCTTTAGATTTCTGGTAACCCGTTTGGTGGTGTTTTGGACCAATCACTTTGTCATTAACAAAAGTAAAAATATCTTGATGGATGAGATATATCATCGTTGGAAGAAAATTGATGAGATTTTGATCTCGTCAGCATAAAAAATCGGCAATATCTTGATGACGAGATATCTTGCCATTAGCAAAATTTTTCAGATCTTGATGGATGGGATACCTTGAAACCATTTGAAGTGTTATTAAAGTAATATTTAATTAGTTCCATATTCTAGATTGATCAAACTCTTGAGAGTATTAACTCTCCAAGTGGTTTTGACGAGCTATATATCTCGTCCATCAAGATCTGGTCAATTTTGCCAATTACGAGTTATCTTTTCATAAACAATGCTGATTGAATGCCAACTGATGAAGGTATTGCCATTTTGTATGACCACGATATGAAAGATCTGACCAATTTTTCTAATGCCGAAGATATATCGTCCATCAAGATCTGGTTAGTTTTGCTAATGGCGATATGCCTCGTAGTGATAACCACCAAGATTGATGAAAAAATCTATATTTATTGTATGTTATTAGTTGACCAGTACAATATTTGCAGATTTATAAATCACTAAATTTATCGCCAACTTAAAGAATGATAAACTGATTTTCAACATTTTTCCAAATTTGGACATAGGAGTCTTGATGTACGTGAGTGTTAGACTTTATCTAGTCTAAATATTCCATTTATATTTTTACTATACTCATATTACCCCACCATGAATGTAATCTATTACTATCTTCGCAAAAGTTCTTGAACATTTTACATTTTCAGAGACGGAAGAAAATCTCGTCACAAAAGCAGTTTTCCCATCATCTCAAACGCTAAAAATTGAAGAAATAAAACCATCTTTGATAAGGCAGCACCTATTTAAATGCCGGGGAACGAAATTCGTAGTTGTCCTGAATTTATACATGCCTCCATGTATATTTGTCCCAAGTGAGAAATCTCCAACGACGGTATTTTTAACCGCCTTGGCAATCGAAAATGTCCGTCTTTGTCGACGCATAGCTCAATGACAATGACTTCAATTTTTCAGGTACTGAAGTTTTCCTCTATTTGTACGTATCCAGAGAAACTGCTCGTATATATGTATATCAAACTCCGAAATATATAAAATAGCAAAACTACCGAATGGAAATATGCGAAAAAGTGTTCGCGCACTCCTTTTCGCAGTAGGAAAAAAGAAAATTCGTCACTTCAATCTTAGTTTTGTTTGGTACTTACGCATTTGTGTGTGTACCTTATTTACCTTCAGTATTCAATGCCTAGCATTAGACTTCGTGGAATAATACTGTACTCCTTATGGCGCATAACTATAGAAAAGAAAGTAACATTTTAAAGTGACTCCCCAATTTTTCTTTCAAAAAGTGAATGTGAATGTCTTCCCGCATTTCCATTTAATATTTTAGTTTCTCTTCATTCCTGCACATATTTCCTTTGATATTTTATCAAATATGCCTCGGTAAAGAAATGTCAAGATTAGAATAGGGTGCAGTTTTTAACCTGCTAAAGGGTCACTCAAGATCTAAAGGCTGTGTCATAAGAATCGTAAATTTTACATGTTCCACTCATTTATTATCCTTTTTTCTTTATATACCATTATTATTTCTCTTCTCTGGTAATATATTGTACCTATTTCGGATATCCATTTATTATTTTCCCTCTGTAGAAGCGATTCGTAAAAAAAGGAAGCTTAAGTTAATAAAAATCCATTAATATATTTAAATTATTATAGTTTATTCACCGGTCATTGTGAATCGTTCATTCTGACCCACCCTTAGTACAACAAGAAAACAGGAAATCTTTTTCAGAAATTTATTATTAATCTTTTACATCACCGTTTATTTAAAAACTAAAATTCGGTTTCATCTGTCCATACAAAAAAACGATTTGTAATGAATTACAGGTTGAGTGATTTAATTTTTCGCTGAGTGCAACATGTCTTTTAGAAAAATTTGTTATTCAAAAATAGTAAAAAACATTGAATTATTTTGGACACCAATAAAATGAACTCCTTACCCAGAGTTTTAAAATGATATATTCTATGTTTGAAAAAATATGCTCAGAGATTTACTAAATAGAAAAATCCCATACAAAAGCTGTATATTCCAAGGTTAATTCACTGTAGTAAATGGTATGAAACAAAATATAAAACCTCAAAATTTCAGACTAATAATAATATATTGAGTACAATATCATGTATGTAAGCTTTTATACCTTACATTGAGGAAGTTGAAGTAGAAGTTTAACCCTCATGGTCTTGATAACGAGGTTAAGATGTAACTTCGTTAACGAGGTATCTCATCATTAGCTAAGCTGACCAAATCTTGATGAACTATATATATCATCAGTTGAAGAAAACTGAATGGTCTTGATTTTGTCATCGTAAAATATATCTTGATGACGAAATACCTCGTCATTAACAAGATTGGTTAGATCTTGATTGACTAGTTATCTCGTCGAAACCACTTAAAGGTTAACTGATATTTTTAGAAAACGTGTTTTTTTACCCAAAATGCTAGTGATCATGATGAGTTATACATTGACTATTTGTTATAAGTTTGAAAAATATAGCCCTATGAAAATTCTTACACTTTTTTAGACCTTAAAACTAATAATAGTCTTTAAACGGCAGTGCTGTAAAATCTGTAATTTTTGTCAATAAATAAGTTTCTGCTTTAACCTTTAGAGACTACGGCTGGTGCAACAATTGTACCTTGAAAGTTATAAGAATCGCTCTAGTTAGATCTTAACCGTAGGAAAAAGGTTAAGCTGCTGATTAGGGCAACTTTTTACAACAAATGCAACCTTTTTTCACGCGTTCTACACTGCATGTGAAGTACTAAAACCAAAATTCCTCCTACATGGGGTGTATAGTAAGTGAGTTATAACCGCAACATAAATGCAACTTTTTGCATAAATGCAACCACCTGCAACTTTTTTAAATATAGCTTAAAATTAATTAATATCAAATTACTGTTTCATTTTTTGCTTTCTGAATCAACCATTCGATCACGTCTGTCTGATCTTGCGAACGCTGAAGTATTGCAGATCAAACAAGTTCATGGTAAGAAGGTGTTTGTCCAAAGACGAAAGTGAAATAAATGGCAAGAAGTACTTTAACACATTGGTTGGCACTCTTGATAATCCAGAGGAAACTTGCGTAATCGACTGCAGAGATACAGCATATTATATGACAGCGGCTGGCGCAGGTTTTCAATGTTAAATAAATTACTGTCCAAGGATCGGCCATGCAACGTTCTTCTGTATTTCAGTATGTATTATAATACTGTTGTACACAACTAAAATTTTCAATATATTTTGAATTTTTTTTTCATTTTTTACGAATAATTTATTTCAGAATTTAGTGTATCTAAAATAAATGCAACTTTATTTCCATAAATGCAACT